>OY292314.1:54583346-55177870 GCA_958496155.1 Sisyra nigra
ATTAGTATTTTTTTTTAAATTAGCCTTTTTCGACGCTCCTTCTTACAAAAATCATCAACAACCGCATCATATAATGTTTTTAAAAACCACGAAAATAGTTCTTTTCCTAAAGAACAGAACATTTGTATGGCCTTTGGGTCAATAATTCAAAATAACTCACGAAAAGTATCAGTAACAATTAAATTCACTGTTTAGATTCAAAACGGCAAACGCATCTGCAGACCGTTAATCGGCTATGTTAAATGCCGAGAGAAATAGTATTCGACCGTACTAGTGCGCATGCGCGACCAATTTGAATCAAAGAATCGCATGCTACTGTCGCCAACGCATTCATTCGGCTTTTGCCGTTCATTTGATTTGGTAAACTATGCCAATTTTATGAGTGATACCTTTCATTATTACGTAAATTAAAAAATTTATTAATGATAAAAATCTATCATTTTTAGAATGATTTTAAAAATGCAATTACGTAAATTAAAAATTAAAGGAATAAATCATAAAAATATTCCATTTTTAAAATCGTCTTACAATCCCAAGGCATGCGCCGCATCTACAGCATGTATGGACCGCACGCCTCTGGTACCTATAGGTACATTTTAAGTAATTGAAACGAACTTTATAATCACAATGATTATTTTTTTTCCTTTATTATTTGTTTGTAATCTGTATGCAATTAGACTGCAGCATCTCGGAAAGACGGACATGACGCCTGGCGAGATAGCAATGGCAGCCCCTAGGCAGGTGCTGGCTTTCTTTAAAAGCCTGGAGCTCCCCTAGTGAACACAGAGGGTCATATCACAATAGACCTCTTTGGTCGCAGTGATAAAAGGAAGAAATATCCTGGGACCCGCAAAACGGCTAGAAAAATCTGTATGCGCATTCATACAATAAGTAAATGGGTTATAAGATCTAAATTAAAAACCTTTAAGTTAAAGGTCAAATAGAATATTTAAGAATGTTGATGAAAGCCCCCAGCCAGCTCTGGAACTCTCTAAGAAGTTGGGAGGTGGTCTTTTGGCCATTGTCACTTTAAACGACGTGGAGGATTATTTGGGTGTTGGACAAAAGAAAGAATTTGTACTTCTGGATTAAAATGGGAAAATAGTTTATCATGGAATTGAATGAATCTATCGGAAATAAGTTTGGAATTTTGGAATTACTACATTTGTGATATAAAAAGGACCGTTTAGGATTTTTCGAAGGACTATTGATTGAAATTATTGGATGCGTTTGATATGATATGGCTTATTGGAGCCTCACATTTCTATTCCATAAATCAAATTAGGTCTAATAAGGGATTTAGACAAAGTCAATTTAGTAGGTACGTCTATGGGAGTTTCTGGTCCTAAAAGTGTTCCTAAAATTCCAAAGCGACTGTTAAGGTCTTGTCGTTTCAGTCTTGTGTGTGAGGTTCCACGAAAGTCGACTATCCAGGCAAAACCCTAGATAGAGAACCTCCGAAGAAGTCGTTAGTGGTTCGTTTTTGTACGTTATTGGGGGGCATTTTTGTCTGTTCTTTTGTTTATTTATACATTCCGCTTCAGGCACCAGTTGATATCAGGTCGAGGTGTTGTTGTATTTTATTGGTGGCTAAATGGGTTTGGATCTGAGGTAAAAATGGCAGCATCATCGTAGATAGTTATCATTGCGCGATGGGTTGGGATATCAGATGTACTCGTATATATGGTATAAAGAATGGGACCCAGTATGCTTCCCTGAGGAACTCCGGCTAGGATAAGTTTAAAATTCAGATCCGCATTTCACTTTGAAGGATCGGTTGGAAGGATATGATTTGAGAATAATGAAATATTGGGATTGTAGGAACTTCTTGAGCTTATATAAAAGTCCTGGATGCCAGACCCTGCCAAACGCCTATGTGACATCCAGCTCCTTGGCAAATTTTTTTTTCAAGAGCCGCAGAGGTTTCATCTACTACCCAAAAACACTGTTGCCTGGTGGAGTGAGACAATCTGAAACCAAATTGGTGGGAAGGGATAATATTGTAATTTTTGACTAAAGGAGCGATTCTTTTAAAGAGAAGTTTTTCGAGAATTTTGGAAAAAAGAAGAAGCAAACTTATTGACCTATACTCTGACCAATAAAGGATTACTTAGTAGATGACAATCAAATCGAATGTTCTAGCAATCGAATAGGTGGGGTTCAAATATTCTGGAAAAATGGCCGAGTTCCTATATAGAAGGACAACAAGCCCAGTGAGTTCAGTTATAAATGAATCGTCAACACAGTGATAAATAAATTGCCAGTACAGTGGAAAATAAACCGAAAATCGTGAGTGTTACATAAATAGTGAATCGCCAGTGTTAAATAAATCGTGAACAGTGCAGTTTTAAATATATAGTGCAATATAAACAGTGAGTGACAATTAGTGAACAAGTGACTAGTAGTGTAACACTGAACTAAATGAATGATAACGATTGTAAATAGTGTAAAATTATAGTTAATATAGTTTAAACACAAATCCAAGAACCCGTTAAAATAAATTAGGAAAAACGTTACAATAGGTTCGTTCGCGGTACTAATGGTACTGATCCGGAACTGGTAAAGAATCATTAGTGGGGAAAATCGCCAAACGGATACACTCTTATGAACTGATTAAGGGTTATTTTCCCATGAACGAGTTTGAAAATGTTCGGAAGTAAGACGAGGATTAACAAGAACCCACGAAAATTGTTATATGAATTGAACGTTGATGCTTCGTTCACACGAGTCAACTTTAACTAACCGATTTTAGTTAATCGATCAAAAGTGGAATGAAAAACCTAGTGTGATGACTCGTTCAAACTTTTTTTGATCCACTAAAAAGTTGATTACGGTTCTCACACGAGGTTTTTCATTCAAATTTTTTTGATCAACTAAAAACGGCCTACTAAAATTGACTCGTGTGAACGCAGCATGACAATGAAACTGGATTATGAACTAACCAAAATTTAGCAAACTGCGCATGAATAAGAGAATCTAATTTTTCATCCTAACAAAAATCTAAGGATCGCTAGAACCAATTATGAATCGATAACTAAGGAATTTTGTGTGAACCGCGAATATCGGACCGTAACTCGGCTCATAAACTTGCATGCGCTTGGCGATGATCGTAAATCGGTCTTGAACTGATCCGTTACCAATTCATTATCACATCCGCGAACGAACCTAATATATTTTAACCTGCACCTATTTTGAAGGATATATAGTTTTTTTCGTATAGGGCAGTTAATTATTTACAGTTCTTTTGATATATTTATAACTCCATACTTTTTGGGTTTTTGGGTAACAAAAATCCATTTATAATACATTTTGTGTAAGAAACAATAAAAATATTTTTCATTTTATAGTTTTAACTAGTTGATATCCGCTCGCTTTGCTGAGAGTATCTAAATTTAATTGATTGATTAATTGATTCCCTACCTTCACAATAAAATTTAAAAATTACCTAATCTAATTTGCCAGAAAAAGATTATAGATACTTTCAGACTTTAGATCCAAAGTAAGTTCATCAAAATCCTTAAAACTACTATTGTAGGAAGAGATATTAGCTATCTTACAGGTTCATTACAATTTTAAATATAAAATGTTCCGTTAGACTTGAAAATTTTTCATTTCAAATATCATTTATAACCGTTCAGCTATTTTAGTAGAATAGATTCGTAGCTATCCTTCAGGAATCGTGCCATTTTTTCGGATAAATGGTATTCAATACGTTCAGATCTGAGGTATCTTTAACAAAAATTCATTAAAATTAGTTCCGTTAAGTAATTGTTTGTTATTTAAAAATTTAATATATTATTTTAAAACGTTTATTTCCAATTAATATCTTCGACAATGAACAATAAAGAAATTCAAATGTTTTAAAAGATTTCATTATTAATTTTATCGGGTGTTAAATTGAAATTCATATTTATTTTCCGATAAAATTGTCAAATTCTTAATTTAAACTTTGTAGAGATTTCTTTCGTTACTGTGTAAAATTGGTCAGGCCTTCTCGAGGAAAATGCCTTCAAATGCTACTTCACGAACTTAAACAAAACTTACCGAAAATACACGTTTTCTAATGGATTCAATTATTGTTATTACTCTCCTATGTAGGGTGACCAACCGTATTCTTTTAAGAGTACCTACATGTACCTTACATACCTAATTGTTGCAAACTTTTTCAAATTTTATGTCCTAAATAAGGACCAACATAATATTTCTACATATATAAGAAGAAGATATCAATAAAACAGCCACTACGTACGCCGTACAAAATAGCCAGCCGTTCTGCCAACGCTTTAAAAAAAAAGAAATCTTCTTAAATATTCGTTTTTATGATATGTTGCAAATAGCAATTTTGATCAACATGAAATGTACAAGGTATCTAATTTAAGATAGGAATAATATGGTATTGTTTAAAATAGCTTGGTAAATAACTAATAATTTTTTTGTAGTTATGTGAAAGATAAAATGGTTCCTGTGGGTTATCCTTAGGAGATAGGCATATTAACGTCGGGGACTTTTTAATCAATCTTTTTAAAATACGCAATTTTGCCGCATATTAGTTTGATCTATCTCGTAAGGTTTGGCCAGCGTTTGGAATGTAAGTGCACAAAAATATGTTTGTTATGACATCACATTATAAATCTTTGAATTTCCCGACTTTTCTCTACTATAAAATGCATTTTTTATACCTCTAAACCTTCCTCTTGAATCACTCTATCAATTGTTGAAAACTGCATTAAAATCCGTTTTGTGGTTTAAAAGATCTAAAAGAACAGACAGCGGGAGCAACTTTTATACTATGCAAAGATGCCCAATCTTTGGTTCATAAATTGTTCCTATACAAAAACCAAAGCTTTATTGACTCCAGATAGAGATTAAGATACATTTTTCCGGGATAAAAATTAATATACTTATACAATCTTCAGATTATTAACCAACTTTAAACTACAAATACAAAAAAATTTATGAAAATACCACCGGGAAGACAAACCACGAGGCATACGAAGAAGGATTAAATTTTACCAAGATTCAGTCCCACGATTTTTCCGTCGTCTCATTTACCTACGTTAATTACAACGCAAACAAAAATATAAGTTTTGTTAACCGCAAAACGAAACTATGCCTACATTAATCAGAAGGTAATTAAAGCGTCTGTCTGCCATTCCTCAAAGTAGAGGCCTATAATAATAATAATATTAATATTTTCAAAACAACATATACTCATGGATAATGACTTTTGTCGGTTTTTATCAGATTAATGGGATATAAATTACTATATTCCAGTTGCTCGACTATATCATAAAGTAAAATACTTGTGTTGCAGACCATTAACGCTTGAAGGACATTTCGATAGTTAAAATGTAAAAGGATAAGTGCCCGATAAAAAGAAAGACGTTGTTAAGTGGTTGTATATAAGTCGTCACTTGATTCAAATGCAATGCATTCGAAAAGTGTCTAAGTGCAGTAATTATAAATTTAGATAAATATTATAAGCTCACTTAGATTTACGTCGTATCTTTATTGGCGCATACCATCTATCACAAAGACAAATTCTTGGCTTTATGTTCTTCTTCAAAATTATCTGTTAAATATATGGCATGGGCTTCAGCATATATGTGTCTGGATACTTTTAGTAGATAATCAGAAGAATCTACCTGCATCCGCATGAGAGAGGTGTGTCGACATCTTCCGATAATGAAAACTCGAGTTCATCTGAAAGACGCGATAATAACATGGTTTGGCTTTTAACTTTGATTTCGGCTTGACTAATTGTGGGACGAATACCATTCCACTTAGACCATCATGGTCGTGAAAAAAAACAAAGCGTTTCTTATACTTATATATACAAAACCCCATAAAAATCATCGCCCAAAAACGGATAGCTAAACTCATGTGGGTTACGAAACAATTAACATTTGCATTAATGCATTCTGTTGCATAAAAATAAAGAGAAAATGTGCATGGCAATTATGTAGATCGGACAAAGGCAATCGCTCGTTAACGGAGGGGAATTGTTTGTGTGAGACTGTGTCTAGTCTCTATCAAATGTAACAGGAACCGGAAGTGGCCTAGCTGGCGCCTCAAAAGACGATCAACGGACCGAATCCAATCACGCTAACGCATATTCATATAATATACCTACCAGATACGAGTATATGTACATACTACCGACCGTTACCACAATACACATTATTATTGTTTTCTAGTTTACATTTCATTATGATTCTTTACAAGAACGAGAATTTCGCAGTCAAGTGTTGAACACATTTTTAAATGCCTCACATACTTATAGTACGAGGGCTAGCGACATCGAAAAAAAAAAATTTTAGGTCGGCCAGTTTTTATATATGTTATCTCTCGCACTATAGTCGGGAGGGGTTGAGTTTATTAGTGCGCATCGCACCTATGACAGGTAAAATATTGAAATTTTCAGAAATAATGGTTGCGTGTACTTATGTACGCGCGTGAGAAGTTATACTTCTTTGGTATCATTAAAAATTAGTTTTTACTAATTTTATTCTTATAATCAATTTTAAAAAACTGTAATTTTATATTTAATAATAATAATAATATATATTTAAAGATATAATTATTAAAAATAAAATTAAGAAAATAATATTTTAAATTGTATCAATAAATTATATCCAAAGAAAGCTGCAAGACGTTTATAAAATTTGTCAGGATCATTTTTCTGGTTAACAATTCATGCATGTCATGAAAACGAAGCTTCATAGAAATTGCAAAATAAAGTAAGTAGCTACTTTTCAAAGTAATTGTCTTAATCTTATTATCTTGTTTTACTAAATTATTATTCTAAGATGGTTGAATCATTTCAGAATCCCAGATTTCGTGATAACTAAGAATATGCATGGAATGCAGACGTCATTTTTATCATTTAATTTCAAATAGTATAACAGCTACTGCAAAATTCAAGAAAAGTAATAACTTATTTTTTTAAAATATGTGTCATTTGTACATATATATAAATATTTTCTAAATAAAATATAAAAAATGTATTTAGAGAAATAATTATTTTTTAATTTAAATATAAAAATTAGTAAATAAATAAAACAAAAATTCAAATTACGCGCGCCTAGTTAAAAATACCGAGCCGTTTTGCGGGCAACTTCATCTAGTTAATTTGTGATGATAAAATAGAAGGCTACTAATGCTTCTAAGACCGCGCCGCGATGCAGACGTCATTTTCATCATTAAACTACAAATAGTATAACAGCTACTGCAAAACGCAAGAAAAGTAATAACGTATTTATTAATAATATGTATCATATGTGTATAATTATTTTTAATTTAAATATAAAAAAAAATTAATAAGTAAATAAATAAATAAAACAAAAATTCAAATAATGCGCGCCTAGTAAAAGACATCGAGTGGTTTTGCGGCCAACTTAATTTTGTTTATTTTTGTCTCAAGATGGCCGTCCATCTAAAAATGTCACTCTCATCATTTTTTCATAACGCGCCTAAAGAAGTATAACTTCCAAAAGAATTATCAAAATCGAGCTTTCCAATGAAAACTTAATATTTCATCCATTAGTTTTCAACCCTTTACAAGTGAAAGATTTCCTTCAAATTAAAATGGGACCACACGAAAAGCACCAGTTTTCAAATAAAAATAGATTCATCATAATCTTATTCATATCTTGTGTTACTAAATTGTTATTCTAAGATGGTTGAATCATTTCAGATTCCCAGATTTCGTGATAACTAAGAATATGCATGGAATGCAGACGTCATTTTCACCATTAAACTTCAAAAAGTACCTATAACAACTACTGCAAAATTCGAGAAAAGTAATAACTGATTTATCAATAATAAATGTCATTTGTGTATATAATTATTTTTAATTTAAATATTAAAATAAATAAATTAGAAAATAAATACAACAAAAATTCAAATTACGCGCGCCAAGAGACCCAGTGGTTTTGCGACCAACTTCATTTTGTTAATTTTTATCTTAAAATGCGCGCGCATCTTTAAATTTCACTCTCATTATTTGTTCATAACGCGCCTAAAGAAGTATAACTTTAAAAAAGAAAAAAAGTTTTAGATGAAATTTGTAGAAAAGAACATTTAACATAAAAAAATGTCCAGTGACTAATTTTTGTAAGGTTGCTAGTTTGCCCGCTACAAGCTTGTAAAAGCTCATTGTATTCAAGTCGGCACAATGGCTGTATCTCTGAACGGTCGGCCACTCAAATGACGTCAGGTCGAGCCAGCCTTTCCAAGCTTGTAGCGGGCAAACTAGCCACCTTACGAAAATTAGTCACTAAACATTTTTTATGTAAAATGTTATTTTCTACAAATTTCATCTGAAAATTTTTCTTTCTTCTGAAAATTTTAATATAATACCTGTACAGGTGCGATACGCACTAATAAACGCAACCCCTCCCGACAGCCCGTATGATGTCCGGGATAATGCGAGAGATAACATATGAAAAACTGGCCGTCCTAAAATTCTCTCTCGAAAACGTTGCTAGCTCTTAGACTATTATTTAAATGTTTAAATGCTCCACAAATAGGGGACACATTGTGTGAAGCAGAATGCGAGTAATTATACTCAAAAACGAACGGACGTGACCAGGTAATTATTCCTTCAAAAAATACAAATATATAAAACTGACTGATGGCTGATAATTTGTCAGATAATACCAAATATTTTGTTTTATAAAAAAAAAAATATAATTGATGGCATCGTTAAACTTAATCTATTTACTCTTGATGAAAACATTTTCCAAAGCTCTTTCAACATACAAAATGTGCTTTTGTTTGTCTCAAAAAAAGAGAAACTTAAAGTTTGAAATGAAAGAAAAACCTGTGAGCTTTTAAGCTTTGAATGATGATGCCAAATGTTTTCATTCCGTTTCTAAGCTTTTTGTTAACGATGCAATCTCTCTGATTTAAGTGTTATAAAAATGTTTTGTTTAAAATATATTTAGAAGAATTATATGAGTATAGAAATTGCATTTGTGCAAGTAAAAATTCATTAATAGACTTAATTTTCAAGTTACATGCCTTAAATTTAATTTAAAATCAAGTCAAGTGTTAATTTAAATAAGTCATTTCATTTACTTGACAGAATTAATCGTTAATTCATTTAGTTTTGATCAAACAGCCTATGGGTAATTCTCATGAAATCTTGAAATGCCTGTCCTAGCAGTTTTTAGAGTAAACCTAACCAACTTAAATTTTTTTTTCGAAAGAACATCATCAATGCTAAAAATGTTGGTAATAACTTTAGGATTGTACGGGCATTTGTGAGGAATAATAAATATATAGTACTCTGAAAATCATTCCCTCACTATGTTCCAAACTCCAAATTAGAACATTGTCTTAAGTTTTTAATGAGAAGTTCTTAAAAAATCCGTTTGTAATTATGACTTGTCTATTTTAAATACAACAAATTTTCAAAATTTCTCTGAATTTAGGATCATAAGTCATCAACAACTTCTCTAATGTTAACTCTACACTTGACCCATGAAAAATAATCATTCCCTCACAGCATTACCAACAGTCGATTAGTAGGTATGTATATTTTTGAGGACTTTGGTAACACTGTCATTAGTTTTTGACAGTTGGTAGTATGGTTACTTGTTCGGAATGGCGAATTGACTTCAAGTTTGTTAGAGTAATTGTTGGAAGAAGATTTCATTGCAATATTTTAAAGATTACATTTTATTCAATCATTCCCTCACAATGAAGAATAAAAAAAGTAATTATAATATTTCAATTTCGATGACGTACAAAAGTATGTTTTTAGAGGTAGAAAGCGTAGCAATAAGCTAGCTGGTAACGAACGGTTATGTTGCGAGATTTTTTTAGGTTATGATTTGTTTTGTCATTCCCTCACCGTCATTTCCTCATTTTTATTTAAAGTGAGGGGATGATGAGTTATGAGGTAATGACTTTCAGACTAGGTCGACTCGGTTTTCGTACATCTTTGCTTACAGAAACTTTTTAATTTGTAAGTTAATATAACCTAGTAGAATTCAAAATATATTTTTAAAAAAATAATACGATTTCATATGAAAAATAAATATAATCATAATTTCCTCACCTCAGTCATCATTCCCTCACATTTAAATCGTCAAAACTCATTTATTCTGGGGACCACGATATTTTTCACTTCTAGTAAGATAAATAGTACATATTTAAGAGCAAATGAGGATGAATTAATTTAAATATTTTTCATTAATTTATTGATAAGTAATTTCGAGATTTCATGAGAATTACCCCTATGATGTGCTGTATGTTATTTGTTTGCTACGCAAAACTAAGAGTTTTCATTAGCTGAAAATTGGGATAAACTGAAATTTTCAAGGGTCACTCTGATGAGAAGTATTTCCAAAAGCTCTCTTATCTTAAACTTAACCCCTTAGGCAATCTCGACGGTAACGCCCACGACGCCTGCGCTTCAATATGTCAAAAACGCTCAGAAGGCTTTAAAAATTTGCTGGGTAAGCAATCTCAAAACGTTGCTGGCTTCTGACATTTTGAAATTTGTATAAATTAATACAAATTATTGGGTATAATTCAAAAATAATATTAACAGTTTCAATTAAAATTCCGCAATATTCTTTCACTTTTCTGCTTTTAATTTTATATTTGCCTAATATTTTTAAATCCTCTTGAAGTTTTATCTTATAATATTTTATTATATTGCACCAATTCAATTAATTTTTCTTCTAAATCCATTTTAAATGATTAAATTTTGTCAGTTATAAATTTGTGTAGTACACATTTTTTAAATGAAAGATACCTACACAATTGACATTTGGCAGCGTCAAAAGCGTCAAAAGTTGAAGTACATTCTACTTTGACGCGTCGTGAGCGTCGCCATCGAGTCTAATCATTCCTATAGAATTCTATATGTTTTTTGCCATTCTGAAGCATCAGCGTCATTCATTTCATTTTACAAATTAAGGAATTCACTTGATTTTCAAGCTATTTGCCCAAAATCTAGTCAAGCTTTAATTCAAGCGGGTTATTTCATTCACAAATAAAAATGTCAAGCACAAATTATTTAAGAAATGTCCAGGTACCTACATGCCGTAATGAATTTTTATTTCACTCATCATAGTGGTTCTTGAAAATTTCTGTATATCTTTAGCTGGCTTAGCGACCAATCAGTAGAAAGCAAATCATAGATTGCTTGATCAAAACTGAACAGCTCAATAGAATTAATCTTAATTCAAAATAGTGGCGGCGCCCTGGAGAAATATTTCGGGGCAAAGACAAGCTAAAAAATTCATAAATTACCCCAACAGGATAACTCATGGCATATTGTCACTCGACAAAAGGGACGTAAAGCTCCTAACAACCCTTTATACAGGCCACTGTACTTTAAATTACCATCTTCACAAAATTGGTAAGGCTGACACCAACATATGCCATCACTGCTGGAAAGCGGAGTATATACTATCTCATGTAAGGCAGCTTGCAAAAATTTATAGCATCTTGAAAAGACGGAGATGACGCCTGACGAGAAAGCAATGGCAGCCCTTAGGTAGGCACTGGCTTTCTTTAAAATTCTATGGCTCCCTTAGTAAGAAGAAAAGTCAAAATTTAAATAAATAACTCAAAATAGTAAACAATGATTGAAACACAAAATAATTTGGTAATTTATTAAGGCAAAATCGGTGGAAAAGTGTGACACACCATGTGGTCACGCTGTTGCTCTACCGAAATTCAAGTATAAAAAGAATAAACTATAGGATTTTCTAACGTGCCAAGGTATAAGTACAAAAATTACTTTAATTTTTTTAATTTTCAAAGGTGTGACCACACGGTGTGTCACAGTTTTCATTCAATTTTCAATTGAAAACTTTGAAATTTTTAACTCATCGAAATTAAAAAATATATTAAGTGTTAAGAAATGGGCCTCTATAAAACCAAAAAATAGTGTGACACACCGTGTGGTCACATCTTTTGATGTTGAGAAATATTAACATTTATAACTTTTTAAACGACTACACACGGAAAAAATGTGTTGTAGTTTTAACAACATTCCTTGTATGTAGTTGAATTTTTGACACTTGCATTTATTTGTCAAAATTATTGGTTATTTTGTAAGCGCACGCGCAAACGCCAAAATTTGTTAATTGTACAACACTCAGCAGTTTTAACAGCTACATATATTTACTACACTATGGTAGTTAAAAATACTATACGTTAGAGCTGAATACAACACAATGTGTTATCTAATGTTACATTTGTGGTTATAGTGAACACAAAGTGCAGTAAAAATATTACTAGTTTAGTGTTGTAAATTTTATACCACTTTTTTTTTTCCGTGCAGGATTATTTGTTTTATACTTAGATTTTAATAAAGCAACAACGTGGCCATACGGTGTGTCACAATTTTTTTTTTTACAATTCTATACAAATTCAAATACTTTTGTAAATAATTTAATAGTATTAAGGGATGAACATTTGTACTATAAAACTTTCACCCCTATATATTTTAATTAGGAACGTCCATTTTTTTCATCAATCATTTACTTTTTGGTTAATCTTAAAAATCCATTTTAAAGATTTTCCTGGCATATAGCATAAGACCACTTAGATATTTTCAATATTAAAAATTCAAATCTCGCAATTTCCTCGCCCGATTCTTTTATCGCGGCAAGAACTGCGCCACACCGCACGCCACGGCGCTCGACTCCTGGATCCATTAAATTTAATAACTCGCCATTAAAATTAAGTGTTCATTAATTTTAATTATTTCCACAAAATTCGTCCTCCCTTCGTGTTTATAAAAAACGAAAAAAAAAATCATCTAATCGCTTTCTTCAATTGGCAACGTTCTTCTATACTCTCATTTGTATCATGCAACCTTATTGTATATTTTAGTTCAAATTAATAACGATCTTCGTATATACATATATATAAGAACGCTGACAAATTTAATATTCGCAATCGTAAATAATTATTATGAGGCAAACCTCTGAGAAGTTGATATAAATTTCAATGTTTACGCAGTGCCTAGATTTTCATATTAAAATACGCTTATGAAAGGGATATGGGCTTTGTATATTAAAGACCTAGGGGAAGTTTACGGGAGATTTAAAAGGGAAGAATTGAGTTTGAAGGATAGAGGGTGACTATTTCTGTCTCTTCTCAATGCACGTTTAAAGACAAGGTTTCTCTGCTGTTTTTTTTTCGCTGGTCGTAAGCTTCATAACTTGAAACCCACTGGGTTTGGATAAATCTTTTTTAATAAGTACTTATAAAAATGCGATTTGTAGATTGTGGTCATTTTAAATTTTGTTCAATAGACAAACTTAAAAAATTATAAAAAAATTAAAACCCGACCTCTAAATAAATAAAAAATCTTAAACAAAAAATGCACTAAAAAGTAACAAAATAATTGCGTATCCTTGCAGTGTCTACAACTTACTAATTATTAGGATGATACAGTGTACAACTATTGTTATTTTTGGAGTTGGTGTCAGCCAAGAAAATAAATATTAATGTTCATTTGTTTAAAGGTTTAATTGGTTATTGGTATTTTGTAGTTTAAAGGTCGCTAGATATTATTACAGTACTAGTACATTGTATAAAAGTTCATTTGAAAAATATTTTTTATAAGGTATTTTCGTTTATTGCTAAGTACCTATATAGTCGTATTTCCTTGTCTGACACCAACTCCAAAAATAACAATAGTTGTACATTGTATCATCCTAATAATTTGTAAGTTGTAGATACTGCAAGGATACGCCATTATTTTGTTACTTTTTAGTGCATTTCTCGTTTAAAAATATTTATATATTTTGAAGTCGGTTTTTCATTTTTTTATAATATTTATTTATTTCTCGCGTTTTAGTGATCTGAAGTTTGATAACTGATTTTTTTTCTTTGAATATGGGTAAACCTACTAAACGTGCTGCTCATATAAGGCAACGCCGTTAAATGTTAAAACTTACTACTTCATCCCCTTCGCTCTTAAGGGTTGAAATTTTTTGCTTTTAAATTTAATGAAAGAACTAAGTGGAATAGTCTTTCTAATTTGAAAAATATCAAAATCCGATGATTCAGTTAAACGTCACTATTTCATCCCCTATTTTCATCTTTTGGGGGTGGATTTTTTTCTTCAAATTGAAATGTGAACAATTTAAAGGTACGATATACGTATAATCGAGACAAAATTATCAAAACTGGGTAGTCAGGAAAAATGTATAATATTATTTCATCCCTAATTTTTAACCCCTTATGAGTGGATCTTTTTTTATAAAAATGGATATAAGATTATTTTTTAAAAAAATTATGTCCTACCAATAAAAATAGTGGTTGCATGTACTTATGTACGAGCGTGAGAATTTATACTTCTTTGGCATCATTAAAAATTAGTTTTTATTAATTGCATTCAAATAATCAATTTTAAAAAACTGTAATTTAATATTTAATAATAATATATGTATATATTTAAAGATATAATTATTAAAAATAAAATTAAAAGAATAATGTTTTAATTTGTATCAATAAGTAATATTCAAAAAAAGCTGCAAGACGTTTATAAAATTTGTCAGGACCATTTTTCTGGTTAACAATTCATGCATATCATGAAAACGAAGCTTCATAGAAATTGCGAAATACAGTAAGTAGCTCATGAAAAGTAAATGTCTTAATCTTATTCATATCTTGTGGTTACTAAATTATTATTCTAAGATGGTTGAATCATTTCAGAATCCCAGATTTCGTGATAACTAAGAAAATGCATGGAATGCAGACGTCATTTTCATCATTAAATTTCAAATAGTATAACAGCTACTGCAAAATTCGAGAAAAGTAATAACTTATTTATAAATAACATGTGTCATTTGTATATATAAGTATTTTTAATTTAAATATAAAAATTAATAAATAAATACAACAAAAATTCAAATTACGCGCGCCTAGTTAAAAATACCGAGCCGTTTTGCGGGCAACTTCATCTTGTTAATTTGTGATGATAAAATAGAACGCTATTAATGCTTCTGAAACCGCGCCGCGATGCAGACGTCATTTTCATCATTAAACTTCAAAAAGTACCTATAACAACTACTGCAAAATTCGAGAAAAGTAATAACTTATTTATTAATAATATGTGTCTTTTGTATATATAATTATTTTTAATTTAAATATAAAAATAAATAAATAAAACAAAAATTCAAATAATGCGCGCCAAGTAAAAGACACCGAGTGGTCTTGCGGCCAACTTCATTTTGTTAATTTTTGTCTCTATATGGCCGTCCATCTAAATTTCACTCTCATCATTTTTTTCATTACGCGCCTAAAGAAGTATAACTTCAAAAAGAATTATCAAAATCGAACTTTCCAATAAAAAATTAATATTTTATCTCTTAGTTTTCAACCCTTTAGAAGTGAAAGATTTCCTTCAAATTAAAATGGGACCACACAGAAAGCACCAGCTTTCAAATAAAAATAGAAACATCATAATCGATCCTCCCAGTCACTAATTTTGAGGTAACAAACAAAAAAAAATACTGTCGAATTGAGAACCTCCTTTTTTTGAAGTCGGTTAAAATAGGTCGTTTTTTTAACTTCGATAAAGCAACAACGTGACCACACGGTGTGTCACACAATTTAGCAAGTTTTAGTAATTTTTGAAAATTTTCGTAATTATAAGAAATTAAACTAAGATTGAAAGATTTTTTTCTATCAACTTCGATTTAACAACAACGTGACCACACGGTGTGTCACATATTTTTTTCCAATTATTAACTAAATCAAATAGTCAATTGTTTAGAGGAAATTGTAACATTTGTACACGAACCAAATTTTTTATTTCGATAAAGCAACGATGTGACCACACGGTGTGTCACAATTTTTTTTTTCCAATTTTCAACTAAAAACCTTTAGAAATCTCTTTATTAGTTACTTAGGCGCTAAACATATCCTAGTGAATCATTAAACATGTTTTTTTTAGGATTTTAATCACGAAAATATGTAAATGGAATGAAGTAAGTTTTTGTTTGTGCATTGTCAAGAGTTTATCCTTTAAACAAAGAAACTTACCGTATTATGTACCTATATTATGACGTACTCTTCTATATTATGTATGTATGGCTATGTTACTAACTAAAGTAAATATTTAGTCTAATATTTGTCTAATAGAAGGAAAAAAAAACGTATATATGTGTATGTGTACAGTGCAAACGTTCAGATCTCGTTTTTGTGTTTGTTTCAGACGTTAGCACTTTGAACGATTAAAAATGAACACCAGAGTACACTGAAAAACCTTTCAGGAGGATTACTTTAGTTTTTACTTGGAAGAACTTATTAGCAGACAAAACTAAAGGTACATAGAAAGGTACACATACATACATACACCGTAGGTAATAAAAATTAGAAAAATTCCTCCGATTGTCTTTTGAATGGACGAACAATATACCTACCTACGTTAAAAAAAAATTTTTTTTTGGTCTTTGAAGACGATGCAATAAAATTAAAGAATGTTAAACGAGTCAAAACTTGTTCTATTTTAGCTAATGAGGAATTTGAGTCGCGTACATAATCGAATTTACGACGAAGGGAAACGAACAATGTTTCACGTTTATAATATTACATTTGCCAAGCCATTAAACATTCACGATTATATTACTTATATTCATAAAAGTTAAGTACTTCTTGAATTGTTTTTCTTTTTTCCAAGGCAAGATGGGAAGTTCTTATCGTGTGACTTTTTGTTAATGTTTCAAATTAAATTACCTATGCATAAATGAATTGGCAACTCGATTTTCGACTTGGTCCAATAGGTATCGAGATAATTTTAATGTACTTGGAGTCAAATAATTTCAATAAAATCAAATCTAATCTAGCATAACGATAATAAATATGAAACTAAGCTCTGTGAAGTTGGCACCGCCATCTTGGAATTTAAAAAAAAAATATATCTCATTCGTTTGTCCAGGGAAAATTTTCGTTTGTCCACCCTTAAAAAAAAATTTATTTCAAAAAAAAAAAAAAAAAAAGTGTGAAGTTGGCACCCCCAAATGCCACCTGGCACACTGCTGCACATAATTGCAAAAATAATACACCAGTCGATTGTCCATCTAGAGTTAACGTTTGCCCAGAAAAAATTTTTGCTTTTCCTCCCACCAAAATTAAATAAAATGAAAAAAAAAAATTTTTATACAGGGTGTCACAAAATGTTGAAAATTGGAAATTTTATATTTTTTTTTATAAAAAAAATGGAGGCTGGACAAATGAAAGTTTTTCCTGGACAAACGATGGACAATCACCTAGGAAATTTCTTTTTCAAAAAATTCGTTGTTGGTGTTCAAAATGTTGATAATTATCTACACTTAGTGAACATTGCTTTTACAAAGAATAAATTTTATTTTTTTTTTAATAAAAAAAAATTGGAGGGTGGACAATCGAAAATTATTCCTAGACAAACGTCGGCCAACAATGAACAATCGGCTAGGAATTTCTTTCTTCGAAAAATTTGTTATTGATGGTTAAAATGTTGAAAATTATCTACACTTAGTGAATGTTGCTTTTATGTAAAATAAATTTTTAATTTTTTTAAATAAAAAAAATTGGAGGTTGGACAAACGTGAGCAAACGATGGACAATCGGCTAGTTAATTTTTTTTTTAAATATTTACAGTTGGGGGCTCCATTACTCAACATTCTCTAATTTTCAACATTTTGTGACACCCTGTATAAAAAATTTCTTTTTCAATTTATTTAATTTTGTTGGGAGGAAAAACAAAAATTTTTCCTGGACAAACGTAAACTCAAGATGGACAATCGATTTGGTGTATTATTTTTGCAATGATGTGCAGCAGTGTGCCAGGTGGCAGTTGGGGGTGCCAACTTCACACTTTTTTTTTCTTTTTGAAATAAATTTTTTTTCAAGGGTGGACAAACGAAAATTTTCCCTGGACAAACGAATGAGATATTTTTTTTTTAAAAATTCCAAGATGGCGGTGCCAACTTCACAGAGCTATGAAACTACCTGTTAATACCTTATATCTCCAATCTAGATCAGAGCTAAAGCCTTTGAAAATGGAAAAAAGAGAAAAAAATTATAGTATGATGAAACCCATTAGAAAAGGAAGAGAATATAACAAAAATGAAGGGAAAAATAAATTACGGTCGATCTGAGGTGGGGAAGTGGTAAAAGGGGGTGTTTTTAAGGGTAGAAACGGTTTATCTCGATTTTCGACAAAACTACAGGTCCTACAGAAAAAAAGTTAAATAACAAAGTTGTAGGTAATAAGAAGATCTACAACTTTTGTTCTAACACTTTTTTCACATAACCTCAAAATTTATGTAAAAAGTTCTAATAACCACGTTTTTGGTTTTTTATTTATATCCTTAAATTTGGTAAAAATGTATCTTTCAATGTCCCAAACATACTGTAATTTTTTTGATTTAAAATATCTATTTTTTCATCTTATTATACAGTGTGTTTGGGACATTAAAGGATATAAATAAAAAACTAAAAACTTGGTTATTGGAATTTTTCACATAAATATTAAGGATAGGTAAAAAAGTGTATGCACAAAAGTTGTTGATTTTCTTATTACCTACAACAATGCCATTAACTCTTTTCCATAGAACTTGTAGTTTTGTCGGAAATCGAGATAAACCGTTTCTCTCACTTTTTTCACATAACCTCAAAATTTATGTGAAAAATTCCAATAAGTAACCAAGTTTTTGTTTGAAATTTTGTAAAAACTTATTTTTTAATGTCCCAAAAACACTACCTATACCTATCTAATTGTACATAATACAATTGTACAAATACAACTTCGAGCAATTTATTAAAATTTACATTTAACATTGTAATGTATATTTTTTGCACCAACGGAAAGTAGAGATTTCAACGAACAGCCACCAACTTTAAAAAAAATGGATATTTTGATGTGAGAATTTTCGATTGAAAATTAGGGTGTTTTTTTTCAATATTAAGTCAAAATAAGGTGAAAAAATAAATGTTTTCAATGTAATCAAAAAAATTACAGTGTGTTTGGAACATTAAAAGGTAAGTTTTTATCAAATTTCATGAAAAAAATTTGTTTTTGTAAAAGATAAAAATAAAAACCCCAAAACTTGGTTATTGGAATTTTTCACATAAATTTTAAGGTTATGTTAAAAAGGGTTAGTAAAAAAGTTGTAGATCTTCTCATTACCTACAACTATTCTATTTACTTTACAACTTTTCCATAGGACTTGTAGTTTTGCCGGAAATCGAGATAAACCGTTTTTACTCTTAAATTCCTCCCCTTTTTTCACTTTCCCACCTCAGATCGACCGTAATTTATTTTTCCTTTAATTTTTTTTTAATTCTCTTCCTTTTCTAATGGGTTTTATACTACTATAATTTTTTTTTCGGTTCAAAAATTATCTATCCTGGTCTAATCATAAATTTTATAATTGAAATCCGAGAAAGTTAAAATATCACAAAATCAAGTTTACTACATTTTACGTTCCTTATATTGGTTGAGAAAATGATTAATCGACTTTAATTGGTTGAATTCTTATACAAGTTCAAAGCCTTCCCTGATGAGATTGTTTCTACAATTTAGACTACAAATTATAAAGTAAAAGCTTCAAGATGTCCCGCAACGGATTTTAGACTCTCTAAATTTTATATAGACTAGAACTAAGACCGATTACGCAAAAATTTTGGAAAAAAATTGTTTTATCGAAATTTAAGTAAAAAAAAAGTTATTCTACCCTTTATTAAATTTTTCAACTTCAAAAGATGTTACCACACGGTATGTCACGCTTTTCTACATAGAATACTTATTATTTAGCATCTTAGTTATTGGTGAGATGTTAATAATAGCAATCAGTCAAGAAAATAGCAATTTCTTAGTTAAAATTATAAAAATAAAGTGTGACACACCGTGTGGTCACGTTGTTGTTTTATCGAAATTTAGCTAAAAAAAATTATTTCAACCGTTATTTTGTTTATTAGAGTCAAAATGTTGAAATTTCTTTAAATTTCCCTGCATACAATGGTGTGACCACACGGTGTGTCACGAGTTTTTTTTCTTTTTTTGGGTTCATATACGTATTATTTAACATTGAAAACTAGATTTTGAAGAATTTATAAAAAAAATATTAAATAATTTCTTTAGTAAAATTGGATATAGGTACCTATAGGTAGATACCTACCTATTTTGTGACACAACGTGTGGGCAAATTTTTACTTCGTTGAAATTTAAATGAAAATTTTTGTTTTAAGCTTTAACAAACCTAGGAAAGTATAACTATTAAAATATCTTCAAATTATCCAACATCAAAAGGTGTGACCATACGGTGTGTCACACAATATTCTTCATTTTTGACTTTTGATAAAAATTTTTATCGGTATTGATGACTAGTTTTGAAATAACTTTTACAAGTATTATGATCAAAATTGGAAGAAAATCTGTGACACACCGTGTGGTCACAGAGTTGTTTATTCAAAATTTAGACCAAAAACAATGTTTTAATGATTAACAAAGCGGTTGCGTGTACTTATGTACGCGCGTGAGAAATTATACTTCTTTGGCATCATTAAAAATTAGTTTTTATTAATTGCATTCAAATAATCAATTTTAAAAAATTGTAAATTAATATTTAATACTAATAATATATATATATATTTAAAGATATAATTATTGAAAATAAAATTAAGAGAATAATATTTTAATTTGTATCAATAAATAATATCCAAAGAAAGCTGCAAGACGTTTATAAAATTTGTTAGGATCATTTTTCTGGTTAACAATTCATGCATGTCATGAAAACGAAGCGTCATAGAAATTGCGAAATAAAGTAAGAAGCTACTTTTCAAAGTGTCTTAATCTTATTCTTATCTTGTTTTACTAAATTATTATTCTAAGATGGTTGAATCATTTCAGAATCCCAGATTTCGTGATAACTAAGAATATGCATGGAATGCAGACGTCATTTTCATCACAGCTAATGTAAAATTCGAGAAAAGTAATAATTTATTTTTTAATAATATGTTTTATTTGTATATTTAAATATTTTCTAAATAAAATTAGAAAAATGTATTTAAAGAATTAATTATTTTTAATTTAAATATGACAATAAGTAAGTAAATACAACAAAAATTCAAATTACGCGCGTCTAGTTAAAAATACCGAGCCGTTTTGCGGGCAACTTCATCTTGTTAATTTGTGATGATAAAATAGAACGCTACTAATGCTTCTAAAACCGCGCCGCGATGCAGACGTCATTTTCATCATTAAACTTCAAATAGTACCTATAACAGCTACTGCAAAATTCGAAAAAAGTAATAACTTATTTATTAATAATATGTGCCATTTGTATATATAATTATTTTTAATTTAAATATAAAAATAAATAAATTAGTAAATAAATTTGCGGCTAACTTCATTTTGTTAATTTTTGTCTCAAGATGGCCGCCCATCTAAAAATTTCACTCTCATCATTTTTTCATAACGCGCCTAAAGAAGTATAACGTCAATAAGTTCAACAAGGTACTTATGTTAAAATTTCTTCATACTTTCAATAGCACAGGGTGTGACCACACGGTGTGTCACACATTGTTTTTCCACTTCTCGACCAAGAAAATGTTAACTAATTAGATTTTAAAGCCAAAATTGGAGATAAACACATCCAAGAAAGTTGGACCAAGACTGGGACAATCTTTTCGTCTCGTTTGAATCTCTTCTTATTATAACGTTACGCAATTTTCTTTACTTAACTTATAAAAAAAAAGGCAGATGCTTCAACCATCTAGACACATGACGTATTTTAAAAAACGAAACATCAAGTTCCTGGTGGCCTTTTTCGATCGTATCTATCGTAAACATGTTATTTAACATAAAAATCAACTCTTAAGATCTCATGACTTGAAGGTTCCCTATATACAGTTAATATTTAGTCCTCGTCGAATCTCTTAAATCATTCGATTGAGACTATCGATGGCACGCTTTTCGATTTCTGAGAATCAATTTTCGAACCATTTTCACGTTAAAATTTCAAATATTGAAACGGAACGAGATAACGACAATCCATTTAACAAATTATATATTCAATTTTTGGGTTAAATCTAGCGCAAAAAATCAAAATGGATTTTAAATTACCATATTAACGTTCGGTTAAAATTTATATCGAATCGATATGAACCCTTTTATCTATCTATCTAATATATTTATGGGTTTGAACTGAATTGGTTTGCCCTTAAAGCAACGGGTACATTGGGTATTAATGCGCCCACCTACGTAGACCAAAAAAAAATTCTCGTTCAACTAGATTATTAGTGGACGAAATAATGCATCAATTAATGACAAATTTTAAGGGTGAAATTATTTAGTCTCACGGTCTTAAAATCTTTGGGTTTTAACTATTACTATCTATCGAATTTTTAGTGCAGAAAATTACAAAATTGAGACGTATCATTAAAAAAATGTTAAAAATTCAAAGCAAGTCCTCTGGGCTAAAACAAATAACGGAGACGAAATGTTCAAGTCCAGCTCCATCTCTCAGAGGCCGTCATTTGAAGTCATCATCTACCTGCCTAATTGTTGGCTTATAAGCAAACCTTTCTGGTCGGTGCGCTTTGGGCGATCGAAAAAAAAACCTTAAAAGCCATTAACGGCACTAAACAGAGACAAGGCTATCAGGTTTCTTGTGGTCGACTATATCAACAAACCGTAGTGGGCTCCTTGTTTGTGTGGTGTACCCTTCCTCCCCCCCAATGGAAACCTCTTGGACGTTGCAATGTACCAATTAATAGTTGTGGGTTCGTTCCCTCAGACAATCGTCAATTTGAGCCGAAACCACTTAAAATTATTATTTTAACCATGTACCAATTAAAGGTTTCCAGAAATGAACTGAATTTTCTGGTCGAAAATTACCCCGTAATTTTCGATGAGCTCGGGACTGGACGTTATTATTATATAAAACCGACTATGCGATTCATTTAATTTGAGACATTGACAAAGCATCATACGATAAAAATTTCGAATCTAACTAGCTGATTCCCGCCCGCTTCGCTGGGCATAACTAAATTGAACTGATTGATTAATAGAAACCGTCATAGCAACTAGGTAATAAATATGTTCGTATTTTTACCTGTCTAGAAATCTCTCTATTTGCAGTTCAGTTCATCTTTCAACGGATTTTTATCCGTAATTTACATTTGACATACTTTGAACTCCCTAAAAGTTACACCCGTGAATAAGTTTATAATTATAACTATGCGTATTTTTGTCTCTATGAATCAAACTCCTAACCGCTTCACCTCTCTAAGTCAAACTCCTAATCAAGATCACTTAAGTCGAACTGTCTGATTTGGTAATTTATTCTTATGGATATCATTTTGAAACTTGGCTATTTATTTTTAAAAATGAAATCAAATTCACTGCAGAGAATTTCCTGATTATCTACTCCAAGTTTTACTCTCAATGAATTGAACAATGGATAAATAAAACTACTCCTTCGATAATTTAAACGTTTACTGAGCCGAACTATAGATAAGATAACCACCTATTTTACTATGGATTTATGGTTTCTATATAACATTAAGTTATAAGAATAATAAATTAGTTTCAAATCATGTCATCTCTGCCATATGATATGTATATGTACCTACATATTGTATCACAGCTGCCTGCCGATGTATGTTTTTCGTTACGCAGTTTTTATTTTTTTTTCAGAAAATCAACATTTTTTGGAATAAAAAGTACTTCATAGCACTTTTTGTAATATTTACTACTTATAATAAAAATCTCGTCCAAATCGGACCAGCCGTTTTCAAGTTTGCCAAGTACAAACAAACAGACAGGGAAAACTATACGAAATTTAAAGTACCCTATAATGTAAGTTGGAATATTTAATAACTTTTTGTGAAAATTTCATTAAAATCGGTTCAGCCGTTTTCAAGTTTACCCTGAACAAACCATTTTTTTTTTTAGTAAAAGTGCAATGAAAATAGCAATTATTTTTTAGTATAAGCACATGAAAATGTAGGTAATAAAGAGTATTCAACAAAACACCTTATATTTTTTAGATTAGATAAAAATCTCAGCTGAGAAAAATAATTCCGTTTATGTTCCCTCGCGCAGGTGACATGTAACGTTTTCATTATATAGGTATTCAAAAAGAGGAAAACTTCAATCTTATTATTGGTATAGATTATTTAACACTAGCCAATCCCCGCCCGCTTCGCTGAGCGTTTTCAAGTTTAGCAATGTATGGTTTTTTTGTTGCACAGTTTTTATTTTTTTGCTCAGAAAATCAACACTTTTTCGGAATAAAAAGTATTTTATAGCACTTTTTGTAATAATTACTACTTGTAGTGAAAATCTCGTCTAAATCTGACCAGCCGTTTTCAGGTTTGCCAAGTACAAACAAACAGACAGGAAAAACTATTCGAAATAAAAAGTAGCCTATGATGTAAGTTGGAATATTTAATAACTTTTGGTGGAAATTTCATTGAAATCGGTTCAGCCGTTTTCAAGTTTACCCTGGACAAACAATTTTTTTTTGTGCAATGAAAAGTGCAATGAAAATAGCATTTATTTTTTAGTATAAACACATGAAAATGTAGGTAATAAAGAGTATTCAAGGAGAAGAAAACCTCAATCTTATTATTGGTATAGATTATTTAACACTAGCCAATCCCCGCCCGCTTCGCTGAGCGTTTTCAAGTTTTACAATGTATGGTTTTTTTGTTGCTCAGTTTTTATAGTTTTTATTTTTTTGCTCAGAAAATTAACACTTTTTCGGAATAAAAAGTATTTTATAGCACTTTTTGTAATAATTACTACTTGTAGTGAAAATCTCGTCCAAATCTGACCAGCCGTTTTCAAGTTTGCCAAGTACAAACAAACAGACAGGGAAAACTATTCGAAATAAAAAGTAGCCTATGATGTAAGTTACAATATTTAATAACTTTTGGTGACAATTTCATTAAAATCGACTGAGCCGTTTTCAAGTTTACCCTGGACAAACAATGTTTTTTTGGAGATAGATTTGGAGATGATTAGAATGTAAATGGCACTTATTTTTTTGTATAAAATATATGAAAATGTAGGTAATAAAAAGTATTCATCAAAACACCTTACATTTTTTAGATTAAATAAAAATCTCAGCTAAAAAAAATAATTCTGTTTTTGTTCCCTCGCGCAGGTAACACGTAACGTTTTTATTATATAACTTTTCAAAAAGCAGAAATCATCAATCTTATTTTTGATATAGATTGGTCACTAGTTTTGAATAAGTTTTAATAAAGAAAGCTAATTTAAACACAATTTGTGGCACACCGTGTGGTCACACACTTTGATATTGAAAGTGCCATTTAAATTTTGAGGAAAAAATAAACTGTGTGACCACACGGTGTGTCACAAATTTTCTTCCAATTTTGATCATAATACTTGTAAAAGTTATTTCAAAAGTATTCATCAATACCTAAGACAACAAAAAATTTTATCAAAAAGTCAGAAATTAAGGATATTGTGTGACACACCGTATGGTCACACCTTTCGATGTTGTATAATTTGAAGATATTTTAATATTTATACTTTTTAAAGCTTTGGTTAAGGTTAAAATAAACATTTTCATATTAATTTCAACAAAGCAAGAATGTGACCACACGGTGAGTCACACAATGTTTTTAAAATTTTACCGAAAAAATTTTTTTTTTTTTTTTAATATAGTCTTCAAAATTGTGAAAAACTCGTGACACACCATGCGGTCACATTTTTTGAAGTTAGAAATTGAAATTAGTTATCAGACTCGGCTTAAATAAACTAGATAATGGGGAAAATAACTTTTTTTTTAACTTAAATGTTGATAAATCAAGAACGTGGCCAAAAATGTTTGCTTAGTTTTCGATGAAACAACAATGTGACCACACGGTGTGTCTCGCAATGTTTTCCAAATTTACCACAGTATAGTTATTGTTTTTAATTGATTTAAAGTGTTAACAATTTAGTGATCGATGCTTGAAATATTAAATAACAAGTATTTGAAGCACTCATCAGAGGAAAAAGGCGTGACACACCGTGTGGTCACACCATTTGATGCAGAGAAATTTCAACATTATTAGTCTTATAAACAAAATAAGGGTGGAAAAAAATTTTTTTTAGTCAAATTTCGATAAAACAACAACGTGACCACACGGTGTGTCACACTTTTTCTCTGTCCAATTATTCAGGGTCTTAACGATTGATTAAATGCTAATCTAAGCCATTAAACAAGAAAGTGTGGCGACTAGAAATGGAAATCGAATATGCAGTGATACCTCTCGCAACTGCCCTGACGAAACGACATTATACAGGGTGTACCAGCTAGACCGGCCATTAGAAGTTTCCGGAGAACCTGAAATAATAGAAATCTAAAAATTGGGATTAAAACCTAACTGCATTGGAGCTACCTTCCTAAAATATTTTTAGTTTTCTGGCACTTCCGGTTATACCGGAAGTGTCAGAAAACTAAAAATATTTTAGGAAGGTAG
This sequence comes from Sisyra nigra, assembly GCA_958496155.1. Lineage (NCBI taxonomy): Eukaryota > Metazoa > Arthropoda > Insecta > Neuroptera > Sisyridae > Sisyra > Sisyra nigra. Next base: position 54,609,813 of record OY292314.1, read on the forward strand.
CTCCAATGCAGTTAGGTTTTAATCCCAATTTTTAGATTTCTATTATTTCAGGTTCTCCGGAAACTTCTAATGGCCGGTCTAGCTGGTACACCCTGTATACCTTAAGCAATTCAATTTTTTCGGGGCCAGTGCTGGTTTTCATGTTTAGTTACTAAGTTATTCAAGGTATGAATGTTGAAATCACTTCAAATTTACAATACCAAAAGCTGTGGCCACATGGTGTGTCACACGTTTTTGTCAATTAAATTGATTAATTTTCCAAATTTTTAAAATGTTTCAATACTACGTAGGTTTTTGACCCAAAATCAACTTGAAATACATCTCAATAATCGTGTAAGTTTTGTAACAAGTGGATTGAATAATTCAACGCACAATCGTCAAGATTAAGACATAAAGTACTTAACACAATCTCTGTATAATAAGTATACATAATTTAAGCATCAGAAAATCAGATATTTAAAAATTGACAAGGCAATATGCGTGTATTTGAATGTGTGTGTGTATGTGTGTGTGTGTGTGAGCCATTAAAGATTTCCCCGATTTCATTGTATTCAAATTGGAAGTTTAACGTCGACTTGTTTCAAATCGCCTGAAAAATTGCCTTGGACAAATATTCGTACAATACCCTCCGTTTTTTTTTTTCTTTTCGCCTTTGAAACTTTCAATAGTTTACATGAACTCATTGATTAATAGCCCATGAAACGGCCGAAAATAACTTTGTTATAAAACTACGAGAGAAATACTTCAATGTACTTATACACGCATAAATCATTAATTCAAATGAAAACAAAGAATTTGAACACAGCTCGTGTTATTTTGCCGTTCAATTGATATATTATAATATAATATGTTAACTCCATACCATACTTATGGTCAAACGAGTTTCAATTGATTGTAATTAATAAAAAGGTAAAGTTGTTTTATGCAAATTTTCAATTACAAGGGAAAATTTCGCACTGCAACTTGTCGCCATGCGAGGCAAAATGAAAATAATTTTCAAGTCCAACAAGTTAGTTAGATATCTACATGGAACTCAAATCTCAATCAATTACATTGATAGATTGATAGATCAAAATTGCCCTTTACAGCATATCATCAAAATAAATATCTTAGAAAATATCACAGATTTAAAAAGCGTTGGCAGAGCGACTGGATATTGTACGTCGTACGTAGTGGCTGTTTTATTGCTATCTTTTTTTTATAAATATAAAAATGTTATGTTGGTCCTTATTTAGGACATAGAATTCGAAAAATTCTACATCAATTAGGGATGTAAGGTACATGTACTCTTAAAAGAGTACGGTTGGTCCCCCTACATAGGATTGCATAACAATTAAACCATACAGGAACCCTCTCTTTTCGTAGTATTTTCGGTAAGTATTGTTAAAGTTTGTGAAATAGCATTTTAACGCATTTTCCTCAAGAAGGCCTGACCAATTATACACAGTAACAAAAAAAATCTCTAAAATCTTTAAATTAAAAAATTGACAATTTTACTGAAAAATAAATATGAATTTCAGTTTAACACATGATAAAATTAATAACGAAATTTTTTAAATGTACATTAGAAATCGTTTATAACGAACTTCAGGGGACCGTCGAATTTCGTTCGTTATAAGCCATATTCACTATAACCGATATGTATTATCCTATTGTAACGTTTTTACGGGTTTGTTGGTTTGTGTATAATGACTACGAATTTATTTTTAAACAATTGTTTATTTATTTATCTAACAATTATACACTACAACAATGTTCACTGTCAACAATAGTCACAGTACTGTTTATATTTCACTATATACGCAATGTACACTTTATTAACAATGTTCACTATTTATATAACACTGTTCACTTTAACACTAAGCACTTCCACTATTTATTTTAACATTGTCGATGAACACTCGATGAATTATGTTAATACTCGTCGAACATTTAATTGAACACTGACGATGAATTTATTTCAATACTCTTCGGTGGTTTATTTTATACTAAACTGTTGGCTCATCTTTCGGATTATTTATAGTAAGCGATCATCAGCCTAGAAATTTCCAAGCCATAAATCATCCGTTCCTAGAATTTTCTATTTGTAATCTTAGCGCCTGTCTTTCTCTCCTCCATTGGTAAATCAATGTAGAAAATACTAGAACACTCGTTCCTTGTCATATTAATCCTTTAGTCATAAAACCGCTTCAGGGGGTCAATCCTTTTGTACAATTCTTATCGCTGGTGATTGTTTAATCCCGCCCTTCGGGCGCCAGACACAAATGGGTGTCTTGGATTTGTGACACTATGTATTTTATCTAAAAATTATCACGGAACCCGAAGGTTTTGTACGTTACCTGTTGTTACCTACGTACCTGTTGTTCATTATATCCGGTGTCGTTATAAACGATTTATACTGTATTTGAATTTCTTTATTGTTCATTGTCGAAGATATTAATAAGAAATAAACGTATTAAAATAATATACCAACTACATTTTTAAATTTCTAACAATTACCTAACGGAACTAATTTTAAAAGAAGTTTTGTTAAAGATACCTCAGATCTTAACGTATTTAATACTATTTATCTTAAAAAAGCCACAGTTTCTGTAGGATAGCTACGAATCTATTCTACTAAAATAGCTCAACGGTTATAAATGACATATGAAATGAAAAATTTTCAAGTCTAAATGAACATTTTGTATTTAAAATTGTAATGAACCTGTGAGATAAGAGTAATTTTAGGGATTTTGATGAACTTACTTTGGATCTAAAGTCTGGAAGTATCTATAATCTTTTTCTGTCAAAATAGATTAATTTTTAAGTTTCGTTGTGAAGGTAGGAAATCAATTAATCAATCAATTAAATTTAGATACTGTTAGCAAAGCGAACGGGTATCAGCTAGTGGGTATATTATAATTGTGTGTATGTCTGTGTGTGACAGCGATTACGTATCGAAATCTTTACCCGAATTTTACACAAGTCAATCGTAAAAAATACTTGTTACAGCATCTTAAGCCTTTTAAGCTTCACATCTGTGCATCATCAATAATTTTTTTTACTTTTTTTATTACTAATTTTACTAGATCTATTGAAGTCTATAGAAGTCTATTGAAGTCTTTAGAAGTCTATAGAATCTATTGAAGTCTATGAAATTTGTGGCGACGACATACATACATTGCACATTACACATAGCGATCAGTAAGTGTAGAAAAGGCTTAAGAAAAACTTTGCGCGTATATTACCACTAGTTGTGCTGCGAAACTTTTCGTTTGAATTGGTTGACCGGAAGCTCCATTTTATTCTATGGGGTTTTGAGCTTTTTCAAATTTTTCGAAAACGGCTACAATGATTTTCTTTCAACTTGCTATAGTTCTTAGATTCATTAATGCCTATAATTTTTATTTGATACTTTTTCTTGGGAATATGTAAATATGAAGGGTAAAGGGTGAGAGTTCGTATACTTATGCATTGAGGTTGTATAGTGTATATATGTATATAGTTAACGTGATGTCGTCTGCGTAGGTTATTATGTTAAGAACATATTTAATTTACAGAGAAAAAACATTTAAAAAATTGAAAGCAAAAATATATTTAAAATAATCGGAAGGAACTTAGCGAAGAACATTTTTAACTATATGCCAAAAAATTGCTCCTGTAGAATCCACTATTGCTCCATGGTGTATATAGTTGTTAGTTATTTAATAATTGCTTTACCTATAATCCAAAATAATCACTGTTTTTATTTTTTTTTTTTTCAAAAAATTGTTCCTTAAATGATCTTTCCGGATCCGCAATTGCTCCAGGTGTATAGTTAATTAGTAATTCAATGTTTAAACTATTCATCTTTAAAATATCCAACGGCAGTTGATGACGTCATAATACAACAATACATGTTTAAGCAGTTACAAATAATTAATTATTAAAATATTGCAAAAATTTTATCTTTATTTGCGTAATGAAAAGCGCAGAGAGAGCTTAAAAAAATTCAATAAAAACTATTTTGGGTTTTATAGCGATTTTAAAGCTTGAGTTTAAAAAAATTTTAAAAATGTAATTATTAATTAACTATTAATTATATACACCTGGAGCAATTGCGGATCTGGAAGAGAATTTAAGGAGCAATTTAAAAAAAAATTGAATCTCGCCAACTTAATTCTTTCTAGTTAAAAAATATATGCAATAATAAAAGGGAGTTTTGAAATGTAATTTGATTATTGTAACGGTTGTAACTTAAAAATGTATTTTTAATTTGTATTGACAGTAAAATATAAAAAATGCTAAAAGAGGATTTTAAAAAAGGCTACTTATATTAATCTAATAAACTGCATTAACTATTAAGTCTACGCTCAAATTAACTCGATTAACGATTAACTCCACTTTTTCAACTTTTACAAATTTTTATGGCAAAACGCTTAGTTTACTCCTAACTTTATATATCCGAAATAAATGTTTCTAATAACAAGTAATAACAGCTCTAAATGACAATTTGCTTTTTAGCTTTTCCATAAGAACCAATGTATTTCAGAAGTCTATTTTATCAATTTGCTCAACTTTTTACATTACGGAGTTAATCTATGTGTGCACTGAGCGGCTCAAATATGAAATAATCAGTTGGCAGTGGAAGGAGAAACACTCTCTCTGCAGCCCATGCGCACTAAACCGTTTGCCCCACTCTATCAAAGCGACGAAAAATGCCGGATTAACGCGTTTGGCTTTTAAAAATAGCATTTTTTTAAAACTTTAATTACTTAGTTTTTAATGAAGATATCGCGATAATTCTTTTTTTAGATAAGAACCAAGTATATAAGTAAAACAAACAAAAAATTGATCGAAATCTATCTAGTAGTTTTTGAGTTAAAAGTTAACATTGAAAAACAGCTATCATTTTATTTATATAGATTTATAAAATATTTTTTTTATATATTTTTTAAAAAAAAATGTGGGTTTTTTTTACATTCTTTTAACCAACAGCGAGTTTCATGTAAAAGAAAGTACCGTGACGCCTCCCAGCAGATATTTAATTTTATAATTTTAACCTGGATTTTAGGATAAAATTTTTATCGTATGGACAATTTCACTCATTTCACACAGTTTATCGTACAAACTTAAGTATGTAGAGGCCTTAATAGTTGGCATCTGAATGAAATATTCGATATCGATAATAAGTCCTATAAGCAAAAGAACAAAAAAAACGTCTAAATTAACCAGTTTTGCATACACAGAATGCATTTTTCTGTTCTCTCCTCGATTAAAATTCGAAACTATATGTCCATATATAAGTATCTATACCGTTCAAAAATGCCTCGCCATTAAAAAATCATTCAATTTGAATGCAACAAACGCAAAAAAGCACTTCAATAACCGCAGCCTGGTTTTGCATAATACACTTAAACTAGTGGCAAAATCATTTCTCATTAATTTGAATTGGAAATTTCTTTTCATTTGAACGCAATAAGACATTAAAATATTAAATTGTATAATTCAACAAGTGCTTCAACGTTCGCAACGAGGATGGAAATCGCGATTTCTTGCAGATACCAAGACAAAAATCGACGCAATGGTGTGGTGACGGACGAGACGTGATCAGACGTCAGTCTCTCATATAAAACAATAGTTCTTATAACAATGTTGATTTTTTTCTCTTTTTCTTCGTCTTCTTCAAAATTCTGCCAATCGTGATCTTGCAAATAAATTGAAACTCATCAGAATTTATACTAAAAATACCAATGGGTCGAGTCACGCGTTGGTGGTCCTCGGAAGAGAAAAAAAAAAAAAAACGTCTTCAATAAATACAAATCATTTTAAATTATTTATTTGTGTAAAGTGGAGAAAAAAAAATTATTTATAGCATTTAAAAGGTTTTTCAATAGAAATTATTGCGTTAAGTATTTAATAACGAGTTAATTCTATGCTAATATTTTATCTATGTGTACGTGGGAAAGGATTAATGGATTGATCTCAGAGATTTGCTTACTTACGCATACATAGAGAGGTTTCTTACATATGCCTATAGAAAGCTTCTAATAATAACGATCGTTTGTATGTATTTATGTACATTGAAATTTGCAGTGCAGCATTGCGACCTTCGCACACATATCGTAAGTGTTTATTAAAAACCGTTTATATAAATTTTAGAGGGGCCAAAACTATAGGTGACAACTTGGCGTCATTACGGTTATATGGACGTTTCTATTTTTGGATGTCCAAGTGAAAGAAGATAACGATTTTCAAGCCCTTGTTTCTGGTTATTAGTTTAAATTGTTTAGAAAAAGTTGGATCAGAGAAAGCTTGGAAATTGTAAGAATTCAACCAATTGAAAGTCTTTATTGTTTTCATCGACCAATAAACATAAAACAAGTCATAAGTTACTTGATTTGTAGAATTAGAACTGTTGAAAACTGCGTTAATAATAAATCCCTGCAAAAAAAAAATAATAAATAAAATAAACACTATCTACTTATTTGTAAAATTCAAAAGCGCTTAAAAATGATTCGTTAAAAAATGTTGTCAAAAATTGGAGAAAAATGTGTGACACACCGTGTGGCCACGTTGTTGTTTAATGAACATTTATATAAAAATGGTTGGGTTTTTTTTGGCTTATCAAAATATCAACGTATAATCTTTTCACATTTAGCTTTCATTGTTGACACAAAATAGAAATGTTTTAAAATCTTAGCTTACTAAAAAAATATATAAAGATAAATTTAACATTGAAAAAATGTGTGACCCACCGTGTGGCCACAAAACTACTTCATTGAAAAAAAAAATAAAAAAAGTGGTTGCGTGTACTTATGTAAGCGCGTGAGAAGTTATATTTCTTTGGCATCATTAATATTAGATTTTATTAATTTTATTCAAATAATCAATTTTAAAAAACTGTAATTTAATATTTAATTATAATAATATATATACATATTTAAAGATATAATTATTAAAAATAAAATTAAGAGAGTAATATTTTAATTTATATCAATAAATAATATTCAAAGGAAGCTGCCAGACGTTTATAAAACTTGTCAGGATCATTTTTCTGGTTAACAATTCATGCATGTCATGAAAACGAGGCTTCATAGAAATTGCGAAATAAAGTAAGTAGGTACTTGTCAAAGTAAATGGCTTAATCTTATTCATATCTTGAATTACTAAATTACTATTCTAAGATGGTTGAATCATTTCAGAATCCCAGATTTTGTGATAACTGAGAATATGCATGAAATGCAGACGTCATTTTCATCATTAAATTTCAAATAGTATAACAGCTACTGCAACATTCGAGAAAAGTAATAACTTAATTTTTAATATTATGTGTCATTTGTATATATAATTATTTTTAATTTAAATATGAAAAAAAAAATGATTTCATTTTTCACTAGGTCAAATGAAATCTCAAAACGAAAAAAAAATTGATTTCGATCTTTTCCTCTTTTGTTGGTTATTTTAAACAAGTCATAAGTTACTTGATTTGTAATATTAGAATTTTTTAAAACTGTTTTTCAAAGTTCTATATTACCAATAAGTCCTAGCAAAAACCTAAGAAAGTATTAAAAAATGATAAGTGAAATAAACTCTTATTGGAAAATTAAAAAGCACTTGAAGATAGTTTGTAAAAATTTTTTTGTCAAAAATTATAAAACCAAAATGTGTGATACACCATGTGGCCACGTTGATATTTAATCAAAATTTATATAAAAATAAGTAGCTTTCTATTTTTTTTGGTTTATCAGAATATCTACGTGAAATCTTTTCAAGTTTCTCAAAAGGTTTCTCAAATCAAAAGGTGTGACCACATGGTGTGTCACAATATTATATCATTGGTGAATTCTAATATTAATGTCTTCATATCTTAGGCCGCGTTCACATGGTTCAACTTTAGTTGCTCAACAATTCACAATCTTTTAAACCGTAGCGGGGTAAGCGACGCGAGAAGTGAAGCACAAGCGAGTCGAATTGGAAGCAAATTGAGCAGAATTGAAAGAAAACTGGCCGGGGTCGACTCGAACGACTTGAACGACAAAATGTTTGACTCAGTCAAACTTTTGTTGATTTATTATTAAGTCGACCCCGGTCAGTTTTCTTTCAATTCTGCTCAATTTGCTTCCAATTCGACTCGCTTGTGCTTCACTTTTCGCGCCGCTTACCCCGCTACGGTTTAAAAGATTATGAATTGTTGATCAACTAAAGTTGAACCGTGTGAACGCGGCCTTAGCTTAGTTAAGAAAGATATTCATATAAGTTAAAAATTGAAAAATAAGAATGTGAGACACACCGTGTGGCCACAAAATTGCTTCATTGAACAAGAAATACTTAATAAAAAAATGTATATTTCATTATTCATTATGTCAAATGAAATCTTAAAACAAAAAAAAAAATTATTTCGATCATTTCAAGCCCTTTTTTTGGTTATTAAGTAGTTTAAGCTATATAAAAACAGTTGGATTAGAGTAAGCTTGGAAATCGCAAGAACTCCAACCAATTAAAAGTCTTGATTGATTTCATCGACCAATAAACATAAACCAAGTCATAACTTACTTGATTTGTAATATAAGAAATTTTTAAGGATGTTTTCAAAGCTCTATTATAATAAGTCCTAGCAAAAAAGTCAGAAAATTTTTAAAAAATGAAAAGTGGAATAAATACTAATTAAAAAAATTAAAAAGCTCTTGATAATGGTTCGTAAAAAGGTTTGAAAGAAAAATGTGTGACACACCGTGTAGTCACGTTGTTGTCTGGTCGAAATTTATATAAAAATATTTAAGTAATCTTCTTCTTTCTTTGGCTTATCCGAATGTCAATGTAAATTTTTTTCAAGTTTCTCAATTGAAAGGTGTGGCCACACGGTGGGTCACACTATTTTATCATTGTCGATTTCAAATATCAATGTCTTAAGATCTTAGCTTACTTAAGAAATATATTCATATAAGTTAAAAATTCGTAAAAAAAAAAATCTGTGACACACCGTATGGCCACAAAGTTGCTATTTCCAAAAAAAAATTTAGTCAAAAATTGGAGAAAAATGTGTGGAACACCGTGTGGCCACGTTGTTGTTTGATCGTAATTTATATAAAATAGTAAGTTTTCTTTTTTCTTTGGCTTACCAGAATATCAATGTAAATTTTTTTAGAATTTCTCAAAATCGAAAGGTGTGACCACACGGTGTGTCACACTATTTTATGATTGTTGATTTAAAATATTAATGTTTTATATTCCTAGCTCATTTTGGAGTGCTCAATTTGGAAAAAAAAAATTAGCTCACTAAAAATTAATCTATAGATAAGTTTTAAATTGAAATAAAAAAATGTGTGACACACCGTGCGGCCACAAAACTGCTTAATTGAAAAACAATAAAAAAATATATTTTATTACCTTATCACCAAGTCAAATGAAATCTTGAAGCAAAAAAAAAATTATTTCGATCAATTTAGAAAAAAAAAAATGTGTGACACACCATATGGTCACACCTTTGATATTTTAATAAAATTAATAGAAATCGATTGTTTTTTTGCAAAATTTGAAGAATTATTGTTTGATTTTTTTATCTAAGGAATGAAATGAATGTTTTTCACTTACTTCTAAATAAAGAACTAGTGTGACCACACGGTGTGTCACATCTTTTGATATTTAGCTTCAACATTCATCCTATGATAAACTAAACAATGAATAAAACTAGGGGAAACTTGAAAATTTCTTAAAAAATTAAAGTTTCTCAGCTAAATTTCAAAAGAAAAATTTCCCATTTTCAATTTTATGCTTTCAAAAATTTATTTAGTCGACAATAAGCTTCTTTCAAATTTCAAAATTTATAAAGTTTCCATTTCCCTTTTTGGATCAACACAAAACTCGAAAAAAAAATCACGAAAATTTTTTCAACTTCACAATTTCTTTATAGGCAATTAGGGAATTCATGCTCTATAAAACAAAGATCTTATCTTCTCACTTAATCTTATTTGGATTTGATAATGTTGAAAACCTTTCATGTAAAAAAAGTGTAGGTACTAAGGCTATAAGTTAATGAGGCATTAATCAAGATAAAAAAATAAAAAAAATAAAAAATAAAAAACGTTAAAACAACATCAAAGATCTGATTTGCAAGTTTGTTGCACTTCCATCAACATTTTTCTTCCATTAAACCGTGGCTTTTCTTAGAATATATTATTTAAATCGAAACATTCAAAAACAATTTTGTTGTGTGCTGTTTTGTTAATTGAAATTAAATTGCAAACTTGAAATTACGAAAGAAACGATGGAACTTTCACATTCAACATTTGCATTTCAATCTCACAGTCGCGCAAACTTGCCAATAAATTAAGAGGTGTCGGGGTTCGATTCCCGCAATATTTCTTCAGCCCAAATAAATCCTTCTGACTCGATTAACGTCCGAGACACGAAAGATTTAATGCCAGAGAATCACTTCGTTGCACACACCGACAGAAACTAGTTTTCACGAGTTTTCTTAACAAATTACTCAAGAATTTTCTTCAGTAAAAATTATCGAAATTTTTCTCTCTTTTCAACTCATTAAATTTTTTATATTAATATTTAGTAGTTGTATAGTACGTGTAAATATTTTGAGAAAATGTTAAAACTAAAGGTTGCTTTTTACATTATTACAGGGGGTTTTAATTCTGGAGGTGGTTATGGGGTTTCTCACCCCCCCCCCTCAACAATATTTATTCCCAATAAGGAAATGATTTTGATACTACTCATCATAAATTAACCTTACACTATCATTTCGATTTAAAATTGAAATATAACAGGTGTTATGTTTTTCAATACTTGAGAATGAAACGCTCTAAGTTGTAACAACGTGACCACATGGTGTGTCACAATTTTTTTTTTAATCACTTCAAAATAAAGAAAAAGCTCTGACACACCGTGTGATCACGTTGTTGTCTAATAGAAAATTATGTAAAAAATGTAAATTGTACTCTTTTTTTGGTTGACATTTCTTTATATTTGTCAAAATTGAAAGGTGTGACCACACGGTGTGTCATACTTTTCTTTCATTGTGAACACCAAAAAGAAATGTTTTAACACCTAAATTAAAGGCTTATGTATAAAAAAATAAAAAATTGGAAAAAAAGTTGTGACACACCGAGTGGTCACATCATTTTTTAGTTGGAAAAATAAGTGAAAAACATTCAAATCATCCTATATTAAGTTATACCAAGCAATAATCCCTCAAATTTTGAAAAAAAACTTCTATTATGAACAATTTTAATACAAAATCAAAGCTGTGACCACACGGTGTATCACACATTATTCCTATAATTTTAATTGAGAAATTGCTATTTTCTTGACTCCTGGCTATTATTAAAACCTTACCAAAACCTGAGATGCAAAATAATTCGATGGAAAAAAGTGTGACACACCGTGTGGTCACAGCTTTGATTTTGTTATAAAATTGATCAAAATCTACATTTTTTTCAAGAAACTTCAATAATAATTTCTTGATCTACTTAATTCAAAATGAAAAAAACCTTATCACTTATTTTTTAAGTAAAATAATTATGTGACCACACGGTGTGTCACATTTTTTAACCGACTTCAAAAAAAGGAGGAGGTTCTCAATTCGACTGTTTTTTTTTTATGTTTGTTACCTTAACATTTCCTACTGGGTAAAGCGATTTTGATTATTCTTTTTTATTTGAAAGCTGGTGCTTCCCGAATGGTCCCATTTTAATTTGAAGGAAATCGTTCACTTCTAAGGGGTTGAAAACTAAGGGATGACATACTAACTTCTTATTGGATAGCTCGATTTTGATAATTCTTTTTTTTTTATTGGTTGAACATAATTTTAAATTAATCCCATATCCATTTTTTATAAAAAAAACTCCACTCATAAGGGGTTAAAAAAGACAAATAACATTGTATCATCTTAATAATTTGTAAGTTGTAGAAACTGCAAGGATACGCCATTATTTTGTTACTTTATAGTGCATTTTTTATTTATTTTGAAGTCGGTTTTTCATTTTTTTATAATATGTATTTTTAACAATATAAACCTTTATTTTTATGAACCAATTTCAAGATGTTAAAAAATTTAATATAAGTAAAAATCGAAAAATAGTGTGACACACCGTGTGGTCACGCCGTTCAATTTTATGAAGGAATGTTAACAATTAATCGAAACGTGACCATACGGTGGGTCACAAAATGATTGAACTAATTCTTTTACACGAAGCACTACCCAAGATGTGGAAATTCAAAGTGGAAAATAGAGAAGAAGTTGTGACACACCGTGTGGTCACGCTATTCGATATCGAAAATTTGAAGTTTTATTTAGCATTCATACTCTAATGAACTAAATCAAGATCAAAATACATGTTTTTACAATAAATTTCAACCAAGTAACAACGTGACCACACGGTGTGTCACAAATTTTTTTTTCAAAAAAAAAATTTCTTTTTGTTTATGTAATACTTGAACTAAAATTTTTGAGGGCCAAACTGCAGTTTAATACTACTTTCAATATTATAACAGATGCATTTATGCACTTGCAAATGCAATTTGTGTTAATTATTGCAAGTATTAAATTTATCCAATAAAATATTTACGGTAATAAAAGTAAAATTACAATCATTTAACTTTATTAGTAAACCATAATATGTAAAAAATTAAATTTCTGCTTTAATTTATAATTTGTGCTGTGAATTTTAGTGAGTAGTATTTGTGAAATATAACCATAATATGATTTAATATATATTTGCATATGTATTGGTATCCTGCATAAACCATACAATCTAACAAATGCAATATTTAATTTATCGTTCCTTTTGTAAGAGTCAATAAACAATTAGTTCATTTTACGACTATCCTCCAGGATCCATGCATTCTTCCACATCGTGATCCTCCAGGATAACTCCTTCTTTCAGGATATTTATAAAATATATTTATAATATTCGTGGATTATTCCAAGAAAGTTAAATCGTAAGACTCAAACAATTTTTTTTTTTTTAATTTCAATACAATCATCACTTTCACGGGATATATGTTCGAGTTATTTTTAGCCCGAGTCGAGAGGCGATGAAGAATCTGCCGAAGGCAGAGAAGCTATAAAATATCATTTATTTCAGCGACTCCAAATTGAATTCATAAGTTTTCAAGTCTGAGAACTTCTCAACCAAAAAAAAAAAAAAAAAAAAAAAAAAAATTCAACGAACAAGAAGAAGATAAAATTTATAATCTTCAAGTTGTATAAAATTAAAAATTATATAAATAAATATAGAATTGGGATTGTTTATGTTTTAGATTGATTTTTTTAATGATTTTAATGAAAGACAAATAGAATCTAGAAGCCGGAGAGGAGTGTGTTTACATTTGGGTGGATGGTCCACAGTATGGGGCCGGCAGGCAGAAGGCGAAACGCAGCATCCGACAGCGTCTTCACCATTGTTTCATCTGCCCAAGAATATGTTCCATGATTGTGTGTCTACAGGAGTGAACATGGAACATGATTTCAAGTTTCTTTCTACATAGAGATCTCTCTCAAGTATATAACCATTTTGTATATATATAGAAGAAGACACACAAACACACACATACACAAATACAAACATCTTACCATCAAAACATTTTGTATACCATATTATATTAGAGACAGGACGACGGTGTTTCATAAAAGCGAGTTGGCTGTGTTTATAGGTAGTGTAAGTATATGATTTATATGATTGTAATGAGCGAGCAAGTTTTTCTTCTTCTTTCACATTCTTCTCTGTATTATCAAAAACCATTGTTTATGATTCACCGTTTACAAAAAGCACCTTCGTTCAATAGCTTAGTACATGGACGCACCTAGATTTTGATTTTGGGGGGAGGGGGATTAATCTTTGATTCTATTAATACAAAATAAAATTATAACAAAATGAAATTAACCGACTTCAAAATCAAAACAAAATCTTGAACAAAAAATGCACTAAAAAGTAAAAAAATAATTGCGTATCCTTGCAGTGTCTACAACTTAACAAATTATTAGGATGAGATAAAGTACAACTATTGTTATTTTTGGAGTTGGTGTCAGCCAAGGAAATAAATATTAATGTTCATTTGTAAAAAGGTTTAGTTGGTTATTGGTATTTTGTAGTTTAGAGGTCGCTAGATACTGTCACAATACTAGTACATTGTATAAAAGAGCATTTGAAAAATAAATTTCATAAGGTATTCTCGTTTATAACTAAGTACCAATATAGTCGTATTTCCTTATCTGACACCAACTCCAAAAATAACAATAGTTGTATTTTATCTCATCTTAATAATTTGTTAAGTTGTAGACACTGCAAGGATACGCAATTATTTTTTGAAATTATACTTCTTTAGGCGCGTTATGAAAAAATGATGAGAGTGAATTTTTTAACTGCGCGCGCATCTTGAGACAAAAATTAACAAAATGAAGTTAGTCGCAAAACCATTGGGTTTCCTGGCGTGTGTAATTTGAATTTTTGTTGTATTTATTTATTAATTTTTATATTTAAATTATATATAAATAATTATATATACAAATAACACATATTATAAATAAATAATTTATTACTTTTCTCGAATTTTGCAGTAGTTGTTATAGGTACTTTTTGAAGTTTAATGATGAAAATGACGTCTGCATTTGCTGCATATTCTTAGTTATCACAAAATCTGGGATCCTGAAATGATTCAACCATCTTAGAAAAATAATTTAGTAACACAAGATATGAATAAGATTCAGACATTTACTTTGACAAGTAGCTACTTACTTTATTTCGCAATTACTATGAAGCTTCGTTTTCATGACATGTATGAATTGTTAACCAGAAAAATGATCCTGACAAATTTTATAAACGTCTTGCAGCTTTCTTTGGATATAATTTATTGATACAAATTAAAATATTATTCTCTTAATTTTATTTTTAATAATTATATGTTTAAATATATATATTATTATTATTAATTAATATTAAATTACAGTTTTTTAAAATTGATTATTTGAAAAAAATTAATAAAAACTAACTTTTAATGATACCAAAGAAGTATAACTTCTCACGCGCGTACATAAGTACACGCAACAACTTTTTTTACTTTTAAGTGCATTTTGAAGTCGGTTTTTCATTTTTTTTATAATTTTTATTTATTTCTCGAATTTAGTGATCTGAAGTTTCATAAATGGTTTTATTTCTTTGAATATGGGTAAACCTTCTAAACGCGCTGCTTATATGAGGCAGCGCCGTTAAATGTTAAAAGTTACTACATCATCCCTTTTTGCTCTTAAGGGTTGAAATTTTTTGCTTTTAAATGATAATGATAGAACTAAGTGAAATACTCTTTCCAATAGAAAAAAATATCTGGTGCGAGGCGTCACACTACTTTCTTTTACTTTCATTTATGAAAATACTCGCTGTTAGTTAAAGAAATATAAGCACTTTGTAACATTACATATAAACAGTACTATATGCATACAACCTATAGGGCTATATGTATATAGACGAATTCCCAACCTTCATCCCAGAACCGCCCTTATTCAAATTTTCTCAGGAAAAAGTTTCAAATAAAAGTTGTAGCCATTAATGAGTCTAAAAACTATAGAAAGTTTAAAGAAAATCGTTGGAGCCGTTTTTGAAAAAAATTGAAAAAGCTCAAAAACGCCAAGAGTAAAGTAGAGCTTTCGGTTAACCGATTTCAACCAAAAGCTTTGCGGCACAACTAAATATAATATGGAGGCCAGATTCCAAGTTTGGTGAAATTCGGATAAATTTTTCGATAAGATATGGCTGTCACACACAGAAATGTTTCTAAAAACCACTTTTTTGGACTCAGGAGACCTCAAAACATGTATTTCCGTTGAAAGCTCGAATTCGAAAATTCGATCCAATTACAATACTGCCTTTACTATTAAGTAGTAAAAAAAAGTAATATGTATACACTATACAGCTTATATGTACATAGGTATAGGTATACGAATTCCGAACCTTCACCCCAGAACCGCCCTTATTCGAATTTTCCCAGAAAATAGTTTCAAATAAAAGTTGTAGCCACTAATGAGTCTAAGAACTATAGAAAGTTTAGAGAAAATCGTTGGAGCCGTTTTCGAAAAAAATTGAAAAAGCTCAAAAAGGCCAAGAGTAAAGTAGAGCTTTCGGTTAACCGATTTCAACCAAAAGCTTCGCGGCACAACTAGGTATAATATGAAGGCTAGATTCCAAGTTTGGTGAAATTCGGATAAAGCTTTCGATACGATATGGCTGTCACACACAGACACACACACACACAGACACACACACACACAGACACACACACAGACATGTTTCTAAAAACCACTTTTTTGGATTCAGGGGACCTCAAAACATGTATTTCCGGTGAAAGCTCGAATTCGAAAATTCGACCCGATTACAATACTTCCTTTACTATCTATATAGTAGTAAAAGAAAGTAAAAATCCTCAATATTCGATGATTCAGTTAAATATCACTATTTCATCCCCTATTTTTATCCTAAGGGTGAGGATTTTTTCCTCAAATTGAAATGTGAAAAATTTAAAGGTACGATGTACGAAAATTATCAAAATCGGGTTAGCCTGGAAAAATGTATAATATTACTTCATCCCTAATTTTTAACCTCTTATGAGTGGAGTTTTTTTAAGAGATTAATTTAAAATTATGTTGTAACAATAAAAAAAAAAGAATTATCAAAATCGAGCTTTGCAATAAGAAGTTAATATTTCATCCCTTTGTTTTCAACCCTTTAGAAGTAAACGATTTCTTTCAAATTAAAATGGAACCACACGGAAAGCACCAGCTTTCAAATAAAAAAAGAATCATAAAAATCGGATCACCCAGTCAAAAGTTCTGAGGTAACAAACATAAAAAAATACAGTCGAATTGAGAACCTCCATTTTTTTTTGAAGTCGGTTAAAAAGGTAGACTCTTGAGTCTAGACTATAAATATTAAATTAACTTCAATAATGAAAGGTGTGACCGCACGGTGTGTCACACATTTTTCCTCATGGTTAAATAAAAAATAACAAAATAAAATATTTTGAATAAAACAATAGTTACGATACTACAAACCAAGTATTTCGAAAGACGAAAATTAAACAAAATGGTGTGACACACCGTGTGGTCACACTGTTGCCTTGTCGAGACATATGAAAAAAATATATAATTTTTTGTTTATTCTGACCACCAGAGTGTAAAGCTTAATTTTTTTTTAAAGTTTATCAATATTGAACGGTGTGACCGCACGGTGTGTCACACATTTTTTCTCATGTTTGGGGAAAAATTACAAAAAAATAAAGTAAGTATGTTTTTTTATAAAACAAAAGTTACGGTACTAAAAAGTAAAAACCAAGTAAGTACATATTTATGAAGCCCAAAATTAAATAAAAACTGTGACACACCGTGTGGTCACATTGTTTTTTTATCGAAAATTATGTAAACACATGTAATTTTTATATTTATTTAGCCTACGTGGAAATAAATGATAACATTTTTAAAAAGTTTTTAGTACCTATTGAAAGGCGTGACCACATGGTGTGTCACACATAAATTTTCCTCATGTTTGACGAAAAAATATTTTTTTTAATAAAACAATAGCTACGATACTAAAAACAAAGTTTTTTAAAGCCGAAATATAAATAAAAGGTGTGACACACCGTGTGGTCACACTGTTACTTTATCGAAAATTATGTGAAATTATATAATTTTAATTTTTATTATGCCTACTAGGATTTAAAGGTTAAAATGTTTTTCAATTTTTCCTATTTAAAAGGCGTGACCACATGGTGTGTCACACAATTTTTCCGCATATTTGACGAAAAACTGTTTTTTGTAAAAAAAACTACAATACTAAAAAACAAAAAATTTTAAGTCTAAAATGAAATAAATAGTGTGACACACCGTGTGGTCACACTGTTGCCTTGTCGAGACTTATATGAAAAAATAAAATTTTTATCTTTGTACAATCCATCAGAGTATAAAACTTATTTTTTTTTCCATTTTTTGTTAAAGGACCTCATCATCGAAAGATGTGACCATACGGTGTGTCACATTTCCTCCTCATGTTTGACATTTAAAAATAACGGTTATTAATTAAATAATAACTACGATACTAACAACCATGTAGTTTTAGGACCGAAATTGAAATTAAAAGTGTGACACACCGTGTGGTCACACTGTTACTTTTCCAAAACTTATAAACAAAATAATTTTCTTCTTTATAGAATCTGCTAAAACTAGAGTATAGATGTTAAAATATCTTCAAAGTTTTCAACATTTAAAAGTGTGACCACACGTTGTGTCACACTTTTTTCTTCTTCTTTCATACCATGAAAATCCATTGTTTAAATTTTGACACTTTTCTAACAAAACCAGCTGGGTTAATAAACAAATACCTACATTACTACACATAAGTCCTCTTAAAGTCGAAAATGAAGAAATTGTGACACACCAGGTGGTCACGTAGTGGAGCTTTTACACGAAATAATTTTTACCTTTATTTAGTTTACAATAAAATTAGTTGAAATGTGATCCAGGGTGAATCCAACTGTGCTTCAACATGAATGAGTGAGTGAAAAGTGATAATTTATAGAACTAGATAAATCGCTGATGACCTTGGACGTTCCAAGCGACTATAAATAACGAAAAAAAAAAAAAAAAAAAAAAAAAAAAACAAATTCCTAATTTTTAAGAAGAGTCCACTATTGATAATTCACTATTAACAAAATCAGGATTTTCACCGCCACCTCTTCCTCTCAAAACTAACTATAGCACATTGCCTATCATCCACAATTAATCAAAATCGTAAATTTAGTAAATTATAGATATCATGAAAACAATACAAATTTTCGAGTAACTTTATGTAAGTCACGGGCCCAAAGAGGGGCACTTATAATAACCTTATCCCCTACTGGTACGTCCCTGGTTGAACATATAAAATCTCTATATAAAATATTTGATTGGGTTTGTTCGCCGTACAACTATCCGTGTAATTTATATTTTATACCCTTTTACTTTTTAGTTGGTATGACAGCCCGTCATTTCATTACTAACAACCAATGTTTCTTGAGATATCTCGTTTTGACGTCATTTACCAGTATATACCTATAGACATTTTAAAACGTTACATTTTTATATGATCTTCATTAATTTTGTTTCAGATTAACGATTATATTTTATTATGGCTAAGGTGTACCTTTATAAGTACCTAAATATCTACTGCCAATTCTTTCAATTGAAATATTTCGTGTTTATCTTGATCATTAATTTTTACGTCCAGATTACGTGTAATGTTTGGTTAGTATTAAGAGAAATGATTAACAAAAGATGAAATATGATCGAGAAACAGTTGAAAACAACAAACAAAAAAAAAAAAACAAAAACCGAGTCTTGTTTTGGTTATTTTAAGATCAAAGAAAAATTTTTATGACTTACTACTTTATTATTAAGTGCTTATTTTATGAAGAAAGATCCGCATCTGTAAATAAAAAAAAATGGTTATTAAAATATTTAATTTTAAGTTTTTTAAATGAAAATATTAAACAAAAACAATAGAAGAAAAGAAATAATGATAATTATAGATAGAAGGAATGAAATGTTAATGTAATCAAATACTTATCAAATTGTGACACACCGTGTGGTCACACTTTCCTCTTCATTTTTGGACTTTTAATTTTTTATGCATTTTGGGTATTGTGTAGAAATTAAAAAAATTTTAATAAAGTTTTTATGGGGCAAAAAATGTGACACACCGTGTGGTCACACCCTTTGATATTGAAAGTATGGTGAAATTTTAAGACTAGTATCTTGTTGAACTAATCATATATATAATTTCCCTTTCTTGGCGTGCGTCCGTGCAGTATGGGATGTCACCATGCCAACTTAATGGCTGACAGGCTTGCCCTTCATATTTCAAGATAACAACTCTATCTGTTATTTCTACATATGCATTCAAAACGTTGTTAGGGGTAAGTTGACACTGCGCACGGCATTAAAACATGCCTATTTGCTCAAACCGGCTATTTTCATGATTATTCTCATATTAAACATTTTATTGAAATAAAACCTTTAGTTGCAAATTCAAACGGGCAACTACTAGTTAAACATTAAAACATTGTTTTTTATACATTTGCTACATTTTGAAGAAACAAATGTGTGACCACACGGTGTGTCACACAATATTTTTCCTATTTCACCAAAAAAATTATTGTTTTTAATTCTTGATTTCAAGTTTTCCAAATCTAGTGATCAATGTTCGCAATGTTAAAAAATTAGTATTTCACAAAAATCAGAGAAATCGTGACACACCGTGTGGTCACACCGTTTGATGTAGGGAAATTTAAAGAAATTTCCAACATTTTTACTCATCTAAACAAAATAACGGATGAAATAATCTTTTTTAGTCAAATTTCGGTAAATCAACAACGTGACCACACGGTGTGTCACAATTGTTCGCCGATATTGGCAACACCTTAATCGATACCATCTAAGTGGCAAAATTTGAAGTTATTTTCATATTTTTGCTCTTTTAAATAAATAAAGGTTAATTTCTTTTTTTTTACTTAATTTTCGATGAAACAACAGTGTGACCACACGGTGTGTCACAGATATTTTTTCAATTTTAGACTAACTTAAAGACGTTTGTAAATAACTCAATATCTGCGATGTTAAAGCATTAACTATGTCAAAAATAGATAAAAATGTGTGACACACCGTGTGGTCACACCTTTTGTTGTTGAGAAATGGGAAAAAACATTTTTAATCTAATAATCAGAATAAGTATGGAAATAATTTTATCAAGCTAAATTTCGATAAAATAACAACGTGACCACACGGTGTGTCACACATTTCTTTCTAATTTTTCGGTGTTTAATTAATTCTTTTAAATAAAACAATTGCCACAATACTGAAAAAGCGGTATATTTAAAATCAAAAGTTAAGTAGTTACAGCGTGACACACCGTATGGTCACATAATGGTCAAATGGTCAATATCGGATGACAGAAAATTTGATAAGCTATGTTAAAAAGCTCCATTTTGAAATCAAAAATGATAACTGCAAAGATGGAGTTTGCACACGGAAAAAATAGTGGTGTAAAATTTACAACACTAAACTAGTAATATTTTTACTGCACTTTGTGTTCACTATAACCACAAATGCAACAGCAGATAACACACTTTGGTGCATTCAGCTCTAACGTATAGTATTTTTTACTACCATAGTATAGTAAATATATGTAGCTGTTACAACTGCAAAATGGCTGAGAAAAAAATATCAGAGCCATCTTTACCTTTTTCTATAATTATATTTTTAAGATTTTTAATGTTGCGCATGCGGCGTACAACATAACCAATAATTTTGACAAATAAATGCAAGTGTCAAAAATTCAACTATATTTTATGGAGTCATGGAGTCATTATTACTAGATCGTGTTGTAAATGATACTACAGTTTTTTAATTACACTTAACTGGTTAACGTTACCACACGTGGTGTCATCCTATATAATACTAGTTAATGTTGTAAAATTAACAAGGAATGTTGTTAAATCTACAACACATATTTTTCCGTGCAGAGTAACTGTAATGGTATGACACCTGGAATATATCTTACAAACCCCAATGAAGTTTTTGAGTTTTATGTAAGTAATATCATTGTAATGTGTTGAAAGAGAGCGACTTTAAAGGTAATTTAAGAAACAATAAGTGCAATATGCATTCCTATTAATAGTTGATTGAAGGAAATTTTAACGTCGTTGCAACAACTCAATAACATGCAGTTTAAAACGTGAAAGATCAATGAGTTTGATACGGTGGAGGCAATTTCTAATAAATCTTTTGTGCCTGCTAATGTCGTTTATATGGTCGTTACGTTGAATTGTTGAGAGAAAAATGCCATGCCGACATATGAGGTGTGTGGAGGAGAAATCGATGCGTTTGTGTACAATACTTATGGTATTTGTGAGATAATGATTGACGTTTTACTGTAATTCATTTGGGAACAATGTCAAAGCACCTGTTCAAATCGGCGTAAAATGCGATTTTTTATGGCCCATTGTGTTGGAATTTATAAATGCCTTTGTTGATTTACAGTGAAACGTCTATGGAAATTGATGAGTTGACATCAAGACTAAAAAATATTTTTCAGTTTAAGCTGCTATTCGGTGTATTTGCAACAATGAAAATATAACACAATAAAATTTTTTAAAGTCTTCTTTTATAAGAAAAAATAAAAAATTATTATTAATTTTGTTTAATTTGGCATTTCCGAGAACTTATTTGTTTATTTGAGTAAGATCCAAGAAAAAAAATTTGGGCCCAGGTCAGACTTGAATCTATGTCCCTTGAGTTCGTTGTTAAGATCTAACAATAAGTGTTTCGTAGTGTCCCCTTTTTTAGGTTATATCTTAAAAATGATGCATTTTATAAGAAAAATGTTCGAATAAAAATTAAAGCTAGTTCTATTCTCTACAAAATTTGTTAATAACTTTTTTTTCTATTGCTTATAGTTTAGTAACTATTGATTTTTTAACAAGAAATCTAAATGTTTTTTAATCTAAACACAATTATTTATAAAGGTTGTCCAATAGTTTTTTGTTAAGTTTCCCAAATACTTATCAACAAGATTTCATTGGTGATTTCAATCAAATTGATAACGATAGGGGACACGATCAGATCTCCCTCAAAGTCTGCAACTCATCAAATTCAACGATGAAGAGTGGTCGAGAACTCACTCAAATGGATAAATGTTATTACCTTTGTATTTGCATAATCGGATTTTTACCTCTTGAAAGCGGGATTATTTTTTTTGTTAACAAATTTACATAGATTCTTGAAATAGTTAACCTTTACAAAAACCTTCTTCTTCTTCTTCTTCTTATCCACCAAAAGAAAGCACGTTTACCTGTATACTAAAAAGGGTAATAGATTGAAAGAAGAGCTAATGTCAGTATACTTGGAAGTATCAAGTATCTTGGAATCTTCTTAGATAAAAAATTATCATGGAAGACACAGATTGAAGAAACCGTGGCAAAAAGAAAAAGGGGATCCCAAATACTGAAGCGACTTACAGCATCCAAATGGGGAGCCATCCAGAATACACTCCAATAAACCTACGTGTCCAATGTGCAACCTGCGATGGAATATGGAAGCGAAGTTATGATTACTGCAAGCCAGGTACAACTGCAGAAGCTTGATAAAGTTCAGAACGTGGCATTAAGAACCATCACGGATAGTACAAAATCAACGCCGATCACCGCAATGCACATACAAGCTACTATCAAATTATTAGACACGTCGAGAAGTGGCCACATTAAAAACGTATAAAGCGGATGAACCACGAACAATGGCAACACTATCTCAAAGCTTTTAATAGGCTCAAACCGCACACCTCTCCTCTAACAAAGACAGAAGAACCCTTCGACGAATGGGTCAAAACTTATCAAAATCATCTGATATGGATATCGAGCTACGGAAAGTCTCTCTAGAAACCATTCACTCCATGTACCCTCGATCAGAGTCTCTGTATATCTACACAGATGGTTCATCCATTCCAGGATCCGGGAAAACGGGTTCTGGTTACTAGAGCGATATATTTGAAGGATGCGCCGAGGTTGAAGAACCTCTCAGCTGTTTCGATGGGGGAGTAGAGGCAGTTTTACTAGCTACATCTATACTTTACGAAGTTAAGACGTCTCTAAAGTTGCCTTCTTCTATCCTCACTATCCTCTAATTACTCCACTGCTTGCGTCCGTACCAACAAATGTCGAGCCGTCTAGGACAGTCTCGCTAAAACAGGTTGGCACCTGTCATTACAATGGATTCCCAGTCATGTCAGTATCTTGAAAAATAAAAAAGTAGACGTCCTCGCTAAGTCTGGCACCTCTCTAAATCAATCGTCAACCCTTATGGGTCTGACATCAGCTCAAAGCCACATCGCAAGCACTATCAACTGTCATATAACACTAAAAAATGGGAATCCTTTCTGGAATTCCCTATCTCACGACTTTCCCTTGCTAGGTGTTAGTTGCAGCTTTCCGAACTACCACGGGACACGACTACCTATGCGAGCACTTCCACCGTACTGGCATCCGTAATATGTTCCCTCTGAACGGATAGCATTATAAAAGTAATCGCGGGTTCAGAAAACTACTGGAGGGCTATGATGAAACATACGGTGGACGTCCTAACGGCTAAAAAAGCCGAAGAACGTACAGTGAGCGCGTAGCCGTGCGACCTGGGTCAGGCTGAAGTAATGCGAAGCGGTTTCCGGTCTGACCCCCTTCCACACTGAAGGGCAGTAAGAGAATTGTTTTTAGTGAGTAAAAATCCCACACTACCAACACCACCTTCAATTTCATCCCTGTCGGTGTCTTTTGAAGATTTTTTCAACCTCTACACTAAAAAAAAAAATTTGTTTCTTCTGCAATAGGGAACTCATGAACGCAATGGATCTTGGCACTTGTCCTGCACTTACAAACGTCAGGGAGATAAATGAAAACAACCAAAAGCAACTAGTCTCCAATCTTTACTGGACAGCGCGGCACCGAATGGCAGAAATGTCAAGTTTGGGCATCGGACAAGAAGAAGGTTTATTTAGTCGCCTCAGTACTTCCAAATGACAATCTTTTTTTTGGATTAGTGAACTATCCTTGGCAATAATAGGGTTACCCACTCAGTTTTTTCAAATATTTCAGTTAAGAAATGTGAACAAATTTCAAATCAAATAATTTCCTTATGTTACCACCAGATGGAACTTTTTTTTTAATTTAAAAATCTGACAACAACTAAGATATATCCAACCTCACTTTTTCCACGTGCAATTTCCCGAGTAATTCTTGTATAATTCCTGAGTAAGTGTTGAAATATCATTAAAAAAAACTAAAGGTGTGTTTTAATTATAAAAAATGCAGTTGCCCACTCAGTTTTTTCAAATATTTTTTCGTTTAGAAATGAGAACAAATTTCAAATCAAATAATTTCCTTATGTTACCACCAGATGGAACTTTTTTTTAATTTCAAAATCTGGCAACAACTAAGATATATCTAACCTCACTTTTTCCACGTGCAATTTCCCAAGTAATCCCTGCCTAATTCCTGAGTAAGTATTGAAATATCATTTAAAAAAAACTAAAGTCGTGTTTTAATTTTAAAGATGCGGTTACCCATTCAGTTTTTTCAAATATTTTAGTTAAGAAATGAGAACAAATTTCAAATCAAACAATTTCCTTATGTTACCACCAGATGGAACTTTTTTTTAAGGGGGTATTCTAGTCTAGAGGCCCGAATTTCGAGCGTTTTTTGCAATTAATAAAAAAAAAGCATTTGATATTTTTACTATCATTTGTTTATTTATATTCAAAGAGTACGCAAAATTAATTTAAAAAAAAAAAAATTTTTTCATTGAGTTATGCGTCTTTGAAGTAGAGGGAGAAAAAAAAAGGCTGTGCCCTCGTCGCCATGATTTCTACCCTTGTGGTCATTTGAAAAATAAAACAATGATGGATTCTTGATAAGTACAAATGTCGCTATCGCATGCACTTCCAAAACTGAAAAAAAAATGTTTTTTCATAAAATGGCGGCTACTCAAAAATAAAGGTCGATTTTTTCACTCATTTTTTAACTTTGTCGAATTTTTTTAAAATATAACTATTTTAAAATTTCCATATTTTGTTGATTCATGCTATAGAGAAATATTTAAAGAATATTCATGCCAAATTTCAAGTAAATCGGCTGATTAGAACTTGAGATATTATGGCTGTCGCATCGAAAAAAGTAGTTTTGAGAAAAACGCATTTAAAGTTTTAAAGACACTAAAACGACTATAACTTCGGAAATAATTTGAATTTTGAAAAATCCTTTTAGGAAAATATTTTTGAATACTTATATAAACTATCGGATTAAGAAAAAAAAATTTTTCGATTTTTTAAATTCCTAGACTAGAATACCCCCTTAATTTCAAAATCTGACAACAACTAAGATATATCTAACCTCACTTTTTCCACGTGCAGTTTCCCAAGTAATCCCTGCACAATTCCTGAGTAAGTATTGACAAAAAAGACGTGTTTTAATTAAAAGAGATGCGTGCAACAAGACATAGGTAGACGTAGCAATAAAATGTAACATTTCAAGACGTTATTTCAAACGAATCAATGGAAATAGGTTCATTATACAATACGAAAGTGTACAGCTGCGACTTGTTTAATTAATTGCAAAAAATATGAACACCTTTACAAGTAACACAACCAGTAAGTGTAAGTACACATTGCATTGCAGTTATACAGTTGCATGCTTCATAAAAATCAACTCAGTTTCAGGCCAACCCGAAAAAAACCCAAGTCACATACTTAAGAATAAAAAAAAACTCGATATTAAATAATATAAGAAAGAGTTAAACTCAACAATTATATTTAGGTAGGTATATAAAGAAGACGAAAAAAAAAACTCGAATAAAAGAGCACAATAAAATCCAAATAAAGGCCCATAACAAATAGAGCTTAGCGGTGAATACATTTTATTTGATTTATATACCTTTTGAAAGCACGATGAAAACGTGAAGGTAAATAAACACTTTGGTGATGACTTGATAAAAAAAGAAAAAGATTTCTGTATTGTGGTTATTCATTTTTGACTCAGCTCGGACCAGACTTTATAATACTTAAATGGATTATATTATATGAATTACTTAATTGAATTAAATTACTAATTTTGGCCTTCGCATACATGACATAGAATTTATCAAAAACAAGTTTTTAATCCGCTCGAAAAATCGATAATTAATCGATTGAAATATGCGAGACAGAAGGCGCATAGTTTATCCAACTTTTTGCTATAAGTATATAGCCATGTGAAATTCTTTCAAACTAAAACCACGTAGATTTTTATTGTTAGAAATGTTTTTTTGTAAGTTTCTCGGGAAGACGCGGCTTAATTAAAGGCCTAATATTCGAGACAAGTTTTTCGGGTGGAATTTTTAATTACTTACGAGGCCTTTTATCAGATATCGCTAAGTGTATATTTGTTAAAAAATAATGTAATTTTCATGTTTTCGTTAATCTCGTCTAGGTCTTATCATATATTTATTATATTGATTCGATTAAATTAATGTTTTATCGAGTTCTTTCAATCGAAAGGATTTTTTTCGAGCCGTTCTCAAACTTTCTTTGAAAACCGATTTTCAGGACCGTTTGAGAACTCAATCATCGTCAAATTATAAAAAAAGCGATTAGTCAGAAATCGACTTGAGTGTATATAACCATTAAGATTGAAATCTTCAAATTCCAGCCGCAAGACTTCTGTAGAACTATGTTTGACTAATCGGAAAGAAGTTAGCGTAGAACTTTTTATTTATTTATTATATTATATGCCCAAAAATTGCTCCTCGAATGCTCTTTCCGAATACACATTTGCTCCAGGTGTATGATTAACCGTTAATTTTCTAGATCCATTATTGCTCTAGCTGTAAAATGAAACGTTTATTAGTTACATATTAAATTTTTAAAAAATTAAAAACGCAACAATAGAAATCGCTATAAAATCAAAAATAAGTAATTTTTTACTAAAATTTTTTCTTTCAAAAAATTGCTCCAAGAATGTTCTTTTCGGATCCATAATTGATCCAGGTGTATTATTAACTGTTAATTAATTATTCAATTTTTAAATAACTAAGAAATTCAACAATTGAAATCGCTATAAAATCCAAGTAAGTTGCCAAATGTTTACTAAAGTTTTTTCGTTCAAAAAATTTCTCCTCGAATGCTCTTTCTGAATCCACAATTGCTCCAGATGTATTATTAACCGTTAATTAGTTATTCAAATTTTAAATAACTAAAAATTTCAACAATTGAAATTACTATAAAATAGAAAATTACTAATTTTTTACTAAAATGTTTTCATTACAAAAAATTGCTCCTCGAATGTTCTTTCCGAATACACATTTACTCCAGGTGTATAATTAACCGTTGAATAGTTATACAATTTTTTAAAAATTAGACATCACCTCAACATTTAAAATTGTTATTCAAATCCAAATTACCAATTTTTTATAAAATATTTTTCGTTTCAAAATTGCTCCTTGAATGCTCTTTCCGGATCCACAATTGCTCCAGGTGTGAAAAAATATCAACTTGCAATTTATAGCGATTTTAATTGTTGAGTTTTAAAATTTATTAAAAATTCAATAACTTATTAATGGTTAACTTGGAGCAATAATGGATCCGGAAAGAGCATTCAAGGAGCAATTTTGAAACGAAAAAACTTCAATAAAAAGTTAGCTACTTGGATTTAATAGCAATTTCTAGTGTTGAGATTTTTAGTTTTTACAAATTAAATAACTAATGAACTGTTTATTCTACAAATAGAACAATTATGGATCTGGAAAAAGCATTAAAAAAAAAATTATTTTGTGCTTTTACGAAACCACGATGCAAGTGAAACTTTTTTTCGGATTTTAGCCACTTAAGTAACTGAAAATTTTCGGAAAATTATTCGATTTAAGGTATGAAAATAGAATAGAATGAAAGGGATGTGGCACGAATTCGCTGTCTGACTTAACGCGTGCCGTTACAACTAATTTTGAATTTCCATTATTGATGTTAATATTCGAATATTTTCATTATTGAATTTATTGATTATGGTTAAATCGATCATCTGCCTGTTGTTATCTATTGTAACATCACCGACGGATATTTTTGCACTATTCTCACTAGCTGTATCTTTGTCTATCATGATCAAGTGAACAATAACATTTATATCAATACACTGATCAAAATACAAATACTAATACAAATACGATTGACAATTAATGACAACTTATAATATAATAAAACGTTATCATGGAGAGGAAGATAGATCATTACATTCAGTAATAGCTCGCGCAACAGGCCTGGAAAAACAACATGGTTTATAGCTAACAATGTGTATACAAGCTCTAACGAACACTTGCCGATTCCCTACCCGATAATGTGTTACATTTAGCGACATGCTAAAGTCAGGTCAAAAAAATTGAGACGATGTATAAAATGTTTCACTTTAAAAATTTAGTAATTTGGATTTTAATAGCAATTTTAATTGTTGAGGTAATGTCTGTTTTTTTAAAAATTGAATAACTAATTAACGGTCAATCATACACCTGGAGCAATTGTGTATTGGGAAAGAGCATTCGAGGAGCAATTCTTCGAATGAAAAAACTTTAATAAAAAATTAGTTGCTTGAATTTTATAGTTATTTAAAAATTGAATAACTAATTAACGAATAACTTTACGCCTGGAGCAAATGTAGATTCTGAAGGAGCATTTGAGGAGCAATTTTTTGGCGTATAATATAATAAATAAATAAAAAGTTCTACGCTAACTTCTTTCCAGTGTTTGACTAAATACTTTAGAAAGTGAAAACTTTGTATAAAATCAGTAAAGAACTGGTCGTTTAATTATCATTTCTTGTAAATAAAACATATACAAAGGAAAAAGTCAAAGAGGTTAGCGACAAGATAATCATAGAATGGAAAGGGAAGAATTCACTTGCACGATCATCTCAATGTTTACGAGTCAAGATCTAAAGCCGCTTTTTATATACATCAGAGAAAATTAGCAATAAATTGGTTGCAATTTAAAAAATTTACATTTAACCAAGAGAAGAACAAAACGTTTATCTACATCTCGTATTTATTTTCCTCGACTATGAAAGTTATTATGCTCATATTATAATATATTAAATAAATTGAGTAATTATAATTTTTTTTTTGTTTGTGTATAATGGAGGCGAAACTGATATCAGATCATTGTTAGTGAAAAAGGTTGAAGACAGGGCTATTTATAGGCGCTCATGCAACGAGAAAACGAGAAAGGAACGAATATAAAAACGATGTGAATATATCTATTAAGTATTAAGCATTCAAGGGAATGAAGACGATGAAGAAAAAAAAATTAATAAACAGATGCTTATAAAATATCGAGTAAATTGAAAAGTATGCATCATCGCAACTGGGACGCCATGCGATGATGAAAAAAATAATTTTTCGAATGGGAAAAAATCGTGCAAAAAACGAGTTTGAACAAGTGATGCACAGATCCGGAATAGAGTTGGTTAAAAATTTGCTATCGTCAATTTGTATGTATTGTTATATTATATGAGGAAGTTTGACGGCACGTGATATGAGAGATAAGAGTGAAACACTGACTGTATTTATTGCGTTATCAAAATAAAATTTTTCGAGTGGAAATCGTCTGGTTTTTAACTATATGATTGCATTGATAAAATCAAAACACAAATTACATATAAGAATTTTGTGATAAAAATTTTGTATCAAGTAATCTATGATTACCTTGATGTTGATTGGCTCTTAAAATCTACTTAATGTTTTGAATGGCTGAGGCGTCACAACGTTCAAAGGTTACTTCGATGCTTTAAAATTTGGTTATTTTATATTCAGTTACAAGACGTTGCTAAACTTCGACTAATCAGAACTAAGCTGTGCTTTTTATTATTAAAATCTTCGTTCTCTTTCAAGCTCAAGTATCTATGAGCTTCAAAGCTCTAAGCTTCTATCATATTTAAAAATCATACACTCCATTAAAAAATGATGGATTCCAGTACAGTACTTTCTTTTACTTTCATTTATGAAACTCGCTGTTAGTTAAAACAAATATAGACACTTTATAACTAAACCTATACATATAAACAGAACTGTATGCATACAACCTATATGTATATATATGAGTTCCCAACCTTCACCCCAAAACCGGTTTTATTCGAATTTTCCCAGCAAAAAGTTTCAAATAAAAGTTATAGGCATCAATGAGTCTAAGAACTATAGAAAGTTTAAAAAAAATCGTTGGAACCGTTTTCAAAAAAAATTTATTAAGCTCAAAAACGTCTAGAATAAAGCGGAGCTTTCGGTTAACCAATTCCAACCAAAAGCTTCGCGGCACAACTGGACATAATATTAAGGCAAATTTCCAAGTTTGGTGAAATTTGGATAAAGCTTTCGATACGATATGGCTGTCACACACAGACACTCGGACACACAGACATGTTTCTAAAAACCACTGTTTTGGACTCAGGGGACCTCAAAACATGAATTTCCGGTGAAAGCTCGAATTCGAAAATTCGACCCGATTACAATACTTCCTTTACTATATAGTAGTAAAAGAAAGTAAGAACTTTATTTATTTACTAGCTGATACTCGCGATGTTGTCTACGTAGGTTATTATGTTAAGAACATATTTAATTTACAGATGAAAAACATTTAAAGAATTGAAAAAAAAAAATATATTAAAAATAACCGGAAAGAACTTAGCGTAGAACTTTATTAACTATATGCCAAAAAAATGCTCCTTCAGAATCCGCTATTTCTCCAAGTGTATAGTTTTTAGTTAATTAATTTTTCAAAAATTTGTAAATTTGAAAATAAAAATTTCTATAGGTATACTTAAATCAAAATACTTAAGTAAGTACTTAATCACTTTTTTTATTTATTTTTTTTTTTCAAAAAATTGTTTCTTAAATACTCTTTCCAGATCCGCAATTACTCCAGATGTAGGTATAGTTAATTAGTAATTCAATTTTTAAACTATTCCTGTTTATAAGATCTAACGGCAGTTCATGACGTCATAGTACAACAATACATGTATAAATAGTAAAAAATAAATATTAAAAAGATTGCAAAGATTTGATCAATTATTTGCGTAATGAAAAGCAGATAGAGCTTAAAAAAATCAATTAAAAACTATTTTGGGTTTTAAATCAATTTTAATTTTTGAGTTTGAAAAATAAAAAAAATACACCTGGAGCAATTGCTGAATACGGAAAGAGCATTTAAGGAGCAATTTTTAAAAACAAAACTCGTTACTTTTTTGTATTTTACAGCATTTTTAATTTTTAGTTTGCAATTTTTTGAAAAATTAATTATTAATCAATTAATAACTAAATATAAACTTGGAGAAATTGCGGATTTTGAAGGAGAAATTTTTGAGCATATAGTTGAAAAAAAAAGGTTTCTCGCTAACTTAACTCTTTCTGGTTAAAAAATATATACAAATATATTCATTCGTAACATACATAGTATCTTCTTAAAATACCTTTATCTACTTAGAGGAGTCGTAGTGTAATCAGGTAAAGTTTTCTCATTCTTTATTTCTATTTTTCTTTGTATACCTTCATGTTTAACCACTGCCGGAAATAGCGACCGAATTATAGTGGTCTCTTCATCGTCGTTATAAGCGAAATCTACTGTAACTACTTTTTAGTTAAACACATATGAGGTATTTTCAAAGTTATAAATGGAGGTAAAAGTGTGACACAGCGTGTGGTCACATTGTTGCTTTATCGTATTTTGCGTGAACAATTATCCAGTAGGTATAAGTGCTACAATTTTTTCAACTTTAAAAGGCGTGTACTTACACATGATGTGTCATAACATTTTCCTTTTTTTTTATTTTTTTAGCAAAAAATAACTGTTTTTATGGAGACAATAGCAATGATAATAAAAGTGTGACACACCATGTGGTCACACTGTCGCTTTCTTGATATTTATGTGAAAACTTGTTGGTAGGTAATTATTATCTCCTCTTATTAAAATATTTTAATTTGTATCAATACATCATATTCAAAGAAAGCTGCTAGACGTTTATAAAATTTGTCAGGATCATTTTTCTGGTTAACAATTCATGCATGTCATGAAAGCGAAGCTTCATAGAAATTGCAAAAAAAAATTTCTTCTTATCTTGTTTTACTAAATTATTATTCTAAGATGGTTGAATCATTTCAGAATCCCAGATTTCGTGATAACTAAGAATATGCATGGAATGCAGACGTCATTTTCATCATTCAATTTCATAGTACTATAACAGCTACTGCAAAATTCGAGAAAAGTAATAACTTATTTATTAATAATATGTGTCATTTGTATATATAATTATTTTTAATTTAAATATAAAAATAAATAAATTAGTAAATAAACACAACAAAAATTCAAATTACGCGCGCCAGGAAACCCAATGGTTTTGCGACTAACTTCATTTTGTTAATTTTTGGCTGAAAATGCGCGCGCATCTTAAAATTTCACTCGCATCATTTTTTCATAACGCGCCTAAAGAAGTATAACTTCAAAAAGCGCAAATTTCATGATTGTTGTGACTACCATACTATGAATTAGAAATTTCTCAGCATTTAAGAGCGTGACCACACGGTGTGTCACACATTTTTTCCCAATTTTCGTGCAACAAAATCATAAAATTTTTCGTTGAAGTTCGAAAAGTTTAACTATGACAAAGACACAAATCAACTTAAAAATAATCCCACGAAGGATTCTGTTTGTATCGAATTCAAAAGAGTCTTAAAAACAGAGAGGATGGCCACCCAAATTATCTCGTTATCAACAGATTTATAACTCGCCGAAAGCTTAAGAGATTTTTAAGAGGCTTACGATGATAAACTCTCAACAAAAACAGGGTTCTTAAAATAAAGCCACGGAAAAAAATCAATTTTAAAAAATTACAAAAATTTGATCAAAGTTTTGTAATTGTGGGCGTGCAAAATCTTGGAAGAATCCTAAATACCTAGTTAACTGAATAATGAAAGATAGAAGTAAAGATTGGAGATAGCAATCAGAAATATTTTAAATGCTACAGCCTCTAAGTAGGTAACCGTATAGCCTTATAAATTTTTTTCTTGTCACGTCAATCATTTGTTTTAAAAGTCCTTTTATTTTTCTGCCAATTTAAAACACTTCGAAGTGCATCAACTTCCGTCGTATGTCAAACGAAACAAAAACGTAAAAGTGAGAAATTTTTTTTTTTTTTTTTTGAGGGGGTATTTTTGTTAGAACTTGAGACCAAATTTCAAACGTTTAGTTTGTTTTTGTAAGAACTTGAGACCGCGTTTCTTAACTTCCGTTGAATATATTGAAGACCATTTTTCAAACGAAAGCAGCTCTTGACAAAAATGGCATTTCAAATGAAATTTTTGAGTAGGTAGGTACATAAAAAAGTTTGTTAAGTATTTTAAATTTAGGTACGCGTTGTTAAGTTAATTCAGTCCATTTTTTGTTTCCCTTTTATTAAGTCATGCATTAGCACAATTTTGAATATACAGGCGGCCCCCCGCTAAAATTTCGTCACGGTTGCTTACACCCCCCATTTTTATATCAAACAAAAAAAGCACATTTAATCAAGTCAATTTGTTTCATTTTATTTTATAAAGGTAAAATTTTAATACTTATACAATTTTTTTCTTTAAATTTTGTTTGTTTGTGTCGTGATGTACCTACAATAGCAAGTTGCACTTAATTAAAACATTAAAGTATCAGTCTTGAACATGCATCAGCTTGTTTTGTCAGTGGCGTGCGTGTGCATAGTTGCACTTATTGTTAGTGTGTATTATTGCAAAACGGAAATTCTAATTCATCACGTCACTGATTTATCATTTCGAAACAATCCAAGCTCATTAACGATAAGTAGCGATAATGCAGTGGAGAAAAAAAAATTAGGAAGTTTGTTGTATCAAATGAGTAAATTTAAGTAGTAGTCATTTTAAGAAATTTTCAACAATTCAATTGTTATTCTAAGAACATTTTTCTATCATTTTTGCACATTTTTAAATAAATGCAGTTTTTGTCCTTTCAAAATGGATTATTCCACCCCCTTTTTAAGATTTTTTTTTTTAATATTTGCCTACCTAAAATTTTTGATCCCTTCGCCATATTTACTTAATCCTTTACCTTACCGATGAAATTCGAATACTCTTTACGTTCTAACTTAGTATTTCGATGTTCTTTGCTCGCAAACTTCCAACCATTTTGGATTATTCCAATAATTTTTGTAGATTTAATTATGTTTTGATCTAGTAATCTCTGATCACCTCGTTTTCTATTGGTCGTTAAAAAACAATTATGAGCATGATTGGTGAAACGTCACAACTTTCAAAGGTCACTACCAAAAATAAATAAATTAGTTGATACCAAATTAAAACAATCTTCATATCCAATTACAATCAATTTCTTACAACTAGGATTTGACTTATTATAAATCTACACGGAAAAAATGTGTTGTAGTTTTAACAACATTTCTTGTTATTTTTACTACATTAACTAGCATTATATAGGATGACACCACGTGTGGTAACGTTTACCAGTCCAGTGTAATTAAAAAAACTGTAGTATTATTTGCAACACGAACTTGTAAAAATGTAGTTGAATTTTTGACACTTGCATTTATTTGTCTAAATTATTGGTTATGTTGTACGCGCCGCATGCGCAAACTCCAAAATTTGTTAATTGTACAACACTCAGCAGTTGTAACAGCTACATATATTTACCACACTATGGTAGTTAAAAATACTATACGTTACAGCTGAATACAACACAGTGTGTTATCTAATGTTACATTTGTGGTTATAGTGAACACAAAGTGCAGTAAAAATATTACTAGTTTAGTGTTGTAAATTTTACACCACCATTTTTTTCCGTGTAATTATATAGGTAATTCTATAAAGGTCCTTAAAACAAACTCCTTCAAATCAGCTGTTTCAAAGATAACAGTAATTAAATTTTAAAAATAATTTCCAGCTTTGTTCTGAGAGTTTTTTTGGTGGAGGGTAAAAAAAAAACTGTGTTAAATGGAAAATTGGATTAGTACAAACTTTAATATTAAGAGCTCGTTTTTGCGTCAATATTTTTCTTTTAATATCTACTATCAGTGTTTGGACACCATATATAGAGGAAAAACATTTTTAAATATTCTCATGAAATCTATGAAAATCGAATAGTCCATGGAATAGAATCTATGAGAGTTATAATCTGAAAGCTGGCTTTGAAAATTGTG
The DNA here is from genome assembly GCA_958496155.1 of Sisyra nigra. Taxonomy (NCBI): domain Eukaryota; kingdom Metazoa; phylum Arthropoda; class Insecta; order Neuroptera; family Sisyridae; genus Sisyra; species Sisyra nigra. The sequence continues at coordinate 54,645,567 of OY292314.1, forward strand.
ACGTTTCCGTCATTCAAGCTCTAAGTAAGTTTTTAAGAACCAATCAGCGAGCAAGCTATGAATCAAGCAATCATAGAGTACTTGATTAACTTGAATCGCTCACAATATATACATGGACATAGAATCTACAAATAAGTGTAATAATGTTAAACCTAGCTTTGGAAGTTGTGAAGTTTCAGCCATTCAAACTTATAGTAGGTTGTTAAGAACCAATCAGCGATGAGGCAATCATAGATAACTTGATTATCCTTTCACTCTTTGCCCATTAACGAAGTAATTATTTCGAGTTTTGTTCAAAGAAATTCTTTATAGAGTGGGAAAATTCCTTTAAATCCCTCTTGTCAGGTTGCAGTTGTTACTATGAACTGTCCCTGAATAAAAAATGGATTGACGCAAACCTTATTATTACGAGCTCGTTTTTGCGTCAAATTTTTGTTTAATTACTATCAATGTTTGGACACCATAAACATTTTTTTTTAACTCCTGATGGGCATAGAACCTATGAGGTTTATAATCTTAAAGCTGGCTTTGAACATTGTGACATTTCAGCCATTGTTTAGTAACTTTTTAAAAACCAATCAGCGATCAAGCAACAAGATATTACATGATTAACTTTGATATACATGGACATAGAATCTACAAATAGTATAATATTAAAGTTAGCTTTGGAAGTTGTAAAGTTTTAGCCAATCACGCGCTTAGTAATTTTTAAAACCCAATCATAGATAACTTGATTAACTTTAATTCTATGCCCAATAACGATCGTATTTATATTATAAACGTGAAAGTTTGTAAGGATGTATGGATGTTTGTTGCTCTTTCACTCAAAAAGTACTGAACGGATCTCGATGAAATTTGGCATAGATATAGATTATAATCCAGTTTAACATATAGTATACTTTATATCCAGAAAAAATGTACGGTTCCCGCGGGATAGATTTTTTTTTGTTTTTTACAGAGCAAAAGATAAAATTCTTTTTTTGTAATGTGGTAGTTTAAGGGTCAGAAAATGTTATTCTCATACCAGAATAATAAACGGTTCCCATGGGATAGCAAAACAAGTATGTGTTCTATAAGAATCATGTATTTAAAAGCAGTTTTATTACAATCCACGGAATAGAGTCTTAACTCATTTTCCTTAAGAAGATTTTATCTACTTTTTACTCAGGAGAGATGTACTATTCCCGTGGGATAGATATGTTTTTTATTGATCACTGAGTTAAAAATTGATATGATTTTTGCAATGTGGTAGTTTGGGGGAGAATTATATAGCTTACTCTTAAGGCTAGAATAATGCATAGTTCCCATGAGATGGCACGACAATTATATTCTACAGGAACCGTACATTTAAAAAGTTTCGATAAAGTTCGTGAAATAGAATTTGAGCGCATTTTCCTTCAATTTTACACGATAGCGAAAGAAAACTCTACAAATTTAAAATTAAAAAATTGACAATTTTTACTGGAAAATAATTATGAATTTCAATTTAAAATCCGATAAAATTAGTAATGAAATTTTTTTAAATATTTGAATTTTTCATTGTTCATTGTCGAAGATATTAATTATAAATAAACGTATTAAAATAACTAAAAATTTCAAAAAATTAACAATTTCTTAACGGAACGAATTTTAATGAAGTTTTGCTAAAGATCTTGTAGGATAGCTACTAATCTATTTTTTTAAGGGAACATCCATTAATTACGTGAGGCATTCAAGGGCTAATGAAGTCGAGCCAAATCTCATCTTATCTTACTTTGGGGAAAGAGAAGGTCTCCCAAATATCACGTATTTTTTTGTTTTGAAAAATATCACATTAGATTGCGGGTTGGGGGAAAGATATATGCCAAATCTCATGATATCTTACCAGAGGGGAGAGGATGAGATTTCAAAAATCGCAAAAAACGCCTCGCGCAATTAATGGATGCCTCCTTAAATAGCTGAACGGTTTTAAATGACATTTGGTATGAAAAATTTTCAAGTCCTAAAGAAAGAAATACAGGTACTTTTTTACTAAAAATCGTATAGAATTTGATATGAGACAGCTAACATCTCTTTCTTGAAAAGTAGTTTTACGAATTTTGATGAACTTTCTTTGGATCTAAAGTCTTTCTGTCAAAATAGATTAATTTTTATATTTTGCTATGAACGTAGGGAATCTTTTAATCAATCAGTTAAATTTAGATACACTCAGCGAAGCGAGCGGGTATCAGCTAGTATTATAATATTAAAGTTAGTTTTGGAAGTTGTCAAGTTTCAGCCATTCACGCTCTTAGTAATTTTTTAAGAACCAATCAGCCATGAGGCAATCATAGATAACTTGATTAACTTTAATTCTATGTCCACTAACGATAGTTCATAATTTCTACATTCAAACACTTTCAAAAGCCATTTTGTTGGTTTTAAGACCAACTTAAGCAAGTTTAAACTTGCATAAAGACCAAATATTTAAACGTTTTTCGTTACGAGTAACCCTTATTATATGGTTTGTCTCATTGCAGGTGTAACCCGCATAAAAATTTTCAATTTCCCTTCAAATAGATTTTAAATTTCATGTATCAGGCTTAATTAAAAAATGGCATTAAAATTGTTTTAGTCGCTCCATAAATAGCCTGTAATTGAGATGTAGGTAACAACACACACTTCGATCGAGACGCTTAATGAATTTTAATTCGATTTTTCCTGAACATGAATGCAGGGGACTTGTACAATTTTATATTTGAAATAATGCTCTGAGATTTGATTTGTAATTAAAAATAATAATAATATATTTATAGATAGAGTAATGAGTTAAGGCCAGCTCTGTTGTTTGTGTGAGAGATAAACTGTCTGTGTGTGTGTGTAGTGTGCATATGTTTGCTGTTGTGTGTGTATTGGATGGATGTGCATGTGGTTTTTTTGTTTGTGTCGATAAATGTAAGTCAGTGTAAGTGTAAGCAGTGTAAGTGTACGTAAGGGAGTTTAGAAAAGAGGGGCGATCGGAATTCTTTGTGCGAAGCGGGCGACCGACTGGCGCTGAGCCCCCGACCATTTTAGTAGTGGCGGGCGCCGGCTTCAACTCAACAACATTCACATTCAGAAAATATTTCACGTGTCTGCCAGTAGTCAGTTCAGACTTCAGTACACAAACGGACGAGCGAAGAAGTAGTGAAGTGACGAAAGTCTCTCTGTGTGTCTTTCATTAAAATTAAAAAAAAAAAAAAACTTATAAATAGATCATCCATCTGACTTCCACATTGAAATGTTCAAAACACGGAAAAAGAATTTTCGAAAAGTCGTCGATTGATCAGTTACAATCAGAGCAAATGCTCGATGAACCTCTTTCTGGTTCAATTAAAATAATGTCATGCAGAACAATTTGTGTTAATTGATTGAAAAGTGTTTGTGGATTTAATTCTGCCTTGTCGCAGTTCAATATGGCTGGAGTTCGATCTCATTTTTATTTGTCGCAGACTCAAGTTTATATGTTCGTGTACATTTGCTTTGTGATTTGTTGGAAGTGCAATTTTGCGGAAGCTCTCGATCAAGTGATTGCGAGCAAAGCTCTCGATGGGCCGCCTCAATGGACTGAATACATTCCTGGTAAGTGCCCACAAAGCTTCAGTAGGCACTTATTGGCGCAGTGGCTAGAGCAGTAGTTCTTTCCACTTCCACGCGTCAAGTGGCACGGGTTCTATTCCCGTTGAATCCTTAGATTAAAATTAACCAACAGAAATTTTCTGTGTTTAGACAGTCGTGATATGACCTTAGATGTTAAAGCGACTTAAAACACCCAAAAAAACTTAAGTAACGTCACACACGAGGTACAAACCCTGCTATCTAATCATAGACACTCTCGCACAAAAGCACTCGAAACAGGCCAATTTATCAAACAAGGGTCCCACAAATTGCCGTTTCCATTTAGCCGAAAGACTTTGGACCAGTGTAGAGACATTTGCCTGAGTGCAGGTGGGCGCCAAGAAATCGAGAGTCGAGGCGCCACTCGTAAATTGCTAACACAAAAACCCCACTAACTGTACATAAATATTTCTCGCTGCATTTTTCCTGCATTAATTTCAAAGTTTAAAAATAAACCCCAAATCGGTGAGTGGTGTTTGGAAAATTCGAAAGACTCATAGCTCTATTTCGGGAGCGAAGAACGATTACTGGTATTTTAACACTGCGAAAACGACTAAATTTTTTTTTTAGTGAGTAAAATATTAATTGTTTAAGGTGCGTTTTATTTACAGGAGTCGTTAACATTTTTCGTTTTGTGTAATTAATTTTGCCAATTTATTATCTTTTACGTGGTTTTGCGCATTTCTATATAACACTTTTAACGTTAATTAATTGCTTTTAGCGTGTGTTCAACGCATATAAACGATCTTTCGGAAGTTCAAAACAAAGTTTATTTGGTTGAAAAAATTATTTATTTAAGGGTCTTTGGATTTTATCATCGATCTTTTTGAAAAAGAACATGTGGATCATTAAGAAGATTGTATTTGCAAAAAGTTTGATTTTTTTTAAACGTTAAGGTTTAGGGTCGACATTTTTGAAAGTGTTAGAGTGAGAAAATTTTTCATAGAACAATTTTTGTGGGAAATTTCACGATCTTCATTTTTGGAAAGAACAAATTTTTCGTCAAAAGGACTACTTTTTGAGATATTGATCTGAAAAGATGGACCTAACCACTACTTTTATAACTTTGGGAAAGCAGTTTTGAAACTCAAAAGATTGGGTTCAAAACTGACCCAGAGCTAATTTTTTTTTCTTTGATATACTCAAATCAATGGCTTAAAGCTTTAAACATTTTAACAACCCAAAAATTAGAGTAAAAAATCATTTTTCTTAGGTTTAAAAGTTATCAAAACCAAATTGATATTTTTTTGTCTTTCCATTCCAAATGTTTTAGTAGCGACTTAACTATTGAGATTAATAAAAAAATTATGGAACAAACTTTGTAGGGAATATAACCATCTTTAATTTTGAAATGTAAAATTTTTCTTGGAAACTTATAGTTTATGAGATATAGTCAAAAAACGATAGCTTTAAGGCGATCAAAAGTTTTAACATTTACCAAGGGTCAACATTTATTAAACTATTAGACTTAGAAATATTTTCCTAAGACAAGTTTTGTAGAAAATTTTATGATCTTCATTTTTGGAACGGACTAATTTTCGTAAAAAGGTCTATTTTTTGATATATTGTTCTAAAAAGGTGCACATAACCACTACTTTAATAACTTTGGAAAATCATTTTTGAACTCAAATAATTGGGTTCAAAACTGACCCAGAGCTAATTTTTTTTTCTTCGATCTACTCAAATTAATGGCTTAAAACTTTAAACATGTTAACAACCAGAAAATGAGTGCAAGAAATCATTTTTCTTAGGTTTAAAAGTTATCAAGACCAAATTGAATTTTCTTTACTTTCCATTCCAAATTTTTTAGTAGCGACTAAACTAATAAGATTAACAAAATATTTATGAGACAAACTTTGTAGAGAATGTAACCATATTTAATTTTGAAATATAAAAGTTTTCTTGTAAAATTATAGTTTATGAGATATAGTCAAAAAACGATAGCTTTAAGGCGATCAAAAGTTTTAACATTTACCAAGGGTCAACATTTATTAAACTATTAGACTTAGAAAAATTTTATTTAGACAAGTTTTGTAGAAAATTTTATGATCTTTATTTTTGGAAAGAACTAATTTTTCGTAAAAAGGACTATTTTTTGATATATTGATCTAAAAAGGTGGACATAACCACTACTTTTATAACTTTTGAAAAGCAGTTTTGAAACTCAAAAGATTCGGTTCAAAACTGGCCCTGAGATAATTTTTTTTTTCGATCTACTCAAATCAATGGCTTAAAGCTTTAAACATGTTAACAACCCGAAAATGGGAGTAAAAAATCATTTTTCTTAAGTTTAAAAGTTATTAAGACCAAATTGATTTTTTTTTCTTTCCATTCCAAATGTTTTAGTGGCGACTAAACTATTGAGATTAGTAAAAAAAATTTCAGACAAACTTTGTAGAGAATGTAACCATCTTTAATTTTGAATTTAAAATGTTTCTTAAAAAATAAACGTTTATGAAGTTACATTCAAAAGAAGATAGACATAATCTGCTGTACAGGAACATTAATCTTAACGATTAACTCAAAGATCAAGGGTTCAAGACTGACCCAGATTCAATTTTTTTTTCTGGATCTACTCAAATATACAATTTAGTCTGCAAACATGTTCAAAAGTAAGCAAACGAAAGTTTTTTTTTGTGTGAAAGAGTAATTTCGAACAATTTGAATATGTTACTTTATTGTTGTTTTAAAAGGTCCAGTAGCAGCTTAACTATTGGGATTAATGAAAAATATACTGAATGTTTTTAGTAGGAAATCCAACGATCTTTAATTTTGATAAGCACAATGTTTTTTGGAAATAGAAATCATTTTTGAGGTATATGTAGCTAAAAGATAACAAAAGCTAATTTAATGACCAGTTTTTTATTTTAAAAATTTATTTTCTTTTTACACTACGCTTCGTCAGTCTTATTCTGACTTCAACTGACTTATTATATTTTATATAACAATTTTCAAGATACCTGATACCTGCGCAACGAAAAACATACATCGGCAGACAGCTGTGATACCAGCCATATACCATATCATATCGTAAAACCGATATGATTTTAAACTATGTAATTTGTTATTCTTATAAATTAATGTTCGCAAATTTAAAAATTATAACCATGATAGAAGTATAGCAATAGGTTAAATTCCTAGAAACCATAACTCCATTGTGAATTTACGGGTAGTTAATATATTATTAATAGTTCGGCTGAGTAAACGTTGGAATTGTCGAGGGAGGAGAAGGAAATCCTCTGCAGTAAATATGATTTCATTCATAAAAATAAATATCTTTGTTCAAAGATGAGACCCGTAAGAATAAATAACAAAAACAGACAGTTCGACTTAAGTGATCCCGATTAGGAGTTCGACTAAGAGAGGTGAAGCCGTTAGGCAGAGCCCCCAGAACAAAAATAAATCCAGCCCAACTTATTTTTCAAGAGAAAATAGCAATTTAGATGTGACCTTCGCGTTGTTTTTTTTACCAAAAAACTATATTCTTAATTTTCAATTTATTTTAGCAAGATATACAAGAATTCGTTGTCTAATCTTGGACCCCGGGAAATAGCAGACTTGCCGATAAGACATAATGGCCTTAATACTATATCCTAGAATTATGAATCTAAGGCAACCAAACCTAATACCTCAGATCTTAAGATAACATATTACATATTATTGATCCTAAAAAAGGTACACTTCTTAAAGGATAGCTACTAATCTATTCTACTAAAATTAATAAATTATTGCATATGACATTTGGTGTGAAAGGTTCTCAAGGCTTAAGTTTTTCTTAATATTTTACAATATTCAAAAAAACGTAAAGCACCTACTAGATATAAGACAGCTTATATCTATTCCTGGAAAAGTCGTTTAACGGATTTTCATGAACTTTCTATGAAATAAAGGTCTAGAAATACTTAATTATCTTTTTTTGTTAAAATAGCTGAATTGTGGGTCAGGTTTTTTATTATTCACACAGATTAATTTAGATACGCTCAGCGAAGCGGGCGGGTATCAGCTTCAGCTAGTGTTATATTATATATCAAATATTCATAATTTTGGAAATACAATTTTCAATCTAGTTGAAAGTTATGAGTTCAAAACCAAGTCTAGAACAATTTTTTTTTTTTTTTTTTGATAAAACCCAAATTAACATCTGAAGGTCTTACGAGGTTTAAATAAAAATAAATAGTTGAAAAAATAAATTTTCTTCATGTTTAAAATTGATTTTGTTGCAGGAGTTATTAAAAAAAATTTTTTTTACCTTTTGTACTAATTTATGCAGTAAAACTGCATTTCGGTGCTATGGTGGTATACAATTGGTACCTTATTGTTTATTTGCCCTAATAGACAAATTAAATAATGAATCAAATCTGATTAATCAATTGTTTTCCCCAGTTTTCAATGGGGTTAAAATCAGGGGAATTACTTCAGGGAAAATCGTAAGTTATAAATATATCTACAGTTACTAATCGCATTGTGAGATTTATTAGACTAGAAGTAATAATTCTTGTTCAACGCCTTATTTACATAATACCGATAATGTATTTCAGATTTAATAATATTATTACCTGGTAATAGTTACGAGTGCAGTTTCGGCATTGACTTTTCACCCAAATTGCAACTCCCACACGCCAAAGCCTTTAAGCCATATATCCACGAAGCCTTATTTGCAAATAATTTATTTCCCTATTGTTCTTCTAATATAACCAATAAATTTTCTATAAAATCAAATCAACAATCACTGCAATCGTTTTACAAGAATTTTGAAAAATGCCCAAGGGGCACGAATATTTCCAGTCGAAAATTTATTTTGTATCTCTTCAGAGAGCCGACGACTAACTTTTCTAGGTTACTAACAAATCGGCGATTTCTCGTTTGAAATTCAAATATATTCATAAAGAGTCTAAATCATTATCACTTGTCAAAATGTGGTTATTATGCAACTTAATCAACAATTAAATTCATCGTCGAGAACAACTTTTGAAATTTTTGGTCTTTTGATCGTGTATATATAAACGAGAAGAAGAAAAAGAGAAAAAATTTAGCTCTCAGCTATTTTGAAGGTTGAACAACCTAGTAGTAGTAGTAGTAGTAGAGTGGTCAGGCTTTCTATATATTATCTATGATATATACACATATACAAAGGTATAAAAATAAAATTATATAAAATAAATATTGAAATAAAACAAGTTTATAGAGAGGCGAGCTCAAATAAAATATTTCAGCCAGGTTTCTTTTTACGGCTAATCAAAAAACGTAAAACAATTCCCCATTGAATTTCGGTCAAATTTATAGACGGAGAGACGAGCGATTCTAAATCATTTCACATTTCTCGGAGTTATCATGGACAGAAAAAAGTTTCGAAGACAAGAAGAAATATGTCGGGTTCTGACTAAACATACTTACATAATATACGGTATACAAGTTTTATAAATAACACTGCGCAAATCGAGGAAAATTAATTATTTATTTATTTTTAGTTTTTTTTTTTTAATGTGATAGAACTAATTTAAATTCCATGTACATGAGAATCCGTCCATATTTTTATGGATTTCAATTTAGCTCGCATACGAATCGAATAAAAGGATAACACATTTTAAATATTAATTAATTAATAGCGAAATTAGTTTTATTATCGTAATGAAAAGTTTATTTTTCAAATATTAATTACTCGTTACGCGTATATTTTGTACCGAGTTCAACACTCGTACATCATATATATATAAAATACAAAGTGTTAATTTTCGAGTAATTAAAGAAATGAATTGAACATTTAACTGTCCTTTTTTGTCCTCGTGTTAAATAAAATTATTTGTATTGTATATAGACGAATTGTACCTATTAATAAGAGATAGATTCGTTTTGTGTGTAAGATTTCAATCAACTTGTTTTGAAAGTTGAATTCTTCTTGGAATTATAAATATTTTAATAACAAGATGTTAGATGAATAGAAACGGCTAAGTTTTAAGCCGAAATCCTTTCAATGGATTCATCATTTTTTTTTTTTTTTAATGACAAGAAATTAATATTTTAGTTAGTGGAGGTTAGAATTTGTTTAAATTAAGTCGTTAAATCTTGAGATAATACTTCAAAACTCCAAAAATATTGAATCTTTACATAGTATAAAACAAAGTCGCTTCCGCTGTCTGTTCCCTTAGATCTTCTAAACTATACAATGGATTTTAATGCAGTTTTCAGCAATTAATAGAGTGATTCAAGAGAAAGGTTTGCAGGTCTGGCTAAACCTTACGAGATCAAATATATATGCTGCGAAATTGTGTATCTTAAAAAGATTGATAAAAATTCCGCGATGGTATATGTATAACTCCTAAGGGTAACCCACAGGAACCATTTTTATCTTTTACACATTACAAAAAAATTATTGGTTATTTACCAAGCGATTTTAAACAACACAGTATTATTCTCTATCCAATTAAATACATTAGATAAGTTGTGCATTTCATGTAGATCAAAATTGCCCTTTACATCATATCATAAAAATGAATATCTTAGAAGTAATCACAGATTTAAAAAGCGTTGGCAGAGCGACTGGATATTGTACGTCGTACGTAGTGGCTGTTTTATTTTTTTCTTATAAGTATAAAAATGTTATGTTAGTCCTTATTTAGGACAAAAACTCGAAAAAATCTACACCAATTAGGTATGTAAGGTGCATGTATTCTTAAAAAAATACGGTTGGTCACTCTACATAGGATAGTATAACAATTGAATCCTACAGAAACCGTATATTTTCGATAAGTTTTGTTAAAGTTCGTGAAATAGCATTTTAACGCATTTTCCTCAAGAAGGCCTGACCAATTTAACACAGTAAGGAAAGAAATCTCTACAAAGTTTTAAATAAAAAATTGACAAAGTTTATTGGAAAATAAATATGAATTTCAATTAAGTAACACCCGATAAAACTAATAATCACATTTTTTAAATATATTTGAATTTCTTTATGGTTCATTGTCGCAGATATTAATTAGAAATAAACGTATTAAAATAATTTACTAAATTTTTAAATAACTAACAACTACTTAACAGAACTAATTTTAATGAATTTTTGTTAAAGATACCTCAGATCTTAACGTATTGAATACCATTTATCCTAAAAAAAGGCACGGTTCCTGTAGGACAGCGACGAATCTATTCTACTTAAATAGCTGGACGGTTATAAATGATATTTGAAATGAAAAATTTTCAAGTCTAAAGGAACATTCTATATTAAAAATTGTAATGAACCTGTCGGATAGCTAATATAACTTCCCAGAAAAGTAATTTTAAAGATTTTTATAAACTTACTTTGGATCTAAAGTCTGAAAGTATCTATCATCTGTTTCTGTCAAAATAGATTAATTTTTCAATTTTGTTGTGAAGGTAGGGAATCAAATAATCAATCAATTAAATTTAGATACGCTCAGCAAAGCGAACGGGTATCAGCTAGTAATTTGTAATAAGAAATTTCATTGCAATTCTGCTCTTAGTCTTGTTATCTTGCAGGAGCCGTCCATTTCCAAATGTATGCACTTTCTGACCCAGAAATTAATCGTATAGTTTTTATTCAATTTTTAATTTCTGTTAGAGAGCCAAGAAGAAATTCATCAAGTCAAGTAACTGGACATTATGTACAATGAATGAAGCTTAAACTTTTAACTTTGAAATGAAATAACTTACAAATTCAATGCTTGCCTTAACTTCCCGATAAAAAAGTTTGGATTCAACCAGATCCCTCCATACATGTTTGGATCTCGTTAGATCCGTTTAGATCCAAAATTTTGATCCAACAAAATTCAAACATGTATGGAGGGATCTGGTTGGATATGCGTAGATCCAATTATATATGAGCAGATATAGACCTGATATTTAAATATTAACATTTGACTTGAGCTTAAGCCAAATTCGAGTCAAGTAGCTTAAAATTCAAGTAGTAAATTCCAAAAACCAACAAACTGATATTTTCATCTGTAGTTCTCCTACAGGAACCATACATTTACCCGCAATCAATCTTCAGGTTACCAACGCACTGAATACAATAAGTTATCTAATTTCGATGTGTCCTAACTATATGAAAAGCATAAAATATTCTGCAATAACTGCATTATTTGATGCATTTTTTCAATTTTTAAAATTTCATGTCAAAAAGTTGCAACCAAATAATTTAAAAGTTTATAATTTTTACAAATATTGAGCAACATCAAGTAAATTGAAACTACTACTAAAAACTAAAATGATGGAAAACCACCATCTCATGTGGGAAAATTCAGATAAACAAGGTTGAAAATCCTCTTAGGTATAAAGAACTAAATATTTTCTAAGGTATACCAATAAGTTTTAAGCGGATTTTAATTTTTTTCTCTGACACCTAGAGTGTCAATCTACTGTATATAGAAACCATTTTTAAAAAAGCCGTACTTTTCTTCGTTCGTGGCCGTCATTTTTTGACCCGGAATAGTTATTTTGTACTTTTGAGTGCATTATGAAAAGTGCTTAATATTTTTTTATGAAATTCTGTTTAAATTTATTTAAAGCAGCCACTAATCAGTTACTTTCCTTCCCAGAAACCACAACTCTTCAATCTTTAGACCTAAATATACGATACCACAAATAGAAGAAGTCCAATAACATTTTCAATATTTTTACTTTCCTTTTAAAAGCCCCTAAAAGTTTCTTCCTGTCTAAATCCGACTGTTCTAAGAACCAAGATTTATGTGATATTTTATTTTCCTTTACATACTTTTCGTCTTTAATTCCTATGTATGTATTGTAGAAAAATTAAACCACATATTTTAGAACGTATTTTTTAGAGTGTTGGTAACATTTTTAATACCTCTTATCTAATTTTTTTCTTTCTCAAAAACGTTGACTGCACGTGGATGAAGATTGTGAGGTTAGATATATCTTAGTTTTTTTAAAAAAATGACAATAAAACAAGCGTTGAATACAATGAGATAATAATGAGAATTATATCTAACAAGTACAAGAATAGTACCGAATAATAATAATCACGACTGTTAAAATCGATATGTCATTAAAATTTAACCAAAATTTTTAAATCTACTCAAAAGTGCATTTAATACTAAAATAGCTGTCAAGTTCTTAACACTCTATAACAACATCCCATCAGAGCTACATTTTATCAGTACGGGGGTTCATCTAAGCCTAGTATTTTCAACATTGTACTAATGTGGCTCAAGAAAAAGTTTGGTGATGCAATTTAAAGCCTTTTTTTTTAATAGCTGCCGTTACCAACTTAAAATTGGATGTTATTAACAACAAAAAATTTTATTTAATTCTTAGATTTTTTAAAAATATACTCCAAAAAGTTGTCTTTACACGTAATTAGAAACTTTACAAACTGTTTGCAAAACTTAAACTTTCTGGAGTTAGCCCCAATATCGATATGTCATTAAAACGCAATCAAATTTTTAAAACTTAAAATCTACTCAAAAAACGAATTTTTGTACTAAAATAGTTGTTGAGGTGTTAACATTCTGTAAAAGCATCCTACCAGAGCTACATTTTGTTAGTACAGGGGTTTATCTTACTCCATTTTTCTCAACATTGTATACTAGATCATGGGCAATGGCTCAAGAAAAAGTTTGGGGATACTAATTTACACCCTTTTTATTTAATTCTAAGTTTAAAAATATACTCGAAAAATTTGTTTTTAACCGTAATTAGAAAATTTACAAGTTGTTTTCAAAACTTAAACTTTCTACAGTTAGCCCCAATGGTAACAGTTAACAATTTAATTGAATCACTAAGATCCCGTACTATTTAAATATAGACTTAAAACGATTTGATGACCTTTTTAAATAGTTGCACCATCTCCAACTTTACCTGCAAATGTGAACCACTTATTTCGATTGTACAATCGCCTTTCATAGATTTAATTGAGATAAGCAGCAAAAACTCAACACTTGATTATTTTTTCAATACCAATCTATCATAAAAATGGGCGCGTCCCAACAACAAAATTTCTTGTTAATTTTAATAAGCGACACTCTTTTTTTGGTAGACCAACAAACCTCTCACTTTTCGCCTTAGAGATTTTTCTCTCTACGTACGAGAAAATAACACGACAGTTATAATATGTGCGTCATTTTCACCGTTATATCTCGACGTGAAAAAGATCCTGCAAATTGTAATTTAATGTTTCGGGGTAAAGATCAATTTTCGACTCGGTTAGTAACGATTAGGATCTTGAAAGAAAAAAAAAAACTAAATGTGTAGGTGAAAGCCTTGTAGTACTGGGAACATGAGCACGATGTCGTTAAAAAGGTTTTCTTCTGATTGCTAGGCTGTTAAAGAAAGATTTAGCTGATAGCAGAAGCCGATAACATAGAAGGTTTAGAGTTATAAATTTGAGCCTCGACAAATTTATATACCGAAGGTTTGCGACCAGCTTTTGAAAAAAGCCACTAAAAGTTTTCCAATCAGAAAACGAGGCATTTAATTTTGTGTCTTGGCGCCAAGTGAATGAGTCAGAATTCAAAATTCAATTAGTTTATCCATTTTATGATTCATTTACGGTGCAATTACGTTATAAAATACGAAACTTTATGCCGTTTATCTTGAGGAAATAATCACATAGTAAATATATCCAACAAGATAAGTTTAAGTTGTTTCAATTATCGAAATAAATTGCCACATGGAGCTTTTGAAGTTATACTTCTTTGGGCGCGTTATGAAAAAATGATGAGAGTGAAATTTTAAGATGCGCGCGCATTTTCAGCCAAAAATTAACAAAATGAAGTTAGTCGTAAAACCACTGTTTTTCTTGGCGGGCGTAATTTTAATTTTTGTTGTATTTATTTTCTAATTTATTTATTTTTATATTTAAATTAAAAATAATTAAATATACAAATGACACATATTATTAATAAATAAGTTATTACTTTTCTCGAATTTTGTAGTAGTTGTTATAGGTACTTTTTGAAGTTTAATGATGAAAATGACGTCTGAATCGCGGCGCGGTTTCAGAAGCATTTGTAGCGTTCTATTTTATCATCACAAATTATCAAGATGAAGTTGCCCGCAAAACGGCTCGGTATTTTTAACTAGACGCGCGTAATTTAAATTTTTGTTGTATTTAATTACTAATTTATTAATTTTTATATTTAAATTAAAAATAATTATATATACAAATGACACATATTATTAATAAATAAGTTATTAATTTTCTCGAATTTTGCATTAGTTGTTATACTATTTGAAATTTAATGATGAAATATATTATATATATTATAACATATTCATAGTTATCACGAAATCTGGGATTCTGAAATGATTCAACCATCTTAGAATAATAATTTAGTAACACAAGATATGAATAAGATTAAGACATTTACTTTGACAAGTAGCTACTTACTCTATTTCGCAATTTCTATGAAGCCTCGTTTTCATGACATACATACATGAATTGTTAACCAGAAAAATGATCCTGACAAATTTTATAAACGTCTTGCAGCTTTCTTTGGATATTATTTATTGATACAAATTAAAATATTATTCTCTTAATTTTATTTTTAATAATTATATCTTTAAATATATATATATTATTATTATTCAATATTAAATTACAGTTTTTTAAAATTGATTATTTGAATAAAATTAATAAAAATTAATTTTTAATGATACCAAAGAAGTATAACTTCTCACGCGCGTACATAAGTACACGCAACCATTTTTTTTTTTCACGAGAAAATGTTAAATGCTTTGTCTAAACTTATCAAGTAATTATTTGTAAAAGAATCATTGTTGAAAAATATGGTTCATTAACTCGCGTCTATTTTTCTTGAGACATTTTTTCCTCGAATCCCACTCAGTGTTTATGTTTCGAGTCGAGATTTTCGACGAAGTCTTTTTTCGTTCGTCGAGATTTATTAGTTGAGTTTTACGATCGTAATTCTTTCGAGATGCCACTGTAATTATAAGTTAAATTTACTGATGATCTCATGAAATCTATTTCATTGTTCTCGCGGAGATCGAAACGTGTAATTATTTTTACTGAAGATGCATTTTATTTTGTTTACAGGAGGTGTTAGATGTTACTGCAATCGACCCGAATGTGTGGCCACCGGCTACATGTGCAAGTCGGAAAACGGATGTTTCACCGATCTAAACAGTTCTTCAGACGTATTCAACGCCCAGCACGGCTGTTTGGAATTTTTAAGGTAATTCTCATGAAACAGTGCGATGTTGTTTGGACTGGGGACGTGAATAAAATTTTTAATTTTATTGAAATCGATTTGTTGTTTATTGCTATATTTCAAGTGGCAATTTTTCAACCTCGGCAAGCCTACACACGCTGTCAATATGCTTCGTAAATTTTAACCAAAGACGCGACATGTAAGATGATAATTTTAAACACCTTATAAAACTTTCGAAACGAAATTTTTCGAGTTAAGTCGCACGGTGCAAGGTGCACATAATATATGACTGGTTGTCTCAAATGAATTAATTAACCTTCTCGTTTTCTTCATAATGGATGAAAAATAATTTTGTTGTTTCACGGCTTCCTGGTCGTAATGTAGCGTTTATTTTTTTAATGTCAATTTGTTCCACGATAACAATGAATGATTTTCAACGGCTCATTTCATCTTGAAATGATTCAAGAATTCTATGAACGAGTCAACAACTTTTGCTTCATTTAGTCTAAAGGCCCATTTAAACTTTGATTGGTATATACTGAACAAGGGCGCATATAGCCTAGTAGCTGAGCGCTTACAATTTTAAATAAAAAAAAAAACTTTGATTAGTGCAGATGCTTAGTGATTAGTGCGAGTAATTAGTGAAAAGAAGCGTGTTATAATTTTTTGCGATTTGCTACATCCCGGACGTCTTTCAACCAATAGCTTACTAGTACTAGCACTACACATTTGAACTAATCACCCAGAAAAATAACTAATTGCTAATCACTTGCACCCGCACTAATCAAAGTGTTAAGGGACTGTTAAGGGACTGTTAAGGACTTTTACTCGTTTTACTCTTCTAATTAGTTTAAAACAAATCAAAAATTTGTTCATCTTGAAAGAGGCCATCTTTTGATAAATTGTTGAAACTAAATAAGATTTCCCAAGTGTTAAACCATTATCGATTTGAATGAAGTTATGCTCATAAAATCTAATTTTTAGCTTTAAAAACTATTTTTGAATACTATTATCGATAGAATAGCCTAAAACAGGAATATGAGTATCCTTTATAAAACTATAAGTCCTGTAAGTTTATTTTAGGTTAGTAAGTGGTGGCATAGAATGGTCAGAGGTACCACATGTAAAGTTTAGTATGATTTCCCGTGAAAAGTGCTATTGTACAACGTTTATCTACGTTAAAGATTATTTGAAGCTATTTCGAAAGTCTTTGGTGGCTATAACCTTAATTTTAAATTTTGGTACGATCCCACGTAAAAAGTGTTAAACAGAGTAGGTCTGTTCCAAACGACCAGCTATGGCGATGCTCAAACACTGACCGACAGACAAAGCGCAAGACACATTGACCAAGAGACAAGAGTGAGTGAAGAACTGTTTCAGCAGTTTCGTTCTGTGCGAATATCCAGCTCCATCCAGCAGTCAGCACAATCATTTACGTACATTTTCATGACGAGCGCTTATATCGACACTGTTTCGGCATGCTTATGACTTTCTTGTCGCCTCTCGGCCTAGGCTGAAACAGTTCTTCACTCACTCTTGTCTCGCTCTTTGTGTTTTCATATCTGTGTATCGCCATAAATGGACGACTGGAACAAACCTTGCACACTTTTTACCTGTTTTTGGCTTGATTAAAAGTTATTTGATGATACTCAGATTCGCGGATTTCTAAATCATGAAATTAGCATTTTTAGATTTAACAACCCCCTCTGGGAGGTGCTGACAACATCCCATACAAAGATTTTTCGCTATGAAACTTGATTTATATTAAGGTTAAAACTTTCGAAATAATACTGAACAATAACAATATGTTGGCAGGCCATTTTATATGAGTTTAAGCTGCAAGATTTCGACCAGATTCACTACTTGATTTTTGAGCTAGTTGACTTAAATTTGATTTAAAATCAAGCCAAATACTTTCAAAAATGTCCCAACTATTTGCCTTGATGACACACAACTAGTGGATAAAAATGATGAATGAACTAAGTACCAAAATTTGGAAGATCAAAATTTTCGATTATGTTGAAAAGATTGGATAATTGAAGATTCTCAAAAGTTACAGATTCATAAATCATGGTGGTGGCATTTAATGATAGATTAAAAAAAACCTTTTTAGATGGTGACAGAGACCCCCCCCCGCAACTGGATGAAGATTTTTTGCTATAAATATTATTTAGAATTTTTTAAACTTAGGCTATATTAGGCTTTGTTGTTACTAAATTTCATGATTATTATTATATTATTATTATGCGCCAAAACCAATAAAAATATGGAACCCAAAAATCTTCTGATTAGAGATTCACTGTTTGACTTGAGACCAAATCAAACTCGAGGCAAATATTAATATTTAGGTGGTAAATCAAGTCAAACATTGTATTAATAAGTGACAAGCATAATTCATTTCTCAAAATATCCAATTACTTGACTTGATGAGTTCCTTCTAGAATTACCTACAATGATTTAATTTTAATACCTTCAAGAAACCTTTAATGTTTTTATGATTAGTTGTATGATTGAATTAGTTTGAGTTAAAATCGAAGCTTTGAAATATTAATATTTGACTCAACTTTGGTTAAGTATATCGCAAATCAGGTCAAATAGCTTTCTCATAACAGACCAGGGTCGAAAATTTTTGAACCCAAAAAAATTATAGTAGAATGAAACTCATTAGAAAAGGAAGAGAATATAACAAAAATGAACGGAAAAATAAATTACGGTCGATCTGAGGTGGGAAAGTGGAAAAGGGGGAAGGGTTTAAGGGTAGAAACGGTTTATCTCGGTTTCCGATGAAACTACAAGTCCTATGGAAAAAAATTAAATAGTAAAGTTGTAGATAATAAGAAGATTTACAACTTTTGTGCTAACACTTTTTTCAAATAACCTCAAAGTTTATGTGAAAAATTCCAATAACCAAGTCCATAATACCATAATACAATTATTGTACAAATACAACTTTGAGTAATTTATTAAAATTTACATTTCAATTATTGCATTTTCTGGGAACATTTACCACAGTATTGTATATTTTTTTGTACCAGCAGAAAGTAGATTTCAACGAAGACAAATCCCACCGACTTTTTTAAAAAAAGTAGATATTTTGACGTGAGAATTTTCAATTGAAAATTAGGGTGTTTTTTCAATATTCAGTCAAAATTAAGTGAAAAAATAAATATTTTAAATCAAAAAAACTAGAGTGTGTTTGGAACATTAAGAGATAAATTTTCACCAAATTTCATGACAAAATTTTTTTTGTGAAAGAAAAATAAAAAACCAAAAACTTGTTTATTGGAATTTTTCACATACATTTTGAGGTTATGTGATAAAAGTGTTAGCACAAAAGTTGTAGATCTTCTTATAACCTACAACTTTGCTATTTAACTTTTATCCATAGTACTTGTAGTTTTATCGGAAATCGAGATAAACCGCTTCTACCCTTAAACCCCCCCCCCCTCTTTTCCACTTCTCCACCACAGATCGTCCGTAATTTTTTTTCCTTTCATTTTTGTTATATTCTCTTTCTTTTCTAATGGGTTTCATCCTACTAAAATTTTTTTTCACTTTTTACCATTTTCAAAGGCTTTAGCTCTGGTCTATAAGGCTTTTAATTGTATCTTTTTTGAAATACAAAACTTTCCAAAAAGCAGTATCAAACGTGATAAACCTGACAAATGGCCACCATATATATGTACATATAATAAAATACGTCTTATAGCCGTTGCCCCTTGACTTTTACAAGTGTTTTTTTCATTTCAAATTTATCGCGAAACTCAAATTATCTCGCTGTTTTATTGCCAAAAGTTATTTAAATTATTACACTCGCTCAAATGGAGCTATATTATTATAAATGCAACGATGTATTATTTTAAAAAAACTAAAATTATTAATTCACAACATAAGTACAATAAATGGGTTGTGTGATTAATTTTAATTAAACACTTTCCTAAAAATATCATCGATTTTATAAGTTGAACAATTTTAATAAAACCAGTTTAAGATTGTATTATGTTACATAAAATAAATAAGAAAAAATTTTTTTTTACGTTTTAGTGACCGAAAAACGGAATGCAAAGTGGAGTCGACGAATGGCGAATGGACGAAGGTGAAATATCCTCGTTCGTTACTCTTATGTTGTTATAAGGACATGTGTAATCATGTCGATAGTCCTGAAGCCCGGAGTAAACTTAATGATACCCTACAAAGTAAGTGTTTAATGGTATAACCAAGATTTTTGTTGTCGTTACTAATTAATTGATCGTTTTTATAGGTTCAGGTTTTAACGGATCAGAAAGTCATACTGTTCCACACGTGATAGAACCAACAGCCAAATATACCGAGTCGGAGGTGTGGTTCAAAGCCGCTATTATCGCTGTTCCTATTTGCGGTGTTTTAATTTTACTCGTTCTTATTGTGCTGGCGATTAAAATATTACGTTCCGACACCGACAAGTTGAGGTACTGACAATCAGTTCTTGACGGGTTACCAACTGACCAGTTTTAGTTCAGAGACTCTTCAGTTAAGGCAGCAATCGGGGAACTGGGGTAAATTACTCCAAATGGGGTAAAAATGAAATGGGGGTAGTAAGGAAATTTTTGGTTAAAGCTATCTTATAAACGTGTTAGTATTTCTGAATACTTTATTAAAATTGTTTTTACATCAAAAAGCCTTAGTTTTGAAGATCATTTACCCAAAATCCGAAGGGGAAAAGTTTTGGTTCCATGCGTTTTGATCCCCGGACAAAATATCCTCAGACAAAAAGTCCTCATAGAAAAACTACAAATCGTAATTGCAGCATAATTTTGATGTTAAAACATTTAGTTTTGTGTAAAACTTCGCGGTGTCAAAAAGTGAACATTCAGTCAATGAATGAAAATCGAGTAAACGAACAATGACTATTATTTCTTTTGTAACTTACAATTTATTTTTATATTGCTTGTCTTCTTTTCAAAATTAGAGGGGTAATATCGACTTACGCAAAAATATATTGGGGTAATGGCAAAAAAAGTTCCCCGACCGCTCAGTCGAAGGGGTCAAGTATTGCTTGACTTGATTTTTACGATACTCAACGTGTCTGAGGTCCTGGGTTCGAATCCCATGAAAACCTAAAATTTTTTTCTGGGTTTTTGGATTCAACGGTCGCTAATGACCAAAGTAGTTGAAGCGACCTTAAATAAGCCAAAAAAAATATTCAGTTAAGTATTGACTTAACAAATTATTTCATTTTTAAGTCAGTATGTTACATTTAATTTCATAAAATGTCTATAACTATTTGACTTGATGAATCCCTAAATATTAGGATGTACCATAAGTCTTCATTAATATGTGTAGAACTCAAACTTCATATCGATTTGCATATCCCATTTTGATTAAATGCTTATGTACCGTGATCTTGGGAATGATAGTTGTGTCCAATAAATCGAGGATTTTCAGCGAACACATTCTTGATAATAGTCTAAGAGCTAGCAACGTTTTCTAGAGAGAATTTTAGATCGGATAGTTTTTATATATGTTATCTCTCGCAATAACCCTGGACATCATACGGGCTATCTGGCTGTCGGTAAGGGTCGCGTTTTTTAGTGCACATCACACCTGTACAGGTAAAATATTGAAATTTTCAGATGAAATTTGTAGAAAATAACATTTTACATAAAAAATGTGACTAATTTTCGTAAAATGGCTAGTTTGCCCGCTACAAGCTTGGAAAGACTGGCTCGACCTGACGTCATTTGAGTGGCCCACCGTTCAGAGATACAGCCGTTGTGCCGACATGTATACAATGAGCTTTAGAAGCTTGTAGCGGGCAAACTAGCAATCTCACGAAAATTAGTCACTGGACATTTTTATGTAAAATGTAATTTGCTACAAATTTCATCTGAAAACTTTTTTTTTTCTGAAAATTTCAATATTTTACCTGTACAGGTGCGATGCGCACTAATAAACGCAACCCCTACTGACAGCCAGGCAGCCTGACACCTGTAGTAGTCTACTGTCCTGGTCAGCCCGTATGATGTCCGGAATAGTGCGAGAGATAACATATATAAAAAATGGCCGACCTAAAATTCTCGTCGCTAGCTCTCGTACCATATGGTCAGATTCATTCATAGCGAGGCGCGGAGGGAACTTATGGGACATCTAAATATTTTGTTCTGATATCAGTGGCGTACTGAAGATAAATTTCTATCATATAAATGACAAATTTATGACAGTTATCCAATGAGCACTAAAAATGACCGACTGACAGTTGGCACCCCATTTTGAGATATTGCGATATTTTTTTGCAATTGTTTGACGGTCAATGATGGTTTAATTTTATCGTTTGATGGTTATGTTTACTTGTAAAAAAATAAAATTTGACCTTGGGGTTTTTACAGTTGGCAACCCCTATCTTTAAAATATGCCTGAATCATAGTATATGCGTTATTGTTTTTTATCAATATTTATTTTCTTATAATCAATTGTTTAATGTTGTAACGGTAGTCACGATGCTGATTTCAAATACAGGCATGCGCAAAGCGTCGCAAGTTACGCGGTTTATTTGAATATAGTTTAAAAATGCAGCAGCAATAACATAAAGTTGTTTCCTTTACTAATTTGTTTACTAGTTTTTTGAATAAAATATAAACAAATGATTGTTCTTTATTATAACTGAATATTGCAGATACTAATAAATACTCTTCAGGGATTTTTTGGTTATGGTGTAAAAGTAAATAGTTAAGTTGGAGACCGTGGTTATACTAACACTAAATATCTGAAATATTCAGTTATAATAAAGAACAATCATTTGTTTATATTTTATTCAAAAAACTATTAAACAAATTAGTAAAGGCAACAATTTTATGTTATCTTTAGGATATCTTTTTTTTTAAAGTCAGACAAGAAATGTGTCCTTTAAATCTCTCAACGCTTTCTTTGATCTTTGGTTTGTATATTAATTGAATCGATATCTCCATATAACCATTGATCTAAGGTTCCTATTACATCAAAAAGATAACTTTTTAACTTTCATTACGCTCAAAGTTTTATTGTTCTTAAGCCTTTTCTACACTTACTGATCGCTATGTGTAATGTGCAATGTATGTATGTCGTCGCCACAAATTTCATAGCCTTCCATAGATTCTATAGATTTCAATATAGACTTCTATTTATTGATGATGCACAGATGTGAAGCTTAAAAGGCTTAAGATGCTGTAAAAAGTATTTTTTACGATTGACTTGTTATCTTTATGATCTTTCAAAAATGTCTTCAAACTAGTCTCCAGATAAAACTGAAATGTTGGTAACCCTAAGTTCTTGTTTTTTTTTCTTTTCTCAAAGTGTTAATTTAGAGTTTACTTTCAGTGAGAATTACATGTCGTCGATGGAATACAAATCAAACATCGATCATCTGGATGTCGTCAATCATCACGACGGTCGTTACGTGCGGAAACTGTCGCTGTTGTACGACGAGCCGCACTCGATGTCGTGCCACGCGGTCGACCACACAGTCGCACCATTGCTGGTTCAAAATGCCGCACAGTTTCACGACTGCAGCAAAAACGAAACGTTTGCCAAACTGAACTTGGCGAAAAATATCAACATGCCAAATGCAATGCCGCAAATCAAAATCTACGACAAGCCAAACGTTCAATTCAACCAATAAAATGATATTTCTTTTTTATAAAAAAAAAAAACGATAAACTGTGATGATAGAAAGATAAACCTTTGATCGACAAGTTGAAATTTTGGAAGAAAAAAAAAATTTTTTTTCAACTTTTTTTATTATTTTTCTATTTTTTATTATGTAAATATTTTATTTATTTACGATTTTTTAAAAATATTCTAATAATCTCTTAAAACATTTGCCTTGATTAAAACGAGTTGTTAACCATTTTGCATTCCGTCAATTAAAATTTTTTTTTTTTTTTTGATAAGTTCTGTTACCATCTCACATAATGCTTTATTTTATCTCTTAACGAAAACTAAGTCTAATTAAAGTTTTCTTATCAAATTCTTGGAAAATTGATAACGTAAAACTTGACTCGTTTTATTACTCGTTTTTTTTTCAAATTGGATCTTTTACAAGTTGGGCCAGTTAATCTGTTTTCCTTTTACCTGCTTTTTTCAAATGACAAAACCTAGTCAAAATATCATTTATATATATCAAGATTTATATATTTATGTTCCACCTCAATGATCTTTTTGTCAAATTGCTCTTAAAAACCATTCGATTCGATCCAATATTTTCTCATTTTATTATTTAAGAATGTCTCTTATGTTATGTTAGTTTAATATAACTTAAAAAAACGGTCTGAGTCGAAGATTTTATATAATAGAAACTTGAACAAATTGAGTTGTACACTCGAAATTGTATTCAATACTTGGAGGTCTGGTTTTGGCTGTGAGTATTAGAAAGACCGTTGATTGATCATTTAAATATATTGAATTAATACCTTTTTTAATGTGTATCTTTGTACCAATATTTTTATTCTGTATATGTATATAAATAATTTTTTTTCTCGGAAGAATGCGCACAATATGTAAATAATGTAAGAAAGCGTGTAATATTTTAGATTCAAATGGATCGTAATAATATTTTTACTATGCCTAATATGTATTATATAAAATTTGTATGTTTTAAATGAAATTAAAAAATATATTCGTAATAATTTTTTTTTTGAATCCCTTTAAGTATAAAATTATGAAGAAGTTAGTTTGTCTTCTGTGCTCGTATTTATAGATTTCATAGAAATTTCTTTTCGAAATTTATCTTCTATTAACAAGCATAAAATAAGGAAATTTCAAATGCTTGAAGCTACTTACTAACCTTACTCGTGACTTAGAATATCGCAGTTCACTCCTCTCTTTACCTATATTAAATTTACCAATTTTAGGGATTCAATGTACCAAAGATTTGATCATAACCGACTACCCTTAACGCGCTTAAATGTCATTTTCATTTGCAATTGAAATTTGTGGTCGTTATTAAAATATAAACAGCACCGATTTCCTAATGGTATACCACAGAAATAAGTTAATCCAGCAATCATCTTCGACAATCAATACAATACTAGAGTGGGTTAAATTAAATCACGATTGACGATCAGAAAGATCAACTATGTAATTCAAAACAAAATATCTACTTTAAGTCACCTACTATGCTTAAAACAATTAAACATAAGACTTATTTTTAGTAATTATTTTAAACCAATTACCGACGCTAATCGATTAACGGGGTATTCTAGTCTAGAGGCCCGAATTTCGAGTTTTTTATGGCAATTGATAAAAAAAAAGCATTTGAAATTTTTTTTCGATCCCTATTTTTTATTATTTATTTATTTATATTCAGAAAGTACTCAAAATTAATTTAAAAAAAAAAAAATTTTGGGGAGGAAAAAAAAGGCCATGTTCTCGTCGCCATGATTTCTACCCTTGTGGTCGTTTGAAAAATAAAACAATGATGGATTCTTGATACAAATGTCGCTATCTCAAGAACCTGCAAAAATGAAAAAAAAAATTTTTTTTTATAAAATGGCGGCTACTCAAAAATAATTTTTTCACGCGTTTTTTAACATTGTCGAATTTTTTAAAAATATTACAAATTTAAAATTTTCATTTTTTGTTGGTTCATGCGATAGAGAGATATTTAAAGAATATTCATGTCAACTTTCAAGTAAATCGGTTGATTAGAACTTGAGATATTATGGCGGCCGCATCGAAAAAAGTAGTTTCGAGAAAAACGCGTTTAAAGTTTTACGTTAAGCCTCAACCGGTCTAATTGCCACGACACTAAAACGGCTATAACTTCGGAAATAATTTGATTTTTAAAAAATTCTTTTAGGAAGATATTTTTGAATATATAAACTATCGGATTAAGAAAAAAAATTTTTTTTCGATTTTTTCAAATTCCTAGACTAGAATACCCCCTTAAGTCACCAAAATATGCAACTTGCATACATGTAAATGAATGTTTATATACGAAAAAAAAATTTAAGGCCTAATTTTAATTAATTTAATTTTAATCATTTCAATCAAGATGAATTAAGAGCTTTTTATGCTTAAAAAAACGTTAACCGCTGTTCACTTGTGAAACATTGGTTGCCTATCCTTCAACAAAAAACGCTCGTATAATTCTTTTTATTTTATGGTTAGAGGAAATGTAATAACTCTTGTTGTTAAGAAAAATTAGTGAATGTTATAAGTGTGTATTAAATGTTATATAATAGAACCGAGTTTTTGGTTTAAACCAGTGAAGATAAGAATATAAAATTTGGAAGTTTCATTCTATAGCGCACAGTGTGGCGTTCAATGAGAAATGTTTTTAAAAAACGGGTTAATACACCTAAAAGGCTTCAAAAATTTGATTTTCAAAGCTCTAAACTTTCCCAAATGCTACCCTGTTGCATTGCAAGAAATGCTATTATCTCAATGGAGGAAATATAATTTTAGATCGTACTTGATAAGATAAACTTTTGGAATAATTTGCTACTTTGGTCTAGTTAAATTTTTCCTCGAAGTTTTGTTTGCTTGGTCTTTTTCAAGTTATTTTGAGAATACCTACATTTTAACTACCTATTCGAAATACCTTTGGTACATACAAAATGGAAAAAATTTTTTTTTAACTTTTCCGTTGTTCCAGACATTGCGACATTACTCTAGATTAATAATCTTTTTTTTTGTTTCAAATTTCTAGGGGGGTTGGACACCCCCACTTCATCAACTGCTAATTTTTTGAATTTTTAACTTTTTTCTGTATTCTTGTAATGTTAATAAATAACTAATGAAAAAATGGATAGTAAAAAATATTGATTGCCTTTTTTTACGGCACTTCAAAAATTACCAGAAATTCATGCCTCTACACCAGAATACCCTCTTAAAGGTAGGTAAAAATATTTTCATTCATAGCTTAAATGTGTCTCAATTGAAAATTCAGCCACTTATCAAATGTTCCGATTGAATTATTTCGTTAATAACTATAGCAATAATAAGGATTTCAACAATTGCATTAGTTACTGGTGTAACTGCAAAAAGCACATCTTACAGTTAAGTCTACATAAAAAGGTAAAGGATTTTTTTTAATTCATGAATTCTATTAAGGTCGAAAAAAACTTTTAAGAAATTTTCTCATTGACTCAATTATCAATTTGTTTTTAGAAAATTGAACTTCTCTAGTCATTGTAATGCACTTTAAGAAATGCTGTGTTAAAAATGATTACATTTTTTACCTATTACGTCCATTATCTTAAATTGGGAAAATCATAGATACATTGGTATCAATGTTTATCAATGGTTAATTAATCAATTAATTAATTAATTAAAGTTAATTAATCAATGGTTAGTTTGCAAAAAATTTTTTACTAGTAATTTTTGAATACGCCCTCTAGACCTTAGACATTTAATCAAAAATCTACATTTCTTTATATTACCCTTATGAAAATAATTTTTCCTTTATAGACCAGAGCTGAGGCCTTTGAAAATCGATCTGAGAAGTGAAAAAGGGGGGTGTTTTAAGGCTAGAAACGGTTTATTTCGATTTCCGACAAAACTACAAGTACTATGGGAAAAAGTTAAATGACAAAGTTGTAGGTAATAAGAAGATCTACAACTTTTGTACTTACACTTCTTTCACAGAACTTTAAAATTTATGTGAAAAATTCCAATAACCAAATTTTTGGTTTTTTATTTTTATCTTCTACAAAAAAAAATTTTTCCATGAAATTTGGTAAAAAATTACCTTTTAATGTCCTAAACACGCTGTAATTTTTAATTTGAAATATTAATTTTTTCACCTTATTATAATATTATCTTATTATTATTATCACCTTAAAATTGACAAATACCGTAATTTTCAATCGAAAATTCTCACGTCAAAATATTTACTTTTTTAAATAAGTCGGTAGGCTTTTTGTTCGTTGAAACCTCTACTTTCTGATGATGCAAAAAAAATATACATTACAATGTTAAATGTTCCCAGAAAATCCAATAATTAAAGTGTACATTTTAATAAATTGCTCAAAATTGTACATAATACAATTGTACAAATACAATTTTGAGCAATTTTTAATATTTACACTTTAATTATTGGATTTTTTGGGAACATTTAACATTGTGACGTGAGAATTTTCGATTGAAAATTAGGGTACTTTTTCAATATTAAGTCAAAATAAGGTGAAAAAATAAATATTTTAAATCAAAAAAATTACAGTGTGTTTGGGACATTAAGAGGTAAGTTTTTACCAAATTCATGACATTTTTTTTTGTAAAAGATAAAAATAAAAAACTAGTAACTTGATTATTGGAATTTTTCACATAAATTTTAAGGTTGTGTGAAAAAAGTGTTAGCACAAAAGTTGTAGATTTTCTTATCACCTACAACGTTGCCATTTAACTTTTTTTCATAGGACTTGTAGTTTTGTCGAAAATCGAAATAAACTGTTTCTACCATTAAAAACACCCCCATTTTCCACTTCCTCCCTTCAGATCGATCATAATTTATATTTTCATTTTTTTTTATATTCTCTTCCTTTTCTAATGGATTTCATCCTACCATATTTTTTTGTGTCCAAAAATTATTGGCTCTGGTCTATTACGGAAGGATTATAGGGATTTTATATAAACCAGGTAATCAAAAAACAAAACCAATTTCTTGCGTTTCGTTCATTTATTCAAGACTTTTTCAGTTCCCTGTACTGTGTCAATTCGAAAAAAAAATTACAATAAACTCATCGTCTCGAAAATAAAACAATTTATTCACATCCTAAATTTGAAAAGAAATGAAACAATAATCCTACTTACACAATCACGAACATTTCTTGCACTCAGATTTAAGAAAAATATTTAACAAATCCTACCTAACTATTCCAAAATAAAAATAATTTCCATAAAATTTAGGAACAACATTGACTTATAGATTACATATTATAATATTCGATTAAAGATTCTATCAATTTGAGTGCAAAAAATGTCCACTGATTTTCTCTCGGAGAACGATTGCGCTTTGCTTTTAACAACAAATATTTCACATTTAGGTAAATATCTTAAGACTTAGAGATTTATTTCAATTAAATCACCGAGCTGCGTGTATAATAAAAATTTTTTATCTGTCCTATTTTATCTATGATGACCATATTTTTAATCAAATAACAACATTTTACAGATAAAATATCCCATGTATTTGGCTTTATATTTACTTAGATATATTTTTTTAAAAATAGTGAAGCTAATTAGTAAAAATAAATTTCCACAAAAGTTTAAAATTGATGAAATAAATACAATGAATGAAACAAGTCTACATATTTTAAATCACAATTTTGCTTTTTTTTTTTTGAAAAAAAAAAATCGATGATTATGGAGGCTTACACTGGCGCTTGTATAAATTAAAATCATTAAAATTAAGACTTGTACTTTATACAATATTACATGAGTCGATTAACAGTTTTACTATAGTTAATAATGTTTTGTTGATTTAGTTAATTTATATAGTCTTACAAAGGTGCTTTGATATAATTTTTTTTTTAAATATTCCATATTTACACAGAGTTTGGATTATATTGGAAATAATACGTCAAGTTTAAAGGAAATGCTTTATGGTTGGATAAAGCATGGCGTCTAATTTATTAAATTTTATTATTAACAATTTACGACTTATGAAACTAATTCTGAAAATGATTTCACGTATGCTTCGTGTAATTTGTTCACGAAATCGGGATCGTTTCGTAACATATGTGTGAATGCGTGGAGGAATTGGTTACGAGTTAGGGGTTCGGGAGGTGGGTCCGAACGTACGGTGGTTGTTGCCGGCGATGTGAACATTGTGGGTGGCATCAAAGCCGGCGCTGAGGTGACTTGACGTGGCGTTTGATTCACCTCTGGAGACGTTTGTAATCGGGCTAAACTATTTTCTATTGCCGTTACGGTTGTGTTGTTTTCCTCGACAGGCGTCGCTGCCCGCACCTGTTTTTCTATATGTTCCACACTATGTACAGGATGATTGATTAGTCGTAACAGTGGCTCCGTTTTGGGACCGCCACTGGCTTTCGCGAAGAAATCAACAACGCTTTGTGGCGTCACGTCAGGCGGCACTGGTCGCGCATTGCCACTTTTAAAATCTTCCTGAGCCTTCGACAACATGCCAAATATATCGACATTACCAGCAGGAGCTGGTGCCGTCACGGGCTTCGCTTCTTTCCTAGGCATTTCGTCAATTAACTTCTCCAACAACGTAGCGATTCGCACACACTCTTCCTTATCGTAAAACCAAATACCGAAAATACGAAATCGCGAGTTGCGATACAAAAGAAACGGCGCTTGCAATTGTAAATCCAATTTTTGTACAACGGGTTCCACTAGATTATTTGTGTTTAGTCTGTTCATAATAATAACACTGTTTTGAGGTTGGCCGATCCGGCTGTACACAAACAGGGCGCCTTCAATCTCCGTCTTTTCCCATTTGTTCTCTTCGCGATCGAACGAATATAGAGCGACGTGGGATGCTGTATCAATTATATCTTTTACATATGGATCAACGCGTTTTAATGCAGTAACGTTCATACGCAACTCGGAAATGTCAGCCATTTCGTTTACCTATCAATGCTTTGAAACTGACTTTATGCTATGGAGGGTATACCAGGTGAACAATCTTAATAGGAGATAAATTCAAGTTTCAAGAAAAAGCCGTGACAGTTGGTTGGCGCTGATTGTACTATATGTGTTCCTTGAAGTTGGCCACGTATGCCTATTGTACCACTACGCACAGTACTTCCATAATACTGCCGAGTACTGCCTGAGTTGCGGCATTTCCTTCAGGCTTGTGTGATTTGTGCACTTATGCGTCATTTATTGAGTGCAATAAAGCAATTGAGTAGCTCAGAATCAAAGACGGCCAATCGCCAAAACACTTTTTTTTCAGGAAAGCCCATTTTTTGTAGCGGAAAATTCTTCAAACTTTCTTCTATTTTTCCTTTCTTAATCTGTCGTCGGCTATCCCATGACCAGGGGGGTTTCACTCAATGTAAAATGTACGGTTGAATTAGGGACCACGGCCGCAATTTCTAGTATACTCCTAGTGACTTTTTTTTATAGATTTCATCGTTTTCATTCTACTAATTCAACAATTTACAGTAACTCTATGGTCATTGGTTTTAATCTTCGATAAATAAAAGAAGTAAAAAATATATCATTAATTTCATTGATTTTTTTAGTTTATTTCTGAAATTTAAAATAAATACAGGAAATACAAAATAAATTTATAAGAATTATTTATTGATAACAAAAATTTTCTACTAATACAGACATGTGTCATACGGAAATAAGTTATTAAATAAGTGCTTAAGAATACTTGGAATACTTCAATACATAATATTTTAAAGTTAAACATTCGAAAATATAAAAGTTAACAATATATTGCACAAGTATGCACATTATTAAGTTATTTGATTGCTATCATTGCTATCTAGTTCAAAGCAGCTTCAGTTTCCTCTGAATTCCGTGTATATTAATTTCTCTCTCCAGGATTACACGCCATTATAAGACGGAACTGTTAATTTTTCCAACAAGTTTAGTATTCTAATAATTTCTTCTCTCTTTTTGGATGTTTCAAGACTAACCAGTTGTCGCAGTTGTCTATCAAAGTATCATCCAGAAACTAAGCATCTCTGTTTAAAATCCTATGAAGCATCGCTCTTCGTTAACCTGCTCCAGTAATTTTTCCATTCTTTAACATTGTTGATTTCATTATTATTTTGTTCACTTTATTTCCAGTACTTTATTTCAAACCGCATTAAGTATTTATGTTTTTTTTGTTTGTTGAAGCGCTATGTTTCATACCGATCCATTTTAACAATTTCTATCTTTTAATGGTTTTGATGATTCATCTATACGTTTTAAAATTGGCGTCTACTTGTACATTTTATCTACTGCTATTTGATCATCTTCTTTAGTTTAAAACATTTGCCAAAAGTTATGCAAAATAAAGAAATTACATAAATTTCAATACAGAGAGAACAAGAGTAACAATAATTAAACATTGGTGAAAAGAGAAGTTACAACAGTTTGAACTTATTAAATGAAGTACATGACTCGTATTACCTACATATAGTAGGTACTCATATCATACATACGGTACATATATTTTATATAATATGACTTACATATGGATGATTCTCAAATAATTATGATTTTTTATGTCCTGTACTTTGTTTATTATTCTGTATTATTTTTTCCCCTAAACTATTAAGTAATTTAATAAATTTAATTATACTCTAGAATCTGCATAAGAAATTAAAACATAAATGATCACGGATTAAATATTACTTATGGAAATACACTCAAAATGTCAGTACCGTGGCATGTCTAACTCTTATTTTTCAAGCTGAGTTTATACATTTCTATTAAGATTTGTTTTGCAATTTAAAGCTAAAGCTTATCTTTTATAACTCAAGTTTAATGAATACTCCACAAAATTATATTGCAATAATACCTAGCAAATGATCGGCAAAGAGAAATAATCATCATTGATTTATGCCCGAGAATTTTATTCAATTGATGATTAGTTCTATTTCGCAATCAATATGTAGGTATAGTTGCAATATAATTTTGTGGAGTATACATTAGAATTTAGTTATAAAATATAAGCTTTAGCTTTAAATTGCAAAACAAATCTTGATTGAAATTTTTACATTCAGTTTGAAAAATGAGAATTAGATATACCACGGTACTGACATAAAAAATCACAATTAATTGAGAATTAATCAACATACTGATAAAAAGTAATTTTTAAAATATATAATGTTTATTACTTTTATATATCTTATGAATTTCATATGTCTCAAAACTGTTTGTAACTATTACAAATACACATTAATAAATAATAAGTATTTTAATAATATCATATTATTAAAAGTTTAAAACTTGGAAATTAAAGTTTTTAAATGTCTCTGTCTCTTATTTCTTAATTTTTTGTTTCAAAATAGCAATAGATTGTTCGCTTCTTAGGGTTTGGGTGGATTGGATTGTGGATGGTAGTTCTGGTTGATTAGGTTAAGACGGTATAGGAATTGGATCTGTTAAGTTGTGCGTAGAAGATGATGGTAGTAGGGATGGTGTGACTGAATAAAAAAAAAACACATTATTATGAAATTCTCGTTAAAAACAATATATATATGTATATGTTATATTAAGGATGTTTCAAAAAAAATATTTTTTTTTATTTTTGAATTTTTATAACATTGGAACAGTTCATCGTAACAACAATCTTAAAGAAAGGATTTGAAGAAACTTTTACGCTCTACTAAAAACGTCCTCGGAACAAAGTTCTTCAGATCAACCGTTTCAGAGATATCAGGGTTCAAAAATAACAATATATAAAACTTTTTATAATTTTCCAACAAAACTAAAAAGAAAATTGTTGTTGTAGAGCGTGAAAATTCCTTTAAATCCTATCATTCAGATTGCTGTTTTGGTGAGCTATTCCAAAGTTATGAAAATGTAAAAATAAAATAAAAATCGTGTTTTTGGAAGTTATGGTTACAAATTGCAAATTTGGATATTAATTTTTTTGATAAATATTTCTTCGATTAAAATAGACAACAAAATTTCAATGAAATTTGCTGTTAAATGTTTTCGTTGTATATTAAGCTAATATAATGTGTTTATACTAAGGTAAATATAGGTATAACGACAAACAACTAACAGCGAATTTTATTGAAATATTTGTTGAATATTTTCATCAAATATTCTTTTAAAAACTTAAGTAAAAAAAACATTTTTTAACAAAAAGAAATAAATCAATTTTGAAATAAATCAAACTCATCAATTTATGTATTATATTTTACATTTTTTTTTAATTCGCAAAAAAGTTTCACATGGTGAATATGCCCCCGGAAGATATGTAAACAATACTTGGAGGATTTGTAGGCATAAATGAAATTATAAGATCCTGAAAGTTTCAGACCCCTAACGCATTGGTTTTTGAAAAAAAGAAAAATTTGTAAAAATAAGAAAAAAATTTCTCAGGAACGCGTGGATTGATTGATCTAAATTTTGATTATTTTTTAGAAGCTGGTAGTATAGTATAGTATAGCTTTTGGGGAAAAATTAAAAACTTAATGTGTTCATAAGTTCTTTTAAAAAAATAGCGTTTTGTATTTAATTTCAATTTGTAACCATCATACAATTTTGGCACAATTATGAAATTATTATTTTTTTAATCCTCATCCATTTTTCTGTAAGATGATGAGTTTTTTAAATATTAAAAAGCGGTACGCTGTAGTTAAAAAACCGCTCTGTAGCCAAATATTGACTTCATTTACCTATATATGTTTAAAGCTGTTATTTAATTTTTTAATTGCGTTAGGGGCTGAAACTTTCAGGATCTTATTATTTCATTAATTCCTACAAATCCTCCAAGTATCGTTTACATATCTTCCGCGGGCATATTCACCATACTTATACCCCTAGAGCTTTTGCAATTTGTAACCATAAGTTCCGCTAAGCATGTAAAGTTAAAAGCAAAAAGTAAACTTTAATGCCATTATGACTTCTTATTGAAAACAACCATCAAAACCATCGACTCTCCATCCTCTACTGGATTGGCGCGATCGAACGGCAGATAGGTATGTCAAGAGTGGGCGTTGGATAAGAAGAAAAAGGAGACATCGTATTGTTCCTCCGAGACTTATCTGGCTTCCTAAAAATTAAATTCAAGCATTAAAAAGTTATAAATATTTTTACTAATATATTAACAACTATAAAATAGGCAAAATATACTTCTAAAATATGAATCCTTTTATCCATATTTTATTTAAAGTAATACAATCAAATCCCAAAAAAAAGAAATAATCATTAATACTTATGCTCATATAAACCATTTAAAAAAGGTTCAGAAAATTATAAATTGAAAATATTTCAAGCGAATTTCTTTGATAGTACAGTCCAAAGGCATCTATGATAATTTAACTTATAGAAAATAAAAATATTTAAGGACAATTTCTTTGATAGTACTGTTCAAAGGCATCTAAGATAATTTAACATATAGAAATTGAAAATATTAAATGGCATTTTTGGAAGCCACTGTCCAAAGGCATCTAAGATAATTTAACATATAGTAATTGAAAATATTAAATGGCATTTTTGGAAGCCACTGTCCAAAGGCACCTAAGATAATTTAACATATAGAAATTGAAAATATCAAATCGAATTTTTGGAAGCCACTCTCCAAAGCACCTGAGACATTTTAACATATATAAATTGAAAATATTTAAAGCGAATTTCTTTGCACTGTGCCTTTGGACAATACAAAGAAATTTGCTATAAATGTTTTCAATTTATATATGTTAAAATGTCTCAGGTGCCTTGGAGAGTGGCTTCCAAAAATTCGATTTGATATTTTCAATTTCTATATGTTAAATTATCTTAGGTGCCTTTGGACAGTGGCTTCCAAAAATGCCATTTAATATTTTCAATTACTATATGTTAAATTATCTTAGATGCCTTTGGACAGTGGCTTCCAAAAATTTGATTTAATATTTTCAATTTTTATATGTTAAATTAAAAGATAATTAAGATAATTTAACATAATATAGTATTTTAAAAATATTAAAGATACTTACTTGATAAATTAAACGTTGAGAAAGTGTCGAAAAATAATCGACCATTTGAAGAAATAGTGCCCCTTTAAAAATGAAATTTACAAATTTGGAAATTCTCGTACGTTTCCTCACAAATGATTTTGAATTGCATTCAATCATTCTTTTGGGAAAATATATTGGCTTTTTTCCAAGATGAAAGTCGGTGATGTGGTTGTCGATCACATAAAGGCACACAGCACTTACTGTTCTACTTAAATAATAAACTTTACACTAAACCATTTAAGCTAATACTATTGATAATGTTGATAATACCAATAAATGAAAAATTAGATATACGAGCGTTGTGAAATCAAGAAGGAAAATAATTAATGCGTACGTGCGAAATGTGTTATTTTCGACAATGAAAAATTAAAAAACAATAAAAGTAACTATCACAACAAAAGTAAATAAAAAACGTTAGTAACCATAAAAATAACATGTAGTGTGTATTGCAGATCACAATTGCTTTGCTAATTTTAAATTACTTTATTTAAAATTCTTTTTCTTATCCAATGCCCATACTCTTGAAATTTAACATTAATAATAATTTATTATTAACTAACTGATACCCGCTGGCCCACCACTTCATCTGCGTATATTATTTTATTAAGTAAATATTTTATGTACAGAGGAAAAACATTTTAAAAAATCGAAAGCAAAAGTACATTGAGTGTTGAAAAGTAATTTGATTATTGTAACGGTTGGAACCGTTATAACTATAATAATGTATTTAAATTTGTACTTAAATAATAATATAATATATTTAAGTCATTGTCAAAATAAACTATAAAGTAATAATAAATTGTTAAAAGGTAATTACAAAGAAGCTACTAAAAAAATATTTTAAAAACTGCTAATAAAATGAATTTAAAAAATATTATGTTTATTATAATTGACCACTATCATTTTATTTATACAGATAGATAATTCATTTTAAAATAAATTTATAAGACGAATCGTATTAAGAAAAATAAGTTCTTATATTTTGTTCTATGAGCGAAAAGAAAAGATATAAAGTGAACGCACTGGTTTTTGGAAAATAGATATACTATTAGACCGTAATTTATTTTTCCTTTTATTTTTGTTATATTCTCTCCATTTTTTCAATGGGTTTCAACCTACTATAGTTTTTTTTTTCTGTTCAAAAATTATTTACCCTGGTCTATATTAGATATCAACGTATTTATTTTGATACACAAGGTTTCCACATTTTCCAATTAAACATTTGTTATGAAGGAGTACTATTTTCTGAAATGATAGAGCATTTGAAAATGGGTGTTTTACTTTATCGTTACATAACTAAACGAATAATGATAGCTAAATTTATACAAAATATTTAGGCATTTTAAATGTTCATAAACTACCTCGCTTAAATCGGCGACTATCATCGATTCACATCGTGCTATATCGTCTTAGTTGTTTTTATTTACACTAGAAGCGCCTTTGTCTTTAAAATATTTAAAAAGGGTTGTGAAGTATAATAAGTGTCAACTGGTGTGAAGTAACATGCGATTAAAATCATTGTATTTTAGCAATTTAACCAACTAACATTTAGGGAAAAATTAAAGTTCTGTTGAAAATCGTCTTTCTCTCTTCGTACTTCAAAATGTATATAGCGCTATTTCGTCTACTGGTTCTAGTTGGAAAAGCCATGATTTCCTATGAAGTGAACGGTACCTGCCCATGACTAATTCCAGCAAGTTTCATAGCATGACATTATTAATTTTAAGCCCTAAAGCATTTTGAAAACTGAGATG
This sequence comes from Sisyra nigra, assembly GCA_958496155.1. NCBI lineage: Eukaryota > Metazoa > Arthropoda > Insecta > Neuroptera > Sisyridae > Sisyra > Sisyra nigra. The sequence continues at coordinate 54,682,677 of OY292314.1, forward strand.
GCCGCTTTTGAAACTAAGATTGGCTTTTGGCCGTTTTTGAAACTTAAAGATCAGAATATACGAAAAACAAAAGAGACCTTAGAATAAGTTTTTTTATTGATTATTTAATTTTAAGGTACAATTAACAAGTTAATAGTTTATCTTCTTCTTCCCCATGATCGGGAAAACACTCGCAATCTTCAATTTCTTCGTTCGGAAAGCGATTTCCTTGCTGCTCTCGATCATATTTTCATACCACCTCAATGACTCGATTTTTCTCCAAGTTAGTCCAAAATGTTTCTTTATGAGCTTCTTGATGTCAGCTATTTTTGCACTTTTGACTTTCACTCCTACCGAGATCTGCCTCGGGTTGGTCATACTTATATTTTTCCCCTTCTTACAGATTTTTTTTCTTCCCTGTGTCAACATTGTAGGCTATTTCTCCTCAAACTAAAATATTGTTTTTGTCGATTTTTTTAGAATGAACCTTTTACATTTTACCACGTTTTTCTTAACTTGCTTTCTTGTTTGTTTCATTTGGAAATGTAACTGTCCAGCAGGCTTCGATACGGTGCTAGCCTCTTCTGTTTCCAGACACGTGCTGAATTAATCTATTCTTGGCATACCTGAAACAGAAACTTCCTTTTTCTAGGAATTTCTGGTGTCATTTCGCCACTTTCACTTCACTGTCCATTGCTGATCACTTAAACACTTTTAACCCATAACTTTTAAAACATTTAAAAAAATCTACGCAAAGCAACAAGCTACCTCATAAGAAATGTATGCATTACATAAGAAATAATGGGAGTCATGAATGAAACGGTGCTATACACATTTTGATATATGAAGAGAGAAAGATTTTGTTGAAAATCGTCTTTCTCTCTTCATGCATCAACATGTGTATAGTACTATTTCCCTTATTGGTCCTAGATGAATAACATAATTTCTTATAAAGTGTATGGTACATAACTCGTCATATTCATTTCTGAAGCTACCACGTGACCAAAATAAGCGTTCTCATTGGCCGCAGAGTAATTGTCCGACTTTGATACTACAGTTTCCTGTAAATGTCCGATTTTGATTCTAAGGCGTACTTTCAAAGCAGGATTTACCCGTTAGGTAGCTTTTATTGATATAATTTCAATATCACCATAATGCAGCTCATTGTGAAGAATAATAATCCATCAAAATCTCAATTTTGATAAAAATGGCGATTGGCCGACTTTGATTCTGGGCTACTCAATTATAATGTTAGAAATTTACAAAATGCATCTTTTTACTTTCTTTTACTACTATATAGATAGTAAAGGAAGTATTGTAATCGGGTCGAATTTTCGAATTCGAGCTTTCACCGGAAATACATGTTTTGAGGTCCCCTTAGTCCAAAAAAGTGGTTTTTAAAAAAATGTCTGTGTGTGTGTGTATGTATGTGACAGCCATATCGTATCGAAAGCTTTATCCTAATTTCACCAAACTTGAAATTTGACCTCCATTTTATACCTAGTTGTGCCGCGAAGCTTTTGGTTGAAATCGGATAACCGAAAGCTCTACTTTACTCTTGGCGTATTTGAGCTTTTCCAATTTTTTTCGAAAACGGCTCCAACGATTTTCTTTAAACTTACTATAGTTCTTAGACTCATTAGTGGCTACAACTTTTATTTGAAACTTTTTCCTGGGAAAATTCGAATAAGGACGATTCTGGGGTGAAGGTTAGGAATTCGTATATGTTATATGTATAGGTTGTATGCATATAGTTCTGTTTATATGTATAGTTATAAAGAGCTTATATTTCTTTTAACCAACAGCGAATTTCATAAATTAATGTAAAAGAAAGTACTGTGACGCCTCGCAGCAGATATTTATTTATATAACTGTCGTGTTGTTGTTAAGGGGGTCATCCCTGGGCTCAAAAAATCGATTTTTTTTTTGTTCATAAATTACTTTCTTAACATGTCTATAATACGGTAGTAAAATGATTTTTGAAAATTCGAAGTCGTTTTAAAGATACAGCAGGTAGAAGAAAGAGCTGCTCGGAGCGCTGAATTGGCAGTTGAAATTTTACACGCGTTTTTCTCAAAACCGTGTTTTTCAAACTTTCCTCCATCGCATCTCAAAAACGGCTTGACCGAATGACTTGAAATTTATAGGGTGCACTCAACAGATGTAAACGCATGGAATGAACTATTAACAAACCAAAATTTCGATTTTTTTATAACAATAAACAAAAAAAAAAAGTAAAATTTGCAACTTTTATTGAAGTTATACTTCTTTAGGCGCGTTATGAAAAAATGATAAGAGTTAAATTTTTAGATGGGCGGCCATCTTGAGACAAAAATTAACAAAATGAAGTATTTTTCATCAATTAGGTGTTCTTTATGACGTAAAACTATCGTCCGTAAACCGATTTTACAGACAATCATTTTTTAAAATTTTTTTTTCAAAATATTGTTCCGTGAATGCTATTTCCGGACCCGCAATTGCTCCAGGTGTATAGTTAATTAATAATTCAGTTTTTAAACTATTCATCTTTCAATCCAACGGCATTTGATGACGTTTTAGTACAACAATACATTTATAAATAGTTAAAATATTGCAAAAATTTAATCAATTATTTGCGTAATGAAAAGAGCAGATAAAGAGCTTAAAAAAAAACAAAAACTTCAATTAAAAATTATTTTGGATTTTATAACGATTTTTATTTTTGAATTTACAAATTTTTAAAAAATTGAATTATTAATTAACTATTAACTATACACCTGGAGCAATTGCGAATCCAAAAAGAGCATTTAAGGAGCAATTTAAAAATAAAAAAAACTTAAAAACGTAACTTTTTTATATTTTACAGCAATTTTAATTTTTACTTTGCAAATTTTTGAAAAATTAATTATTAATCAATTAAAAACTATACAATTGGAGAAATTACGGACTCTAAAGGAGCAAATTTTTGGCATATAGTTTAATTAAAAAAAAAAAAAGTTTCTCGCTAACTTAACTCTTTTTGGTTAAAAAATAGATGCAATCATGAAAGAGAGTGTTGAAATGTAATTTGATTATTGTAACGGTTGTAACTTAAAAATGTATTTTGAATTTGTATTAACAGTAAAATATAAAAAAATACTAAAAGAGAATTCAAAAAAAGCTACTAAAAATATGTTTAAAACAGAAAAAAATAGAATGCAAAAAATATGTTATTTATTCTTATATGTCGCTTAGCTGTATGAAGTCGTAACGCGTATGCTCAAATATGAAATAATCAATAGACAGTGGAAGGAGAAACATTCCCTCTCTAGTCCACACTTGTTTATGCGCATAACACCGTTTGCCCCACTCTATCAAAGCCTTCGCGATCTGTTTGTAAAAATCGTAATTTTCTTTGTTTTTAATAAAGATATCGTGATTATTCTTTTTTTTAGATTAGGACCAAGTATATAAGAAGTAAAACAAAAAAAATTGATCGAAATTTATCCAGTAGTTTTTGAGTTAAAAGCGAACATTGGAAAACAGCTATCATTTTATTTATATGGATTATATTTTGTTATCTATGTTATATTTAAAGTTAAACTTTATTGGAATTATTAAAGTATGTTTTTGTTTTTATTTGATACTACTTAGGCAGTAACGTAGATATGTTTTCCTTATCCTTATTCCTTATTTCTCAACGAAGTATTTTCTTTTAATTTAATTTAAATTTTATTGATTAAATATATAAAAACTAGTACTCTTGATTTCGTTCACGCGCAACAATGGCCAAAAATTTAATGGCAGTTCTATCTTAAGAAGTTCTATTTAGATTAACAAATTAAGGAACGAGAAAAGTAGTGGCTCTTTACATTATTGTATATAAATTTATAATTTGAAAAAACTGATCGTTTCAGTGTAAGACTTAAAAATGCAACTCTCCTGTTGAGGTATGTGGAAAGCAAATTTTCAAAAATTCCTCTTTATACATTCTTCACACTTTTATAAGTAGTAAAATTATCAATTCTCTTGTTTTTAACATCAGTGGTTTAGCCTTCAGCTTGACTTGTACATACGTAAGTTATATATGCAATAGATATTAAAGTTTAATATTTTAAAAACCGCATTTATAATGCCAATGCTCTTATTTTAAAATAACAAAAAATATGTAAAAAACCAATAGTGAAAATATTTTACTTAAATTTGAAACAGAAATTACAAAATGGTAACATTTTCGTTCTCTGCTATCACGTCAATTATTTTTAAAAAATTCGCGTCGTATATCTGTTTAAGTACTGCAACCAATTGCAGCAAAATAAACGAAATTAACCAATGAAAACGCTAGATTGAACATATAGGTTCGTCAGTGCCATCTGTGCTGTCACAGACATTTACGCAAGCGATTAACAGAGATTGTCCTTATTCGAAACATTCGCAATGAATGTGGCCTCGAGACAATTCGACGGCAACTTCGTTCAAAACTATCGACGACAAGGAACGCGCTCATCACACCGAATAAATGCCTCGAGCGAAACAGAGTACGACAACATCATTCAAAATGATTCTCACTGATTCTCTCTATCTATTTACAACATACCAACCATACCAACGTAAAAAACCCAATTTCTCTTATTTGAAAAACCATTTTAACTCCCTTTTCATTTTAATACTCTTCAATTTTTAACGATAATCTCATTTAATGAATCATTATCAATCAACATATTAATTCAATTCTTATCGATTCCCATGAAGAATCACAACAAGCAAATCTCGCCAATTGGCAAAACTGATAAGCTATAGATAACACGGCCATTACTTCCTGTTTGTACATTGTGAGGCAAAGCAACACTTTGCGTTTACTATAGTAGCGTCAGTTTTCATAGATTTTGGTAAAATAAATTTTACTGATAAATTGGCGTTAAACACACAGTAAGTCTTAATCATAAGATAACAGCATCCCGTACCATTTCTATGGTTTCAAAGACGCGCTCTTGCTAAAGGTTTATCGACGATTCGGGGAATTAGTTAATGTTTTGATTTACAACGCTTTTTTAGTTATCACATAAAACGTTTAAGTTTCAATATTTTGACGAGTGATTAAGTTTTTATTTGGTTCGACTTGTTAATTGGAAATTATTTAGTGCGAAATGCTCATTACTAATGAGTCATCTATCAATATATTTAATACGTGAAGAAAAAGTTTGTACCATTTTTTAAAGGCAAATTGTGAACTAGGAAAAATGTGAATTCGTTAAAGTTTATAAGAAGAAAAAAATGCAGAATGGTTAAAGTTGTGATATTTGTAATAAATTTATTGATTTAAATAAAATTTAAAAAAGGTATAGGCAATACTGCTGTTATCGTGGCGCTAGGATTTGACGAAGGAAACTTATAGATATCGATATACAGTGGTACCTCGACATACGAGTTTACTGAATTACTCGTATCTCGAAGCAAATTTCCCCATACAAAACAAATGAACTACCGTTAATCCGTTCCAACCCCCAAAATGTCACCCCAGTTATTTTTGTACGTATTTATAAATGACAAATATTTATTGTACAAAAACCAAAAAGAGAATGTAAAGAAATAAATTTGATATCCTCATTGGTCTTTGCCTTTTTCGCTACATTTTTCGCGCTTTCACCTGTAGGCCGTTTAGAAAAAAAAAACATGTCCATGGAGGTTTCTTTTTTCCTCCCTTTCGGAATGTTCCGGAAATGAGTTCGGCAAGTGTCATTAAAAAGATCAGATGCACGACTTGTTGCAACTTTTTCTGGGTGTTTCTTTTCCACAAACTGTAAAACTCTCCTACATTCCTAAGATCTCACTAGTAGAAATAACCTCCTCTGACTCCTCGAAACCAATTTCTACCGGCCGACCTGCTAAACCGAACTCGTATCTCAAATTTTGCTCGTAACTCAAAGCAAAAATTCACTCGCTCGTATCTCGAAAAACTCGTATGTCTAGGTACCACTGTCAAGTTAATTAAGCGTTTAAAATCTCTACTTAATATCACTTCATTTAACCATTTTACTAGGATATCTATGTAAATTAAAGTTACAGATGTAGCCTTTAAAAGGATAAAAGTTAGGTTATTAAACGCTCGACAAAAATTTTTTGTACAAAAACATAGAAATAACCTCCTCCACCTCTGACTCCTCGAAACCAGACCGACCTACTAAACCGAACTCGTATCTCGAATTACGCTCGTAACTCAAAGCAAAAATCACTCGCTCGACGGCTCGTATCTCGAAAAACTCGTATGTCGAGGCACCACTGTCAAGTTAATTAAGCGTTTAAAATCTCTACTTAATATCACTTCATTTAACCATTTTACTAGGATTTCTATGTAAATTAAAGTTACAGATGTAGCCTTTAAAAGGATAAAAGTTAGGTTATCAAACGCTCCTGAAGTATTGGTAGCTAATTTTAACATTTTGCTCTTCTATTATTTTAAGCTAGGCCAAATTTTCTCGAAATTTGTTTTAAAAGGGATAAAAATTTTTTTTTCTTTACGTATTAATATTCCTAATGAGTCATTCTAATGATTGATACTTAGATGAGTAATAGTTAGCTATAGATGTTAAATATGAAACTTATGAAATGTGTTAGTCATGCTTTGATTTTTGTAGAAAATGGACACTGATGAGGCCGAGTCGTCCAGTAGTGGACCGATGTCGTCGTTAAACTCATTATTTTCCTTCACATCGCCGGCCGTGAAAAAACTACTGGGTTGGAAGCAGGGCGACGAAGAGGAAAAATGGGCGGAAAAGGCCGTCGATAGTTTAGTGAAAAAGTTAAAAAAACGTAAAGGCGCCATTGAAGAACTAGAACGGGCATTATCGTGCCCGGGAACTCCCAGTAAATGTGTTACAATTCCACGATCTTTAGATGGTCGCCTCCAAGTGTCGCACCGGAAAGGCTTACCACACGTGATTTATTGTCGGGTGTGGCGATGGCCCGACTTGCAAAGCCACCACGAGTTAAAACCACTCGAAATATGTCAGTTTCCATTCTCGGCCAAACAGAAGGAAGTGTGCATAAATCCGTATCATTACAAGCGGGTCGAGAGTCCTGTTCTTCCGCCCGTGCTAGTGCCGCGGCACTCGGAATTCGCACCCGGTCACTCGATGCTTCCGTTCCAGCAAATTGTCGAGCCGAATATGCCGCATAATGTGAGCTATTCGTCGACGGGGTTCAACTCGGGACATCTGAGTCCCAACTCTCCGATTTCATCAGTGCCAAGTCCTAGTTCAGTCAGTTCAAATCCACAGAGTCCGTATTCGGGACTGGCCGAGACACCACCACCTGCTTATAGTCCGCCAGAGGATGGGTCACAGTCGACCAACAACAATCCAGATTCGGCCATGGACTCGGGAATGGGCGAGGTGGCTCCGGTCAGCTACCAAGAGCCGCCCTACTGGGCCAGCATCGCGTACTACGAGCTCAACTGTCGTGTCGGTGAAGTATTTCATTGCACGTCGCATTCCGTGATTGTGGACGGCTTCACTAATCCCAGTAACAACTCGGACCGGTTTTGTCTCGGTCAGTTAAGTAACGTGAATCGAAACTCGACCATCGAGAACACGCGACGTCACATTGGCAAGGGCGTGCATTTGTATTATGTCGGTGGTGAAGTGTACGCGGAATGTTTATCAGACTCGGCGATATTCGTACAGTCGCGCAACTGTAACCATCATCACGGGTTCCATCATTCGACAGTGTGTAAAATTCCGCCGGGGTGTTCGTTGAAAATATTCAACAATCAAGAATTTGCTCAGCTGCTCTCGCAGTCCGTGAATCACGGATTCGAGGCGGTGTACGAACTAACTAAAATGTGTACGATTCGAATGAGTTTTGTTAAGGGGTGGGGTGCCGAATATCATCGTCAGGACGTCACCAGCACGCCGTGTTGGATCGAAATCCATCTACACGGACCGCTACAATGGCTGGACAAAGTGTTAACGCAAATGGGATCTCCACACAATGCGATCAGTTCTGTGTCGTGAACATCATCACTATCATCATCATCATCATAAAACTTTTTTATTCAGCATCAAACTTTCTTTTATAGTAACTACTTATAGATTGTAGCAATGACCAAAATTTAAATATAGGATTTTACTATTTTCTTAAAAGGACAGAATTTACTCACAGCTCATGACATTTTCATTTATGCCTTTTGAAAGTTTTATTTTAATTTTGGTTTTTAAAAAAAAGCGACACATTGACGTAAATGTTCCATAAAGAACGTCCAAAACAAAGTATACTTGTGTATAAGCAAACAAATGCCTTGAAATATTGCCTAAAACCGACTACAAAAAACCGTAATAATTTAGTAAGAATTCGTTAAGAATAATTTAAAACAAGTCAATCGTAAAAAAATACTTTTTACAGCATCTTAAGCCTTTTAAGCTTCACATCTGTGCATCATCAATAAAGTTTTTTTACTTTTTTTATTACTAATTTTATTAGATCTATAGAAGTCTATTGAAATCTATAGAAGTCTATGAAATTTGTGGCGACGACATACATACATAGTCCGCACATTAAGTGTGGAAAAAGCTTAAGAAAAAGTATTAAAATTTAAAGATGCAAAAGCCTTAATCAGCCTTAATTTAATTTTTTTTTTAAAGAAATGTTAGCCTTTGAAATCCAGAAGACTTTCAGGTCTTTCGTCTATAATGAACTCGAATGCCTTCAAAAGTAACTACAATTATGTAACATACATCGTGCCTATGAAATAATGCCTTGCATTTTATTTAACCACAATTGCGAGTAAACTAACTAAATGTCCACCTAGACGATTTAGGAAATAGTCTTTGGAGCTGTGATTTATTTTCTTTTACAAAAAAAAAAAAAAATGTGTCAGTGTCATCTTTGATCGTAACGCGAAAGGTCTCTCTTCCTGAATCTGAATAAGAACGTTATCGAACCGTATTTGTTGATGTTGAAAATTTTAGTATTTAGGGGAATATCCACCTTTTGGAGGTTAAATTTAACCTTTAATATCTCACTAAAAATGTGTTACCCATAAGACTTCCACCTACGTAACGAATAAATGCAAATTCTTAGGATTCATTTGCATAAAAATGATATGCACTTAGAGCAGCGATTCTCAATCTGTGGGGCGCGCCCCCCTTGGTGGGCGCGGTGTTACTACAAGGGGGGTGCGAGTATGTTAATAAAAGAAATTGTATAATAAAAAAATGGATTAAAATTAAAAAAAATTAATGTATGAATATCGGACCTTTTTCATTATGACTCTATAATTTTCGATCAAAAAAGGAGGGTGGGGGGATGTCAGAATATTTACATTGGTAAACTGGGTTGCAATACCAGAAAGGTTGAGAAGCGTTGACTTAGAGTGATATCATTTATAAGGGGTGAACAATTTTTATTTTTACTCGCCAAAATTATGACAAACAAAATAATTGGGGAAAACATTAAAAAATTGGTGGTGGTTTTATAACGAGTCGATTTAAAGAAAAAAAAAATTAGAGGTTGTCCAAAATTTTCAATTAAAAATTTGTCTGGACGGCTACGTTAAAATTAAGGGTAAGATTGTTATTTCCCGGGCGCCAAGATTTCACGACAAATTCATATAGATTTCACTAAAATAAATCGAAAATGAAGAATACAATTTTTTGAGATTTCGCTTAATTTTCGAGTTATCGAATTTTAAAAGTCGCAGACGCAAACGTCAAATTTAGTTTAAAAAATTACTTTTACCTAGCTGATTGCTCTTGAAAAATAATTTGAGATGGTTTTCTTTTTATTTTTGGGGATCTGCCCCCAAAATTTTAGCGGGGGCTGCACCCCAAGGCTATACTTCAAAACTAGTTGTGAGCAGCTGTCAAAACTTCGTAGTTCCAAAAATGGCCGCATTCACAACATTTAACTCCCATAAGAAATGTGCTAGCGTTTAGTGCTACTAAAATCCATTTTTTCTTGAAAACTAAGCAAAAACTCGAAAAATTGTACTCTTCATTTTTGTTTTATTTTGGTGAGATCTATAAGGAACCTTTATCAAATGTTGGCGCCCGGGAAATAACAATATCCCCAAATAAAGGAACAGTAGAAATAACAGAAATAATTGAAAAGTTGGTATATTCTTCCAGTATATCCAGTCCAGAAACATCAATAATATAGTTCTAAAAGTAACTTTCTAAGTAATTTTCAACTTTTGTAAATGCTTTTACTAGAAAGTGGATCATTTATATTTTTAAACGTCAAATTTGGTTAAAAAAAACAACGCTAGCTAATTTCTCTTCAAAAATAAATTGAGATATTTTTCTTTTTATTTTTGGGACTCTGCCCTCATAATTTTACCGGGGGCTGCACCCCAATAGGGGGCTCTACTTCCAAAATAGTTGTGAGCAGCTGTCAAAACTTCGTAGTTCCAAAAATGGCCGCATTCACAGCATTTAACTCCAATAAGAAATAACATTGAACTCGTGCTACTAAAATCCTTTTTTTCTCGAAAACTAAGCAAAAACTCGAAAAATTGTACTCTCCATTTTCGTTTTATTTTGGCGAGATCTATAAGGGTCCTTTATCAAATTTTGGCGCCCGGGAAATAACAATATCCCCAAGTTAAAGAACAGTAGAAAATAAATGAAATTTGGTATATCCAGTTCAGAAAAATCAATAATAGAGTTCTAAAAGTAACTTTCTAGTCTAAGATCCAAACCTACATCGACCTTCACCGAGTTGATAATAGAATGAAACCTATTTTATCATGAATTTAGTATATTAGGAAATATGTGAAAAATGGGTTGCCTAAAAAAGTCCGGCGCAAACTATTTTTAAACATTATTTTTAATAAAATACTGCAACATCAAGATAATAGAAAAAAAATTATATCATCATAAGCGCTATTTTTTTGAGAACACGTTGATATACGTTTGTCTGCAAAAAATTCGGTCCTATTAGGGATTAGCGAATTTTAAAGATTTAAATTTTAATGCGTGTCGAAATGTGTGACAGAAAGATCCGAGGTAAGTATACTGTGTATTAATAAAGGACCCAACATCGCAGTCAACTGTGATATTATCTTGATGCTAGGCAATATTTTATTAAAAATAATTTTTTAAAAAAATAATTAAAAATAGTCTGCCCCGGATTTTTTTAGTCAACCCATTTTTAATATACTTCCTATTATACTAAATTCATGATAAAATAGGTTTCATTCTATTATCAACTCGGTGAAGGTCGATGTAGGTTCGGATCTTCTACTATTCCAAGTAATTTTCAACTCTTAAAAATGCTTTTAGTGACTAGAAAGTTGATCATTTAGATTTTTATAACTCACAATGAACAAAATCGGTTGCCCAAGATTTTTTCTGGGTTTTCGGATTCGACGGTCGCTAATGACCATAGTGGTAGATGCACTCTTAAATAAATTTTTTAAAAAATCGGTTGGGGACATCAGTAATAATCGTAAAACGTAAATATCGATTCGTTCAACCAACCCAATAATTTGGTAATTTTACCACAGTGGAAATTGGTACCAACATAATTTAAGTGGCGCCCTTTTTGAATTAATCGAATAGGACATTAATTACAGGTTTATAATAAAAATAAAAAATACCGAAACAGATTAATTTAGAAGACTTTGAATTGAGTAAAAACAGAAGAAAAGGCCAGTAATACCAAAATAATACGAGTTTTTTTTGTTTTTTTAAATTGTACGTTCTGTGTTTAGACAGTCGTCATATGACCTTAGATGTTAAAGCGATATAAAACACTAAAAAAAAAAAGAAAAGTGCAGTCACTGACTCCTTGGTTAAATAAGCGACAACATATCTATAATAAATCGCCAATTAAAAATAACCTCCCCCCCTCATACATTTTATTTGAACATTCAAGTGGCAAGAATGAGGAAGAGAGACCTACGCCGTATATATTTAGCACGTCATTTTATATTGCTTTTATTTTGCCAGAGTAAAGAACAAATAGATTGTTTTTATATGAATATATTATTATTATATATTTTGTATTAATTTTAATAGAATTCAATGATTTACTTTTTAAACTTACTATAAGATTACGTTAAATATCCGTATATATGAATAAGATAGATTTATTTAAAAAGCTCAAAATGCACTTGCAATATTTTTTTAAGAAATGCCATATTTTGGAGGCGAGTTTTTAGTATGTTCCTGTTATTTGTTGTGTATTTTTTTTTTAAATTTACAAATATGAAAAGTTTTTTTTTTCGAAATTTGAAACTTGTATGTGCATTATTAACATTTATAAATATTTTTTTTTTTAAATCAAAGTGAAAACATTTAAGCTCTAGGAAGAGAAACGCCTAGTATTTTATAAGCTGTTATTTGTTTTTATATATATTAAATATTATGAGATCTCTTAAATTATTTATCAAAATTTGTGAAAGTTTGTTCTTTTCGATGAAATGTGAGATTTTTTTTTGTTGAGTGAAAAAAAAAAATTGTAATTTTATTTTTATTAAAATTTATTGCCATATATATTTTACGATGTTCCTTGAAAATCTGAACGCAATTTTTTATATATATTATATAATATGTAAATGATGTTTTATTTGACCAAAATGTGTTAGTTTAAGAGCTAGCGACGTTTTCGAGAGAGAATTTTAGGTCGGCCAGTTTTTTATATATGTTATCCCGTACTATCCCGGGCATCATACGGGCTGTCTGGCTGTCGGGAGGGGTTGCGTTTATTAGTGCGCATCGCAACTGTACAGGTAAAATATTGAAATTTTCAGAAAAAAGTTTCAGATGAAATTTGTATAAATATCATTTTACATAAAACATGTTTAGTGACTAATTTTTGTAAAGTGGCTAGTTTGCCCGCTACAAGCTTGGAAAGGCTGGCTCGACCTGACGTTATTTGAGTGGCCGACCGTTCAGAGATACAGCCGTTGTGCCGACATGCACCTATACAATGAGTTTTACAAGCTTGTAGCGGGCAAACTAGCAACCTTACGAAAATTAGTCACTGGAAATTTTTTATGTAAAATGTTATTTTCTACAAATTTCATCTGAAACTTTTTCTGAAAATTTCAATATTTTAACTGTCATAGGTGAGATGCGCACTAATAAACGCAACCCCTCCCGACAGTCAGACAGCCCGTATAATGTCCAGGATAGTGCCAAAGATAAAATATATAAAAACTGGCCGACCTAAAATTTTTTTTTCGACGCCGCTAGCTCTCGTACTATGTATTAAATAGCCTGATTTATATAAAAGACGAGTGTCGTGTTATTTTTATTAAAATAACAGTCAAGTCTACGTGAAATGCAAGTTTCCTTCTACACACAACTAGTGCAAAATTGGAACAGAATCTCAATTTTGAGAAAAAAAAAATTAAGTACAAATTGAGATATAATTTTACTTGGTAGTATTTGGTATTTTGTAGATCAATTTTTTACAAGAAAGATATGGTCGAAATATTTGTTTCATGTCCAGTGTCTTGTTAGCTTATTATATTATAACAATTCAATGCATTTTCAAACCCAGTCTGTCTTATATTTTGGATACCAGTGACATTTGATCGACTTCATCAATGGAAATTATTACAAAATATTAGATATGGAATGTAACATAATAATAAATTTTATTTATTTCTCTTGATAAATGTTTTTTGTAAAAGGAAATTTTAACGCCTTAACTATTAATTGTATGTATGTGTAAATCATCTTATTATGTTGAATGTTGTGCATGTGTATTTCTTGTACATTTGTTTTGTATTACGGAGTTGAACAAGTTAAATAAATAAGTATAATCAGTACAAAAAAAAAACATTGTAATTAATTAATTACATTTGACGTAGATAATTATTTCGTGGTATATTCGTTTTATTTAAGCATGCAATTAGAACATTTGGTCGGGACTTGAAACGTTGGTTATTAAAGTTTGATGATCTACTTTTATAATTGGCTCGGTTTCGTGGAAGAAATCAAGGATTTGATATTTTTAAATCGAAACGAAGATTTTAATAAATGAAAAAAAATTGATAAGAATTCCCGTGTCTTTTATTGTAATCTAGTGGAAGGTTTTATAGCACCTATTATTTGACTATCCTTGGATTTAGTCCAAAATTTGCATTAAAAAAGCAAACACAAATCATCTCTTTTAACCTAAATCAAATGAGTTAAGATTTTTGTATCGAATTGCAACACAATGATTGTACTAAAGAAACGAATAAATGCATATAGAGTCAAATGAATGCACAGACTCTAAATCAACCATCGATTCATTGTTGAATTCCCACAACACAGTTGAGCTAATCAGAGACTAACAGGAGGAACTAATCGGGATGTCCAACTCCACTGACATTATTATTGCCGGGGTTACTATGACCTTACAAACAGTATGAGACTGGTAAGGCAACACGTGGAGAAAAATGGAACTCACAACAAACTAAATTGCGTCTAAAACTAAGTTGAAGTACCCAAGAAGCCCCCAGAAGTTTTTCGACGTGTGGTCATCTCTTAAGGGGGTATTCTAGTCTAAAAATTTGAAAAAATCGATTTTTCTTTTCTTTCATATTCTAAAAGTTTAAACCTTTAATAATATGCCCTTTCAATATTTTTAAACCAGGAATCGCTGATTAAAAAAGGTAAGTATTAACTACCATTGTATGGCCCCGGGATGTAACTTTACCCGAAACTTTAAACGCGTTTTTCTCAAAACTGTCTCTTTCAAAACGATACCCACGATTTCTCAGGTCCTACTGGACCGATTTATCTGAAATTTTTAAAGAGTCGTCTTTATAGACTTGTCTATACCTGAAACTATCCCCATTCCCAAATTTCAATTTTTACTATTTTTAAAAAATTCGAAACAGTCAAAAAAAGTGGTAAGAAAAATTTTCTTTTTCAAAAGTCGCCAATTTGTGAAAAAATTTTTTTCCGACTTTTCCGTAGTTCTAGACATTGCGATATTACTCTAGATTAATAATCTTTTTCTTGTTTTTGTTTTAAATTGCTAGGAGGGTTGGAATCGTGGGTATGGTCACGTGCCAATTTTTTGAGACCCCCCACTTCTTCAGCTGCTAAATTTTGAAATTTTTAACTTTTTTTGTTTTTTTCTGTATTCTTGTAAGGTTAATAAATAACTAATAAAAAAATGGATAGTAAAAATATTAATTGCCTTTTTTTATGACAATTCAAAAATGACCTGAAACTCATGCCTCTAGACTAGAATACTGCCTTAACAGTATTGTATAGTATAGTGCCTTAACAGTCAGTCATACCATCGTTCTGTGTCCCGCATTAAAGCGTTTAAAAATGGAAAAGGGAATCCCCAATCAGATAAATGAGGCTTTCAACTGGAGCCAATCACAGAAATCCTCCAAATAATTCTTCTCAATAAAATTTAAAGGTTGCAAATTTTTAAGAAATCAATCCCTTTCTAAAACTTGTATTAATTTATTTTATAACAATCTAGTAGCTACCCGTGACTTCGATTTTTACTTTCTTTTACTACTATATAGTAAAGGTAGTAATGTAATCGGGTCAAATTTTCGAATTCGAGCTTTCACCGGAAAAAAATGTTTTGAGGTCCCCTGAGTCCAAAAAAATGGTTTTTAGAAACATGTCTGTGTGTGTGTGTGTGTCTGTATGTGACAGCTATATCGTATCGAAAGCTTTATCAGAATTTCTCCAAACTTGGAAATTTGCCTTCATACTATGTCTAGTTGTGCCGCGAAGCTTTTGGTTGAAATCGGTTCACCAAAAGCTCCACTTTATTCTAGAAGTTTTTGAGCTTTATCAATTTTTTTTGAAAATGGCTCCAACGATTTTCTTTAAACTTTCTATAGTTCTTAGACTTATTGATGCCTACCACTTTTATTTGAAACTTTTTCCAGGGAAAATTAGAATAAGGGCGGTTCTGGGGTGAAGGTTGGGAATTTGTATATACATATAGCGCTATAGGTTATATGCATATAGTTCTGTTTATATGTATAGTTACAAAATGCATATATTTCATTTAAGTAACAGCGAGTTTCATAAATGAAAGTAAAAGAAAGTACTGTGACGCCTCGCAGCAGATATTTTTTAAAGCTTTCTATGGTTCTTAGACGTATTGATGCCTACAACTTTCATTTGAAACTTTTTCCTAGGAGAATTTAAATAAGGAGGGTTTGGGGTTATTAGGGTGGGAGCTCGTATGAGGAGTACCGTTTCAAAAGGACTTATTTCCACATAAACATTTTTTTAGGGAAATTGAATAAAACTTATTTTTTAGTATTATTTTAATAAAAGTTGACATAAATTTGATGACACTGCTATAATTTTTCTAACCCCCCTACAACTGGATTTATTTTCAATTGAATTTTGGAAATAAGCAGTTTTGCTGCGGACAGTTGGAAAAAAGTCTTTTTGAAACGGATCTTTAAGAAATATGGCGTTTTGATCTGGACTTTATAAACACTACTTTTTTCCTTTCTCTTGCTACTATATAGTAAAGGAAGTATTGTAATCGGGTCGAATTTTCGAATTCGAGCTTTCACCCGAAATACATGACGAAGATAAAAATCCACTAAACATTTTCATTAATTAAAACCGATTGACAATTGAAATGATCAAGTGATCTGTTTGTAGTTCAATCTGGTTCAACCGTTCAACATATTTCTACGTATTTATTCATTGGTCATCTAAAATCTAAATATTGCAAAACTAATGAAAATATGTTTGCACTAAATATGCTTACTAGTAAATCAAAGCTATAGATTAAATGTTATTGATTCCTTTATTAATTTGATTAAAATTTAACACGTGAGCAAATAGTTATACGACCTATTATTAAATGCATATTAAATAGTAATCAAATGAGAAAGACAGAAACGATTATACAACTAATTCCTTTTGATAGACAAAGATGAAACAATTTCATTATTTAAAAGCTATTGACAATTGAAACAATCGAGTGTCCCTTTGTAGTTGAACGAGTTGAACCAAGTTGAACCATTCAACAAATTTCTACCTTGTATTAATTTATTGACATTTTTAATATTGTCGAATTTACGAAAATTATTAATGAAAAATTTTATTCAATCTTATGGCTATTAACTCGAAGGTAAGTTAATTTTTTTTTGCTAATTCGGTTAAAATATTTTTCATTCGAGAACAAATAGTTATACAACCTATAATAATTAAACTAAAATATTAAATAGTAATCAAATGAGTAAGATAGAAACAAATATATAATTAGTTTCTAATTGATAGACGAGGATAAATATAAAAATATTTTCATTATTGGAAACCCATTGACAATTACACATGCAGTCTGCAGTGAAGTTTTCGATAACTTGCAATTTTTAACCGACTTCAAAAAAAGGAGGAGGTTTTCAATTTGACTGTAAGTTTTTTATGTTTGGTACCTTAGAATTTTCGACAGGGTTCGACAAGCGATTTTGATAATTATTTTTTATTTGAAAGCTGGCGCTTCTCGTGTGGTTTCATTTTAATTTGAAGGAAATCGTTCACTTCTAAGGGGTTGAAAACTAAGGGATGAACTATTCACTTCTTATTGGATAGCTCGATTTTGATAATTCTTTTTTTTTTTTGTTGGTAGAACATAATCTTATATCCATTTTTTATAAAGAAAGCTTCACTCATAAGGGGTTAAATATTAGGGATCAAATAATATTATAAATTTTCTTGACTACCCCGATTTTGATAATTTTGTTTCTATTACGTTCATTGTACCTTTAAATTGTTCACATTTCAATTTAAAGAAAAAAATCTACCCCCTAAGGATGAATATAGGGGATGAAATAGTGACATTCAACTGAATCATCAAATTTTGATGATTTTTTTTCTTTTGGAAAGAGTATTCCCCTTAGTTCTATCATTACATTTAAAAGCAAAAAATTTCAACCCTTAAGGGCAAAAAGGGATGATGTGGTAAATTTTAACATTTAACGGCGCTGCCTCATATGAGCGGTGCGTTTAGTAGATTTTCCTATATTCAAAGAAATAAAATCTGTTATCAAACTTCAGATAACTAAAAATCGAGAAATAAATAAAATTATAACGAAATGAAAAACCGACTTCAAAATAAATAAAAAATCTTAAACAAAAAGTGGTTGCGTGTACTTATGTACGCGCGTGAGAAGTTATACTTCTTTGGTATCATTAAAAATTAGTTTTTATTAATTTTATTCAAATAAGCAATTTAAAAAAAACTGTAATTTAATATTTAATAATAATAATAATATATATATTTAAAGATATTATTATTAAAAATAAAATTAAGAGAATAATATTTTAATTTGTATTAATAAATAATATCCAAAGAAAGCTGCAAGACGTTTATAAAATTTGTCAGGATCATTTTTCTGGTTAACAATTGTTGTTAACAAATGTCATGAAAACGAAGCTTCATAGAAATTGCGAAATAAAGTAAGTAGCTACTTGTCAAAGTAAATGTCTTAATCTTATTCATATCTTGTGTTACTAAATTATTATTCTAAAATGGTTGAATCATTTCAGAATCCCAGATTTCGTGATAACTAAGAATATGCATGGAATGCAGACGTCATTTTCATCATTAAATTTCAAATAGTACAAAAACAGCTACTGCAAAATTCGAGAAAAGTAATAACTAAAGTAATAATATGTGTCATTTGTATATATAATTATTATTAATTTAAATATAAAAATTAATAAATTAGTAAATAAATACAACAAAAATTCAAATTACGCGCGCCAGGAAACCCAATGGTTTTGCGACTAACTTAATTGTGAAAATTTTTGGCTGAAAATGGACGCGCATCTTAAAATTTCACTCTCATCATTTTTTTTATAACGCGCCTAAAGAAGTATAACTTCAAATGCACTAAAAAGTAAAACAATAATTGCGTATCCTTGCAGTGTCTACAACTTACAAATTATTAGAATTATATAATGTACAACTATTGTTTTTTTGGAGTTGGTGTCAGCCAAAGAAATAAATATTGATGTTCATTTGTAAAAAGGTTTAATTAAGTATTGGTATTGTGTAGTTTAAAGGTCACTGAATATTATCACAGTACTAGTACATTGTATAAAGTTCATTTGAAAAATAAATTTCATAAGGTATTCTCGTTTATTGCTAAGTACCAATATAGTCGTATTTCCTCGACTGACACCAACTCCAAAAATAACAATAGTTGTACATTATATCATCCTAATAATTTGTAAGTTGTAGACACTGCAAGGATACGCCATGATTTTTTTACTTTTTAGTGCATTTTTAGTTTAAGATTGTTAGTTTTTCTTTTTTTATAATTTTTATATATTAATCTACAGAAGGTTCTATGCTTTATCGAATCGTTTGTAGTTTTTTCGCGTATCAAGTTTTAACTCATTAAGGTTTGACTGGGGTTCTTAAATATTCGCTATTTGTCTTAATTTTTTAGCGATTGACTTAAAATCTAGTAGTTTTACAAACATTTAATTGATAAAATAGGTCGTGGTTCGATTTTACAGCCAATAGGGTTAGAATGAGAGTTCCATAAGGAAAAGTGAATCCCAAAGACATTACGTAACCTTACCCATGCAGGCATCTTAATTTAGATCGACCCTTCATGCATTTTTTTTAATGACGAGTAATGCATACGAAATCTGATCATTAAATTGAATCATCAAAATCTTGTATGGATTCTCGAATCCAGAACATTTCGCGTTCCCTTCCATTATACATAATCGCTGTATTTCAAGTGTGATTTTTAAAAGTAAGACCTCTTGAAATGCATTAAGTTAATTAGTCGAGTCGGTGCTAAGACTATTAGTCAATATTAGTCAAAAAATTGAAATGTTTAAAATAGTAAGCGTTAAAAGTAGGTTGCTCTATAAATACCGCAGGTATTAACGATGTTTGTTATAAATTCCAACTATCGTACGGTGGATACAATCAAGGTTTCATGGATTGGATGTTCATTGTAGTGGGTACAAAGTTGTCTCTCTGTTAATTATGTAACCGACTTTGATTCAGTGAACTATGAAGCTATTAAAGCTATAGACTGAGTGAAATCTTTGAAATATATCCACCACATATTGTATGAAATTTTGTGGAACTCTGTCGTATTTCCATTTCTCCATGTATACGTTTGAGTGTCGACAAACGATCGCCGATGGAGTGCCAGAGGCCAGTGAATGAATGTCGGTTGTTGTGGAAACATGATCTATGAATGTTCGGAAGAGAACTCTAAATGAAATTATTGTTTTAGTTTTAGACCGCTACAGTCAAATCGAGGCCAGTACTAAAAATATTGTTCCACGATACGATACACAAATTTACGCTGGGTACGAATGTAACATTTAGTTCGTCGTGAAATTTTCATAGACCAACATTGTTGTGGCACGTGAGTGTTAGTAAAATGCGTTTTGTAAAAAGAAAATTAGTGTAAGTGCATATCTTTAGTTGCATCGGATTTTTAAATTGATTTAAGGTAAGTTTTGATTTTTCTTTTTTACTTTCATTTAAGCCGGAGGAAACGATAGAAAGTCTTAATTAGTCGATCGATAAAATACCGTTCGGTGCATGAGGCATTCATTAATTTAATTTAGGTTGAACCGTAAAAAATTCTACGCATAGGAAATGACCAATAAACGTTTATTGTTTAGATTCGAGTAAGCCTTGATTTAATGCATTATCTAATAATTGTTTTCAGGTAAAAAAATTTCCATTGAAATGATGACGTTAAACGTTGCTATTCAAAGAATGACTTCTTGATGTGACTTATTGACAACGGATTGTGATTTAATAAGGGCAATAAGCCATCGAAAAACGTCGACCGAATACTAAGGCTCGACCAAACCTTAATATTATTTTATATAATATATAATATATAAGACGTAGAAAAATAATTAGTTGGCTTCATTTCAAAAATCTTGTTCCTATTTCTCATTATATTCTTATCCAAAATGATTTAATTACGATATTCAAACGTCCACTTTAAAAAAAAAAAAACTAACACAATACGAAAGAATTGTTTGTGTTATCAGATTTATAATATACGTGGTAATTCAAATTTATATACGTATTGTTACAAGCCATGTGTTTTGTGTTCAATGCCAGAAGATTTCATAACGTCTGATTTATTGCATCAATTCAATTTTCGTTGATTTTTCCTTGTTTGCTTTTGACAATGAGTTAACACATTTGGACATTAGGACTTCTTCCGAAATTTTCAATGTTTATGTGTAGCCAAAAACAACTTTTACTCTTGTGTTGTGACTTGATGGTTGGATTTTCAGTAGATATTAAGAAGGTCAATTCTAAACGCATTCAAATCGTGATAACAAAAATCGAAAGTTGTTATTCAAATCGCCAGAATATGATTTTATGTGTTTTATGATTGACTAGTGCCTACCCGTGACTTCGTTAAGTAAACATGGGCTTTAAAAAATTTACTCTTGTTTATGAAAAGAGAAACTAGAAAATCATCTTCAGAACCTTAAATTTCCAATGTTATATAGGTTAATATAGGTAATGCTTAAAAATTTAAATTATTCATGATGGAAGATCGTTGTTAGAACCAAAGGATATTTTAATATATATAAATAAAATTATAACAAAATGAAAAACCGATTTCAAAATAAATAAAAAAATCTTTAAAAAAAATGCACTAAAAAGTAAAAAAAAATAATTGCGTATCCTTGCAGTGTCTACAACTTACAAATTATTAGGATGAGATAATGTACAACTATTGTTATTTTTGGAGTTGGTGTCAGCAAAGGGAATACGGCTATATTGGTACTAAGCAATAAACGGGAATACCTTATGAAATTTAATTTTCAAATGAACTTTTATACAATGTACTAGTACTGTGATAATATTCAGTGACCCTTAAACTACAAAATACCAATAACTAATTAAAACTTTTTACAAATGAACATCAATATTATTTTCTTGGCTGACACCAACTCCAAAAATAACAATAGTTGTACATTATATCGTCCTAATAGTTTGTAAGTTGTAGACACTGCAAGGATACGCAATTATTTTTTTACTTTTTAGTGCATTTTTTATTTATTATATATAATATTTCTTGCCTTTATAAAAATAAAAAAGTAAAATGTGTCGAAAATGCTTATTTTTCACTCCATGTTAACACTTACCATAAATTGAAAGTTGTTAACAAAATTACACGAAATTAGTTTATATAACTACCTGAAGATATCCACTACCAAATCTTGAAAAAAAATTCTAACATTGACAAAAGAATAACGAAATAAACATAACGCTAACTACTGGTGTAAACCGCAAGAACTTTCTTGCCAGCCCAATACATGTAAATGTTGGAATCCTTTTTTGTAGTTTCTTAATTCCTTCATTTAAGGGTTGACATTTTTTTGAAAATCTCCCAAGAAAAGTTTAAAAAGGACATCCATAAACCATGCAACGAGTTTTTCGTACTGTTTGACCTCCCCCCCCCACTCTCTTGTTACCCCATGTATAATGCCTAATATTATATTTTATAACCGCACATAAAATGAGAGAAGACCTCTCATTTACCCCTGTAAAGCGAGTTTTGTGGTTTATGGATGTCCTCTAATTTCCAACCTCTTTCACAGAATCCCCTTTATTTGAATTTTCCCAGAAAAAAGTTTCAAATGAAAATTGTAGAGATTGATGACTCTAGGAACTATAGCAAATTTTAAGAAAATCGTTAGAGCCGTTTTGGAAAAAAATTGAAAAATCCAAAAACTCATGGAAAATATTTTTTTTAGTTACAAAATCAATATGAAATTGAAACACAGCTTAGAAGCCTTAAAAATAAAAAGAAATGTTTTAAAAAAATATATAAAACCTACCAAATAGTTTTTGACTTAGGAGACTTTGTCGAACATACCTTTATTAAACCACCTTATAATAGTGAAGATTTGAATTATTGATTTGATTGAAGCAATGATTGTAAGTCGAATTTTTATCAGAATTTGTCCCTAATTATATACAATTTGAGTTAATAAATATTTTTTTTTGTTTAAGTCGCTTTAACATCTATGGTCATATCACGACTGTCTAAACACAGAAAATTTCTCTTAGTCAATTTAATTTTATAATAAATAAATTGTCTCTTAAATATTTGAAAAACTACGTAAAAAACTGAAACTGATTGGTCAATCTGATTGAAGCAATGATTTTTTAAGTAATTTTCAACAAAACTTCTCTCTCAACTGATCGAGAAGAATAGAACCAATTTCTTATCCTAAATTCTAATTGTAAAAATCAAATATTTCAATAAAAAATGTAAAGTATTTCAACGATGTGATCTTCATCAAGGTTCTTCCTCTTACTTCAAGAAAAGATTTAAAGTAATTCAATCCGATACACCAAACAAAAAAAAAAACGTAAAGTACGATGAGTTCATCAGTATCCGATTACAAAATACTTTCAAACCACTTTGAGGGCCTCAAAATTAAAAAAATTTAAAGATGTCTCAATCAATTTCAATTACTCACCGATTAACACATCTCTTGATTAATTTCTTCACACTTAAAATCTTCAAGTTGTTCAAAAAAACCGTTTTGAAAATAGGAATGAATTTCTTTTTTATAGAATCGTAATAATAAATTTCCTCTAATCATCTCAAATAAACCAATTTGATTAGGTATATGGAAAGTCTGTTTTACGTTATATATTTTCTCTACGTTTTCTAACCAAATAAAGGCTAAGTTTATCGACAACCACTTTCTTGTGTTAAGTATATACCATGTTCAATATATCTTGCCTTGATTTGATGCATTCAAGTTAACCCACATAGACGAGATTTTCTATGCCAATGTTAAGTTAATAACTAGTTTTTTTTTTTGTTTCGTTTTATGGCTTGTTTTACGACTAATTGTACGTAATGAAAAAAAATGTTCTTTAATTTATACAAGAAGAAAAATGATGACCACAAACATATAAACGAATTTCCGTTGAAAAAATTAATAAATTGGTAAAATTATATTTAAACATAAAAACTGGTCAAGTGTAAGAAAACTTCTAGTAGAATGGCTGAACTGTTAGTAATATTTTGTATATAATGTATTCTACATTGTTCAATCCCTTTTGGGCCCTCCCCATTTTTCATTCCTTTTGGGACACCTTCAATCGATTTTCCCTTTTGGGACTCTCATTTTTTCACTCCTTTTAGAACACTCTTATTAATCATCCCTTTTCAGACACCCAATTTTTTCGTCTCTTTTGGGACACCCTCGATAAGTAAAAAGCCATTAAGCTTAAACATCGAATCAAGGTTACCTAGTGGCATTAACTATAGGGTGGCAGGGCTGGCAAAATGGCACGGGCCCCACGAGGGTTAGGGTAAAAGTAACCTAATATTTTAACAAAATTTAGTAAAAATTAAAAATTTCATATAAGAACTTAAAATCAATTAAAGTTCAACACAACTAATGACCAGGTACAAATTTATATAAAATATTAACATTAAAAACGGGGGGGGGGGGTAATATTATGACTAATTACGGGTGAGGAGGGGTATTCAATGAAATTGCCACGGGCCTCAGATGGTATAGTTACGCCACTGAGGTTACCACTACGAATTAAGGATAATGTGAGGCAAACAAATGCATAGGTATATCTAAATGATTTTCTCTCTCAATTTCCCCTGTAGGACCATTGTGGTAGTTGCGCGGAAAATCTAAGATATGGTAAACCTTCTCTGGGGTCCGGACAACAACTACTCCAAGTTTCATCGAAATCGGTCGAACACTTTAGGAATGCATAAAGAACAGACAGACATACATTCGTTTTTATATATATAATTAGATAGATACCAGTGGCGTGCGGTGACTTTTGAAACAGGGCATGCACTTAGAAGTGGGGGGGATTATAAAAACCACATTTTTAAAATTTATTTTTTTATTTGATAAACGTGGTGTTATAAGTATTTTTTTTTTAAATTGGCCTTATTCGACGCTCCTTCTTACAAAAGTCATCAACAACCGCATCATATAATGTATTTAAAAACCACGAAAATAGTTCTTATCCTAAAGAACGGAACATTTGTATGGCCTTTGGGTCAATAATTCAAAATAACTGACGAAAAGTATCAGTAACAATTAAATTCACTGGTTAGATTCAAAACGGCAAACGCATCTGCAGACCGTTAATCGGCTATGTTAAATGCCGAGAAAGATAGTATTCGACCGTACTAGTGCGCATGTGCGACCAATTCGAAGCAAACGATCTCATGCTACTGTCGCCAACGCATTCGTTCGGCTTTTGCCGTTCATTTGTTTTGGTAAACAATGCCAATTTTATGAGTGATACCTTTCATTGTTACGTAAATTAAAAAATGTATAAATGATAAAAATATATCATTTTTAGAATGATTTTATAAATCCAATTACGTAAATTAAAAATAAAATGAATCAATCATAAAAAATAATCAATTTTTAAAATCGTCTTACAATCCCAAGACATGCGCCGCATCTACAGCATGTATCCGCACGCCTCTGATTGATACCTATATAAAGATAGGTACGTTTATAAAGTTTTTTCTCACGTTTCATTATATAATCATTTAACAATGATTAATTCGTTAAAAAATCTAACAAATTCTCGCTAATTACATTGTTAATTTTACATCATTGTAAAATTCCGTTTCATAAATTTTTTCTCTCAACATCTTATATACAGAAGAGTGACAATAATTGAATTGTAAACGCAAGTCGCAGGTAATTACGAAGCAAATTACATTCATTATAATAAATAATTTTCTCCTTTTAAATATTTCGACTTCTTCATTCAAGAAACAATTGTTTTCGACATTATAATAAGTAAGTTGGACAGAGCACGAAGATATTAATCTGATAATGGACATGGAGAAAATGGGCAAACTTTCGCGAAAATAAAATAGAAATTTTCTAAATGGGAAGTAATTGTTCGGGATATATGGTCGTGTAGTGATTTCTTGTTATATGGAATTGAATGAAACTCTGAGTTATGATCGTCAAGGGAATTTGCTCGTTTTCAGAAAATTGAACTTGATATGGAGAAATTTATATCTCGACCGATTTCTTCCCTTTTATAAAATCTTACTTTTTAAGATATGTATATGACGAATAGAAGACTTACCACGACCAACTCCATACTGAAGTCCACGCTTTTCCGCGAAAATCCATCGATGAGATAATCCAATAATCCAAATGCACCAAAATCACAAACTCTGGAAAAAACAAAGAAAATAGTTAGAAAATTGGCTGTGATGAACTAAATATAACTTACGAATTTAAAAGGAAGACGTCATAGCGATTTTTTATTAAACTATTTCTAACCTGAATTGCATGCGTCAATTCGGGACGCCAACTTTTAATCAAATTTATCTCAAGTTTTCAAACTTACCACTAATCAAAACTTGCATGGAAATCACTTAAAATGCACTGTCCATAATTAACCACTTTGTTTCAGTAATTAAAACTTTTTAATTAATAATTATTTGAAGATTTAATTGCAGAGGAAACAAGGTGTGATAAATTGCACCGATCACTTCATGTACTTACTCCGTACTAAATGATCGCGGGGTTGGGGTGGGGGGGGTGCACACGGGCGAACAACCAACGCTTTCAAAAAACAGTTGAGCATCGATGATTGTTTCAAAATTGTCTAGAACAAGGATGCGGTTATAGAAACAATGAGAATGACAGAGACGAATAGATACATACATAAAAATAACCGTATTTTTGGAAGATAGGTTATTAACGATTAAATACTTAGAAAAAAATTTTAAGCTTCTTTTCTTGGGTTTAACCTTTTACAAGTCTTGGATTATCATTTGAGTGGATTAAGAGAAAAAAAAAATTCAAACAAAATCAGAGATCGAACCTTTGTCCTAGGATTTAGTTATTAGAAATGGATCAAATGGATAAATAACACAGAGAAATTGAAATATTGGTCTTTTTTAGGGTATATCTCCGAAACTATCGATTTTTATGAAAAAATTGTAGTTTTCAAAATTAAAGATTGACGCTTTTCCTACAAAATTTATCCCTTATATTTTTTTTTCCAATTTTACTTTTTATCATGTTTAATAGTCAAGTAATGAATCTTTACTTATACAGGCCAATAATTCGAAAACAATAGATTTTCATAAAAAAAATGTTCTTAACAAAATTGAAGAGCACCTAATTTTCTAAAAATTTTACCTATAAAGTTTTTTCTTATCTGTAATGGTTTTATAAATATCACGGTTTTAATAGGAGGTATTTCTACAAATTTTTGACAGTTCAAAAATTCATCACAATCTGATTGTGTAGTGCCCCTTGGAAATTATGTTGTCAAGAAATTTTCAGTCAATAGCAACGCTCAATTTTTCCCAACTACCAATAAGCATAAACTTAACCAAAGGTCACTTAATTCCCTTTACATTAGATTAGTAACAATCGGAAATTGAAGACTGGACATCAATAATATGCTAAGTGCCAAAAAAAATCTGCTGCGAGGCGTCACAGTACTTTCTTTTACTTTCATTTATGAAACTTGCTGTAAGTTAAAAGAAATATAGGCACTTTATAAATATACCTATACATATAAACAGTACTGTATGCACAGAACCTATATGTATATATACGAATTCCCAACCTTCACCTCAGAACCGCCGTTATTTGAATTTTCCCTGGAAAAAGTTTGAAATAAAAGTTTTGGGTATCAATAAGTCTAAGAACTATAGAAAGTTTAAAAAAAATCGTTGGAGCCATTTTCGCAAAAAATTGATAAAGCTCAAAAACTTCTAGAATAAAGCGGAGCTTTCGTTGAACCGATTTCAACCAAAAGCTTCGCGGCACAACTAGACATAATATGAAGTCAAATTTCCAAGTTTGGAGAAATTCTGATAAAGCTTTATACTATACGATATGGCTGTCACATACAGACACACCACCACACACACAGAGACATGTTTCTAAAAACCACTTTTTTGGACTCAGAGGACCTCATAACATGTACCTATTTCTGGTGAAAGATCGAATTCGAAAATTCGACCTGATTACAATACTTCCTTTACTATATTATAGCGGTAAAAGAAAGTAAAAATTGAGTTTGACCCGAAAAACGAAATTAAGTGCCACTGTCAACATTAACCCCCGTAATGGCACATTAGCTTGCTTCTTCGGGTCTAACTCATTTTTTTGTTTTTGGCACTTAGCCCGTTATTGATGTCCAATCTTGAATTATATTTTCTAATCACATTTTTCGCCCTATCCTGTCTCACTAAATGGCTATGAAATACCCCGGGTACGGAGGTCAGATTCTTCAGGCGAGGAAAATCCCAACTGTCCTTGGACAGCAAATTAACTATACGCATAAAAAAATCCATACCTAAACCCTTCTGGACATAATATGGACAAGATTTAAGGTTTATAGTCAAGAACTCTATAACTGACGCCACCAGGTACGTTACCAATTACAAAAGGGACCTCAAAGGGGCTAAAGCAGCGCTCAGCGACCTATGACCCTTGGGTCACCAAGTGACCCGTTTGATAAGTGACCCACTTTAGTTCCACTAAAGTATTATAATATAGGTATAAAATATATAAATAAATATTTAACATTTTTTTTTAAGCGTATTGTAATTATTTTCTTGATATAATTTAAAATGTATCTTTTGTTTGTTTCATGCGTTTTGATCCCCGGACAAAATATCCTCAGACAAAAAGCCCTCATATCGTATAATGCAAATCGTATTTGTTGCATAATTTTGATGTTAAAACATTTAGTTTTGTGCAAAACTTTGCGGTGGCAAGAAATGCACATTCAGTCAATGAATGAAAATCGGGTAATCGAACAATGGCTACAATTTCTATTAGTTTATTAGTTGGGGTTCCGCTACCCCCCCGATTTAACACGAACACATGGGGGTCAATTTAACACGTTTTTACTAAAAGTTATTAAATATATAATCTTAGTTATTGAGCTCAAAAAATTGCATTAATTATTTTATCGCAAATATTTTTGCCATGGAGATATTTTGTTTGAGGATATTTTGTCATGGGAATATTTTTTTTTTTGGTTTATTAAGAGTCGCATTAACTACTATGGTCATTAGCGACCGTCGAATCTGAAAACCCAGGAAAAACATATTAGGCTTTCATTGGGATTCGAACCCAGGACCACTGGCGTATAAGGCAACTATATGACCTATATTAGGGATATTTTGTCCGGGGATATTTTGCCCGAAGATCGAAACGCCTGGTACCCTTTTATTCACTGAAAAACGTTTTTAAAATGAAAACACCACTGACCCTAACTTGTATTAAATACTTAAATATTAGTTGATTTGACCCGCAGTCAAAAAATATTGCCGACCCCTGGGCTAAAGTAAGGCATGAGATAGCCATATTCAGTCAAAAATACCTGCCGAGACTGGACGAGCATATCCCAATTATTTGACTGTCAATCTCCTGGACAATTCAGGTAATCATCGAAGGCAGAATCGCGTCTCATTTCTGGAGTTATCATTCATAGAACCACTAACATCTGAAGTCTTCCCAACCTGTTTATACATCATATTCGCTTAATGACCAGGGACAGATTTCGAATTCATAAAAATATTTTGCGCTTTGTACATTTTATATTTATTTTTAACCGACTTTAAAAAAAGGAGGAGGTTCTCAATTCGATTGTATTTTTTTTTTATGTTTGTTACCTCAGCATTTCCGACTGGGTAAAGCGATTTTGATGATTCTTTTTTTATTTAAAAGCTGGTGCTTCCCGAATGGTCCCATTTTAATTTGAAAGAAATCGTTCACTTCTAAGGGGTTGAAAACTAAGGGATGCAATACTAACTTATTATTGGATAGCTCGATTTTGAAAATTCTTTTTTTATTTGAAAGCTAGTACTTCTCGTGTGGTTCTATTTTAATTTGAGGAAAATCTTTCACTTCTAAAGGGTTGAAAACTAAGGGATAAAATATTAACTTCTTATTGGATAGCTCGATTTTGAAAATTCTTTTTTTATTTGAAAGCTAGTGCTTCTCGTGTGGTCCCATTTTAATTTGAGGAAAATCTTTTACTTCTAAAGGGTTGAAAACTAAGAGATGAAATCTTAACTTCTTATTGGATAGCTCGATTTTGATAATTCTTTTTTTATTTGTAGAACACAATTTTAAATTAATCTTCTATCCATTTTTTATAAAAAAAACTCCACTCATAAGGGGTTAAAAATTAGAGATGAAATAATATTATAAATTTGTTCCTGGCTAACCCGATTTTGATAATTTTGTTTCTATTACGTACAAAGTACCTTTAAATTGTTCACATTTCAATTTGAAGAAAAAAATCCACCCCCTAAGGATGAAAATAGGAGATGAAATAGTGACATTTAACCGAATTTTGATAATTTTTTTCTGTTGGAAAGAATAATCCACTTAGTTTTGTTATTACATTTAAAAGCAAAAAAATTCAACCCTTAAGGGCAAAAAGGGATGATGTAGTAACTTTTAATATTAAACGGCGCTGCCTCATATGAGCAGCGCGTTTGGAAGGTTAACCATTTTCAAGAAAATAAAATCAGTTATCAAAGTTCAGATCACTAAAACGCGAGAAATAAATAAATATTATAAAAAAATGAAAACCCGACTTCAAAATAAATAAAAAATCTTAAACAAGAAATGCACTAAAAAGTAACAAAATAATGGCGTATCCTTGCAGTATCTACAACTTACAAATTATTAGGATGATACAATGTATAACTATTTTTATTTTTGGAGTTGGTGTCAGTCAAGAAAATAAATATTAATGATAATTTGTAAAAATTTAAAAAGGTTTAGTTGGTAATTGGTATTTTGTAGTTTAAAGGTCACTAGATATTGTTACAGTTCGAGTATATTGTTTAAAAGTTCATTTGAAAAATAATTTTCATAAGGTATTCTCGTTTATTGCTAAGTACCAATATAGTCGTATTTCCTTGGCTGACACCAACTCAAAAAATAACAATAGTTGTACATTGTATTATCCTAATAATTTGTAAGTTGTAGATACTGCAAGGATACGCCATTATTTTGTTACTTTTTAGTGCATTTTTTGTTTAAGATTTTTTATTTATTTTGAAGTCGGTTTTTCATTTTTTTATAATATTTATTTATATAATTAATGCTTCATGGGTTCATAAAATTATTGTTTTGTGTTGTCGAGAATATGTTTATTTATGACTCAATATATGATGATTTATTTCGCCAAGTGATAATTAAAATTTAAAATCTGACACTAAGTGGATAATATTTTATGAGAATAATAGGGAAAATTAATAATTTAAGCGTCACACGAGTGTGACGATAGATTGAATGGCACCTACTATATTTGTATGAAATTCACACCTGTGACTCCCTAACTATCTGCAGATATTAATTAAAAAAAACTTTGAAATCAGGAAACATCTCTATATATACAATAGCAAATTCCGGCTTTCAAATAAACTCCAATTAAAGCATTCACTTTTAAAATAGGTACAGAGAACGGTCTAGTTCTTGGTAAGTTACAATTTAGAATATTCAAACTAATTGTTTTTATGGATTTTTCCTTATGTTATTAAATAAAAGGAAACCTATTGATTTTGTAATTTGCGTCAAGTCAAACTCCATCGAAGCGCTAACTTGTGAATTTTTTATAACTTTCCTATACCTACTTATATATGTACCTAGGTATTCAAATAAAAAATTCTGATAGATTGAAAACAATTTTTCGTTGATTTAAATTTAAAACATTTAACACGAAAATAAATATTTCATTTTGCTCAATCTCATGAATTTACAAACATTTACGAACCGAAAACTAGAAAGTGTTTTATTTAAATGAGCTTAAATTTGACCTAAAGACGATTAGATTAAACTGAAAAGGGCTTGTGGTAAATTATCTATACCTATGTACCTATATGTGTACCTTTATGTAATGCATTAAACAAGATATTAAAGTTGAGGTCAAACACCTTCCATATATTGCATGTTATCACGAACCGAACCACCTGATAAATGCACTTATCAACCCTTACCTTACCCACTGCATTCGATAATGCAACCTAATTGCTATTTTACCGCTAAAACACAAACCGTTATTGTTAAACTCATAAAATCACCACGAGTCAACTGAACATGAACGATATGATGAAAACTTTGTTGAAATAACGGAGTGGAAAATGGGACAATAAATGGTCGTTATAAAAAGAAGACGAAACTAAAGATATGGCTTGAAATGTTATTTCAAGCCACAAGTTTCAAGATTAAAAATGCAATTGATTTTCAATGTGGTTGAATATAATATATTTACAAATATTTATAAATTGATATACAATATTTCCTGTACTATCTATATAGTAGTTGAAGAAAGTAAAAAGATAATTAGATATTAACTACCTTTAAATTCACAATAACTTTATGGTTTCTAGGAATTTAACCTATCGCTTTACTTCTATAATCGTTATAATTTTCAAATTTGCGAACATTAATTTATAAGAAAAACAAATTAGTTTAAAATCATGTCGTCTCTACGATATGATATGTATATGTACAATGTACATTGTATCACAGCTGCCTGTCGATGTATGTTTTTCGTTGTGCAGTTTTTATTATTTTTTTGGTCAGAAAATTAAAATTTTTTGGGACAAAAAAGTATTTTATAGCACTTTTTGTATTGTTTACTACCTGTATGTGAAATTTCGTCCCAATCGGACCAGCCGTTTTCAAGTTTGCCAAGAACAAACAAACAGACAGGGAAAACTATTCGAAATAAAAAGTA
The DNA here is from genome assembly GCA_958496155.1 of Sisyra nigra. Taxonomy (NCBI): domain Eukaryota; kingdom Metazoa; phylum Arthropoda; class Insecta; order Neuroptera; family Sisyridae; genus Sisyra; species Sisyra nigra. The sequence continues at coordinate 54,715,329 of OY292314.1, forward strand.
GCCTATAATGTAAGTTACAATATTTAGTAACCTTTTGTGAAGATTTCATTGAAATCGGCTCAGCCGTTTTCAAGTTTATCCTGGACAAACAATGTTTTTTTTTGGGGGGAAAATTACAATGTAAATGGCATTTATTTATTTGTATAAAATATATGCAAATGTAGGTAGTAAAAAGTTTTTAACAAAACACCTTAAATTTTTTAGATTATATAAAAATCTCGTCTGAGAAAAATAATTCCGTTTTGGTTCGCTCGCGCAGGTAAGGCGTAACGTTTTTACTATATTACTTTTCAACAAGTAGAAGTCTTCAATCTTATTAATCTTATTATTGGTATAGATATACCTAAAGAGCTTTAATAATTGCCAACAAAAAGAAACTATGTTGATACCTTTGGGTTTTGGAAATGTCTACCTACTATATTAAAGACAGTGATAATAAGAACCAATCAGCATAGTTTAAAATATGTTGGTACTACTTACCAATGTATTGAGATATTGGATAATGTTAATAGTTTGAATTTCTCTTCAACACAACTAAGACAATAGGGGCTATATAATTATTAACCTTTTAAAAAGGTAATAAAAGTTTTAAGGTTTTAAAAGCCCACCGAGTTATTGAAAAAAGTACCTAAATATTTTGACGTGAGAATTTTGATTGAAAATTAGGGTGCTTTTTCGATATTAAATCATTATAAGGCAAAAAAATTAATATTTTAACTAAAAAAAAAAAATACAGTTTGTTTCGGGCATTAAAGGTAAGTTTTCGCCAAATTTCGTGTAAATTTTTTAAAGTGAAACTTTTCATACATCGTCTCAAATTTTTTGGCCTGTCTTTAGCATGTCGCTAAATGTAACACATTCTCGGCAAGGAATCGACAAGTGTTAGGCAGAGCTCGTATGCACATTGTTAGTTATATACCATGTCGTTTTCCCAGGCCTGTTGCGCGAGCTATTACTGAATGTAATGAGCTATTTTCCTCTCCATGGCAACGTTTTATTATATTAAAAGTTGACATTAATTGTCAATCATATTTGTATTGGTATTTATATTTTGATCAGTGTATTGATATAAATGTTATTGTTCACTTAATCATGATAGACAAAGATACAGCTAGTGAGAATAGTGCAAAAATATCCGACGGTGATGTTACAATAGATAACAACAGGCAGATGATCGATTTAACAATAATCAACAAATTCAATAATGAAAATAACATTCGAGTGTTATCAATAATGGAATTTCAAAAATAGTTGCAACGGTGCGCGTTACGTCAGACAGTGAATTCGTGCCATATCCCTTTTTTTCTATTCTATTTTCATACTCTAAATCGAATAATTTTCCGAAAATTTTCAGTTACTCAAGTGCCTAAAATCCGAAAAAAAGTTTCACTTGCATCGTGGTTTCGTAAAACCACACAATAATTTTTTTTTTTTTGTAAATGATAAAAATTAAAATCCAAAAACTTGGTTATTGGAATTTTTCACCTAGATTTTGAGGTTATGTGAAAAAATTGTTAGTAAAGAAGTTGTAGATCTACTTATTATCTACAACTTTTGTCATTTAAATTTTTTCCATAGGACTTGTAGTTTTGTCGAAAATCGAGAAAAACCGTTTCTACTCTTACCCCTCCCCCCTTTCCACTTCCCCACCTCAGATCGACCGTAATTTATTTTTCCTTTCATTTTTGTTATATTGTCTTCATTTTACAATGAGTTTCATCCTACTATAATTTTTATCACTTTTTACCATTTTCAAAGGCTAAAAGCATTGGTCTAATAGTTTCGACACACAGTTTGAAATCACTGCTATTTCATTGGGTTCCTACACAGGTCAATACGTTTTGTACTATTTACATTTTTACTGTATCCACATTTTCCTGGTTTTTAAATAAGATGTTTCACGCTCAATTGATAAGACATCGAATGCTCTTTCCGTTATAATATTTACATTGACGATTAAAGAATGCAAATTGTGGGTCGTTCACATATTACTATACATTTATTAAAGGCATCCAATCAAAATGATTGGCAATTGATTTGAGATAAAAATTACATGTGCAATTTAAATTTATTTTCCAGTTGACAGGACTTGGTAATGTTTGAATCGGATGAAATCCATTATTAACTTAAATTGGATTTGAGATTGATCGAAACGATTTTATAATATCTGATTTGGTTAAAAGTTCTACCTATAGTGGAAGACATCTCCGAAATTTAAAGCCCTTAAATAATAACTTTAATTAGATGAAATCTTACCACTTTTTACAACGTAAGAGGACGTGGTTTTTCTTAAGCCTTTTCTACACTTACTGATCGCAATGTGTAATGTGCGGACTATGTATGTATGTCGTCGCCACAAATTTCATAGACTTTAATATTTCTATAGATTTCAATATAGACTTCAATAGATTTCAATAGACTTCTATAGACTTCAATAGATTTAATAAAATTAGTAATAAAAAAAATAAAAAAAAAATATTGGTGATGCACAGATGTGAAGCTTAAAAGGCTTAAGATGCTGCAAAAGGTATTTTTTACGATTGAATTGTTTCTTCTGATATTAACACTATTAAAAACTCGAACTCCTGGGATGCGTTTTATGAAAAACATTTAATATAAAGTTAAAAATGAGTCTCGATAAGCATTTTTAATTAAATCAACTTTTTTTCGGGAAAATCAAGGAAAAGCCAGGACAACTCTAACACACTTAAGTCATTGACAATTTAAGCGTTTTTCATTTGTTTCAAACAATCAGTTAGTCGATGACAGGGGGCACTGTGTTCGACTTCAATTTCATTATGTAAAATTCAAATAAATTATGGAAAAATGGAATAAAAATTTAGGATCTGGATTATTTTAACCTAAAATTAACTTAAATGAAGATTTTAAGGTTAAAATTGATTTTTGAAATAAGTTTGAGTGAACGATTTTAAGCTGGTTTTACACAGGACAAACTTAAATAGGCGCAAAAAAAATTTAAATTTTAACTTAAAATTGGAAACGAATGTGAAATTTTAAGTTAAGATAATTCAAATTAATATTGATTGGCACTGGTATTTAAATTAAGGTCAAAAATTAAATTTTCTGTAATTTGAGAACAACTCAAAATTTGTAAGAGTTGCAAAAATTTTTCTTATCAAAATTAAAAAGAAAAATTTTTTTTATAAAAAATGTTCTTCTACTTATTTTGTTATCGCTGATCGTTTGTCATCTATCGGTATTTGAAAATTGTAATGCGTTTAATTGATAAGGTTTTAAGGCCTTATCTCGAAAACAATGGACTAAGAAAACAAAATTTATTGAAAAAAAAATGAATAATTGTTGAATTTGCTATAGTTACCAACCGAGTATCAACCAACCCCACTAACCCTTAAATAATAATTATTCCCTGTATTTTTTGCAAGTCAATAACCTTTAAAATTATAAATCATTGAAGACTAAATAAAATTATTTCATATCTCCAACGGATGTAAAAATGTAAATGCAAGCTCAAATTTCATAAAGATTGCGAAGTTGACAATTTGCAGATTCTTGACCCTTAATGGAAGTTATATAGAATAAAGACGTGGAGACAAAATATCCCACTTTTTTCCGACCAACGCCCATGGCAATATAAAAGGGAAATTATTGCCCTGTGCGTTAGATTTGATTGTCCGACGTTATTAGTGGACCACTAGACGTGTTCAACGGTCTCCCAGAAATTTGAACTTGCATCAATTAATTCAATATACGAATGTAACTAAGTAAAAATCTATTTCAATAAAAGTCAAGTTCAACTGGTAAAAGAATTATTTAATCAAAAGTCGAAACCAAGTTGAGAAGTTCCCTTTCACTAAAAGAACACACAAAAATTTGTTATATTTGGGTTCGTGGGCGAAACACATAACTGGCACCCCGTCTGCACCCGAACCTATAACTGGCGACGAGGATGGGATTCTTCTAAAACTCGAACCTATAACTGGCGACGAGGATGGGATTCTTCTAAAACTCGAACCTATAACTGGAAACGAGGATCGAGGATTCTAAAACTGTGAGCTGTTCAATCTTCTGGTAGCGCGGATTATTCAACAATCAACAGGACACTTGCAGCGGTTCCACTCTGGAGTAGCGACCCAGTGGTTTCTTTCAAGGATTCGGGAACGGTGAACAGAGGAACGAACATCAACAATCGACTGGAAAATGGACATAATCTGGTGGTAAGTCAAAATTTATTATACGACTTGCTATACCTTACCTTGCCCTTTCCAAATTACAAATAAAAATTAATTAAAAATTTGTCGAGTATTATCGACTAGGAGATGGACATAATTTGGTGACAAGTTAAATTTTTATACTTGTTATACCTTCCCATGCCCCCTCCATATCGTAAACCAAAAAGATTTTCTCATCGATTATTATCGAACGAAAATTCAAATAATATAGAAAATTCTGATAATTCAGAAAGCTCAAATAATTTAAATAATTTAAACAATTATAAAAGTGGAAGTCTAGAATCTTTAATAAACTTTCCTATTAACTTTTCCGATCTTTTCAACTTAGAACAAAACTCAAATTTATCTATCATGGCAACCCCACCAACAATCCAACAAGTATTGGAATCCTTTAGGATCCCAGACTGTATAAAATCAATTATAAAATTCGATGGTAACCCATCAAACCTTTACAATTTTATTGATAACGTAGACACTGTCGTTAATAATTTATTCCCGCTTGTGTCGAATGGATACAAGGAAATGTACAATAATGAAATACGAAACAAAATTATTGGAGAAGCAAACGATATAATTAATCAACACGGTCGTCTGAGAGCGTGGTCAGACATAAAACAAATATTGCTCGATCATTACGCGGACAAAAGAGACGAATTCTCTTTATTACGTGATATTTGTAATTTAAGACAGAATCAGAAATCTATCGATATATTTTACGCAGAAGTTAATGAGTTACTTTCCCTCATAATTAATAACCTTAATCTCCAAGCAAATATAACTCCCGATATTTTAAATAGTAAAATTCTTTATTATAATAAAGTGGCACTGGACACATTCTTAGCAGGACTCAATGGCCCAATAGCGGCTACAGTTAGAGCAACAAGACCAGAAAATTTAATAGAAGCGTGGAGATTCGTACAATCTGAACAAAATATATATTATAAACAAAAATTTCACGTCACGTCATCGCCTAAACCAAATAAACCTTTTCACAATCCACAACCACAATTTAACAAACCTCACCATTCCAATAACAATCAGAATTTTAACAAACCTTATTTTTCCAATAACAATCAACATTTTAATAAACCTCATTTTTCCAATAATAACCAACAATTAAACAAACCTCTTTATTCCAATAATCCACAATTTAATAAACCCCAATTTAGAAGTCCAACATTTAATAAACCTTACTTACATAATAATCAATCATCCCAGCAATATAACAGACCAAAATTTTTCCAAAACCAAAACCGTTTCAACAATCTACCAAACCCTGAACCTATGGACACTTCTTCCGGAAATACTAACCGAAGACCCAACAACCCCTTTCAGTCCACAGGACCCTCAAATTTCAAATCCCGTGAACTTTTCACTCACGAATCCAATCAACCAGACCCTATTCAAAATGAAATAGACGACGGAAATTTTATGTTAATTGCCTCGACAAGTCAGGACAATACGTAGAATTAAATAATTTTTCTAAAACAATTAATTATCTCCCTTACATTTTTATTAAAAACGGAAATTCAAAACTTAGATTTTTAATAGATACTGGAAGTGATGATTCCTTTCTGGACCCAAAATGGGCAATTCCTGAAAAAACCATTCCAACTAATTCCGAAGTAATAACTGCATTAAAAACTCATAAAATCACCGAAAAACAAATTGTTTCTTATCTACCTGAATTAAATAATCAAACACCTTTAGAATTTCAAATTTTCAAATTTCACCATTACTTTGATGGCCTAATCGGACATAAAACTTTACAAATTTCTAATTCAATCATAGATTTTAATAATTCAATTCTTTGCTGTAATGGAATCAAAAATAAAATTTTCTATAAACCTTGCATCCACACACCCATTTTAAAAATTAAAAAGCATTCATTTTTAAATGCCGACATCCCTGTTGATAACAATAATCAAGATATTTTTGTACCCAAAACTCAAGTTTTCAAAAATACATTTGTATCCCCTGGTGTTTACACTTCTGTAGATTATCATATTAAAGCCCGCATAGAAAATAATAATGATTTTGATATTAAATTCATAATTTCACAACCATTAAAATCCGAACCAATTTCAAATTTTCGCGAATGTAATTATTACAATACCATTGAAGATCTTGATAAATCTCGCGATAGTTATCTATTTGTACTTGATAACATTCGTACTTCTCACCTTAACCAAGAAGAAACAAAAATGTTGACCCAACTTTGCTCATCTTATCGTGATATCTTTTATACCCCAGATTCTAAATTAAATTTTACCGGCCCTGTAAAACATTCAATTGAAACTAAAGACAACATTCCCATTTATACTAAAAGTTACCGATATCCGGAATGTCACAAAGAGGAAGTTAAAACCCAAATTACAGAAATGTTAGAAAAAGGAATTATTAGACCTTCAAATTCCCCATGGAATTCTCCCATATGGATCGTACCGAAAAAATCAGATGCTAGTGGAAAAAGAAAATGGAGATTAGTTGTTGATTACAGAAAATTAAATGAAAAAACAATAGGTGACAGATATCCCTTGCCCAATATAACTGAAATTTTAGAGAAACTTGGAAAATGTAATTATTTCACCACATTAGATTTAGCCTCCGGGTTTCATCAGATTGAAATGCACCCTAAAGACATTGCCAAAACCGCTTTTACAATAGAACACGGTCATTATGAATACACTCGTATGACTTTTGGATTAAAAAATGCGCCCGCTACTTTTCAGCGAGTCATGGACGATATGTTACGCGACCTATTAGGAAAAAATTGCCTAGTTTATATGGACGATATTGTTCTATATTCCAGTTCCCTTCAGGAACACACCGAAATATTAACTCAAGTCTTTCAACGATTAAGAAAGAGTAATTTTAAAATACAGTTAGATAAGTGTGAATTTTTAAGAAAGGAAATTGAATTTTTAGGCCATGTTGTAACCCCAGACGGTATCAAACCTAACCCTGCAAAAATTGAAGCTATTTCAAAATTTCCAATTCCAAAAACACAAAAGCAAATTAAATCTTTTCTTGGACTTCTCGGATATTACCGAAAATTCATTCCTGATTTCGCCAAAATCACAAAACCTTTAACCCAATTCCTACGAAAAGATTCGAAATTAAAAATAGATGAAACTTACCGCAAAACCTTTGATTACTGTAAACAAATATTAATGAACGACCCTATCCTTCAATACCCAGATTTCGAAAAACCTTTTGTATTAACCACTGATGCCTCAAACATTGCCTTAGGCGCAGTTTTATCCCAGGGAAAAATAGGATCCGATAGACCTATATGTTATGCTTCTAGAACTTTAACTAAAGCTGAGGAAAATTATAGTACAATTGAAAAGGAACTCTTAGCCATTGTTTGGGCAACAAAACATTTCCGACCTTATCTTTTTGGCCGAAAATTTACAATCGTAACTGATCATAAACCACTAACGTGGCTATTTTCATTAAAAGAACCAAATTCAAAGTTAGTCAGGTGGCGACTCAAATTAGAAGAGTTCGATTATAATATAATTTACAAAAAGGGTACAGCAAATTTGAATGCTGATGCCTTATCTAGAATTCAATTACTGGAATCGAACAATCAGGAGATAAGCTCTGAAATAGTTCAAGCCACAACCCAGCATTCTGCTGACGACAATTTTAATCAAGGTATCCCAATTTCTGAAAGATCAATCAACGAGTTTAAAAATCAATTAATAATAAAAATTGAATCAAAGGAAAATATATTAAAAGAAAAGTTATTTGAAAATTGCACAAGAACCACAATCATTTTAAATAGGCGCAACGAAACTAAAATAACTAAAGTTTTTAAAGAATACTTAAAGCCATTTAAATTAACAGGTGTTATGACCGACGACGAAACGTTTTTAATTTTTCAAAAAGTTTTTATTAATTATTTCAATAAATATAAATTAGTGCGCTGTATGTTTATCCTAGATGATCTTTTAACCTTAGAAGACCAAACAAAATTAATAAAAGAATATCATGAAATTTCCAACCATCGAGGAATCGATGAAACCTTTAACCATTTAAAAAGAAATTATTATTTCGATAACATGAAAGCCAAAATAACTTCCTTCATAAATTGCTGTGAATTATGTTTAACTTACAAATATGAAAGACATCCTTTAAAACCAAAATTCGAGCAAACAGAACAAGCATCAGAACCTTTTCAAATTTTACATACAGATTTACTTTACCTTGATAATAAATATCTTTTAACAATTATAGACAAATTTTCGAAATATGCTGAAGCTCATGTAATTCCATATAAAACTCCATTAGAAGTTTTAAAAGTTTTTAAAAATTATTTTGCATGGCACGGATTACCTCAAGAAATCATTCATGACGGTGGATTAGAATTCTCCTCTATCAATATTAAGGAATTTTTCAAACTTTATAACATTAAAGATCATACAACAGCCGCAAGAAATTCAACAGGAAATTCTCCCATTGAAAGATTTCACAATACGTTTTTAGAAATTTACAGAATTGTTCATAAAACCGATCCAAAATGCGATTTTAAAGAAAAAATTGATCAAACACTTTTAACCTACAATAATTCCATCCATTCTGCTACAAAATTAACTCCTTTTGAAATTATTAAAGGAATCCGATTTAAAACAATAATAGACACCGCAAGTAACAATTCTCTTACCGAATTCAATAAGAAACATATAGATGAAATAAACAAAATAAAAAATATCCTAATTAAACAACAGAAAATGAATAAAGATAAATTAAATAAGTTAAACACAAACCGTATTGATCCCCCTGACATATGTATTAACGAAAATGAATTTATAAAAAACGTACAGAAGAATAAAATAAGGCAACCTTTTGATAAAGTTGTACCGATATCACAAACAAAATTAACATTTAATACTAAAAAATATAAATACCATAAAAGTAAAATAAAACCTAAAAGAAAAATAATAACTAAAAGATAATATTTAAAAATCCGATCCAACAATAAATGAATATGAACAATAGGAACTTTGTTACAGGATCATGGTTCTTATCCCAATCCTGGTTCCATCATCTTCAGGACAGGAGCTATCCTTAAATAATCTAAATGGCGTACACGGACTATTTTCTTTAAACTTAGGAGAAACGAAATTCATTGATTACTTTAAGAATTATATTCATATAATCGATTTAGAATTATTAGAAACCAGTTTGAACAATTTAGAAAAGAATATAATACATTTAAGAAATAATCATGTAGGATTATATAGTTTTAAAACTTTAGATCAATTATTTTATCAGTTAAAAATTAAATTTAGTTCACTTAAATTAAAAAAACGTAATAAACGAGGGTTAATAAACGGTCTAGGATCGATAGTAAAAACAATTACGGGAAACATGGATAACGCTGATGCCGAAAGAATAAATTCCGAAATTGAAACATTAAAACTTAACCAACATGACATAGGTCAATCTTTTAACGAACAACATTCATTGAATCAAAAAATGATTGATAGATTTGAAAATCTAACGAAATTTATAAATAATGAACAATTATATATGAAACGATACATTTCTACAGTAAAGGATTCTGATAAAGTTAACCAATTACTTATGCAATCACAATTATTCCACACTTTAATGAATCAATTACACATTATCGATCAGCATATTGATAACATAATCAATGCGATCACCTTTGCTAAACTTAATATAATTTCAAAATATATCTTGAATCAAAACGAATTAGATGACATTTTTAAAATTCTTTCAAACCAAATCAATATATTATCAGATGAACACGTTTACGAATTATTAAATTTGAAAGCCTATTATAACCATACTTCAATTATTTTTGTTATCCAAATTCCAATTTTTATAAATGAGCCTTTCCATACCTTACATTTAAAACCTATTCCAATGAATTCTTCCATTATTATACCTGAAAAGGATTACCTAACGATAAGCAAGTCGTATTTTAAATTTCTTGACAAGCCATGTAGATCCATTGAGAAAATATTCATCTGCGACCGAACTAATCTATTTAACAAATCAGCTAATGACTGCGAATTAAAAATTTTGAATGGACAACCAGCTAACTGCAATTTACATTACACAAGCGATCCAAATTTCATCGAAATGATAGAACCTCATCACATCATAGTTCAGACCAGCCAACCAATCAAATTAATATCAACATGTGACGACAAAAATCATACTCTTCAAGGAATATATCACATACAATTTTACAACTGCACAATCGAAATCAATGGAATCGAATATATCAGTTCAGAAAGATATATTTGGGATAAACTCATCGTACCTCAAACTATATCGGATAGCATCAATATAACAAATCTACTAAAGGAAATTACCTTACCGGAACTACACCTCCAACACCTGGAGAACACTAAAGAATTGAAATTAATGGAAACGAAACATCAATACCACATGGGCTCCACAACAATCATTGGATTCTTGCTAATCGGATTCATCGTAATTTTCGTCTTCCAATCATATAAAAGAAAAAGAAGACATCAATTTAAAGTTCCTGAGACGACAACGATAACCATTCCGACATCGCCTCTTGTTGCAGAATTCCCTTGGAAGTCCATGCAACAATCTTAGGAGGGAGGAGTTACCAACCGAGTATCAACCAACCCCACTAACCCTTAAATAATAATTATTCCCTGTATTTTTTGCAAGTCAATAACCTTTAAAATTATAAATCATTGAAGACTAAATAAAATTATTTCATATCTCCAACGGATGTAAAAATGTAAATGCAAGCTCAAATTTCATAAAGATTGCGAAGTTGACAATTTGCAGATTCTTGACCCTTAATGGAAGTTATATAGAATAAAGACGTGGAGACAAAATATCCCACTTTTTTCCGACCAACGCCCATGGCAATATAAAAGGGAAATTATTGCCCTGTGCGTTAGATTTGATTGTCCGACGTTATTAGTGGACCACTAGACGTGTTCAACGGTCTCCCAGAAATTTGAACTTGCATCAATTAATTCAATATACGAATGTAACTAAGTAAAAATCTATTTCAATAAAAGTCAAGTTCAACTGGTAAAAGAATTATTTAATCAAAAGTCGAAACCAAGTTGAGAAGTTCCCTTTCACTAAAAGAACACACAAAAATTTGTTATATTTGGGTTCGTGGGCGAAACACATAACTGGCACCCCGTCTGCACCCGAACCTATAACTCTATTAATAAATTCTTGGTATTTTTTTTTGTTTTACTAGTTTTTTTGTTAATCGATTGTTAAAATTTAAAACAAATGGCTGCTATTATCGATTTTGGGATATATCTCAGACGCTATTGATTTCTACGAAAAAATTATTCTTTGCAAAACTAAAGAAAATTTAATTGTTTAAGAGAATTTTTGCTTATTTTTTTTTCTATTGTATTAAAAACGTTGTTATTTATGGCATTAAATACGATATTATCTCATAATAAAGACTTAAATGATTATTTATTAACAAACCGTTAAGAATAAAGAAAATACAAAAAGAATCATTTTTGTAGAGAATTTTTTGATCTTTAATTTTACTAGAGTACATTTTTTGTAAAAATGCATAGTTTTTGAGATATAACCTCGAAAAATTGGTTTTTTCAAATTTTTACGTTAATATTTCAAAAACCATTAACTAAAGAAGAAAATTTAAGGAAGTTATCTGTAGTTATTATAACGATATTCAATTTTTGAAATAAATATTGTTTCGTAAGTCTATTGTTGTCAGTACATAACCTAAAAATTGTTCAAATCTAACTATTCTTACTTTTAAAGCCTGATAAATGCAAAACTATGAGTTTTTATTAAAATACGTAAAGAATATTTTGTTTAGCAAATTTAATTTTAATTATTTTTTATAGGAACAATTTTTTAGGTAGTACTTCCAGTTTAAGAGTTATAGCCACTAAAATTAATAAGAGGTTTTGAGTTCAAGACTTTAAAAGTAATTTACTTTACAACTATTGGAAACAGAACAAATGTCGTAAGAACTTTTTTGTAGAGAAATTTTTGGTCTTAAATTCCACTCGAGTACAATTTTTGTAAAAATCTATTGTTTTTAAGATATAGTCTCGAAAAGCTCACAAATCATGATTTTTTAACTTTTAAGGTTAATATTTCCGAAATTATAAATAGAGGAAAAAAAATATGTTAATCTAATTTATAGTAAATATATTGATCTTCAATTTTTTTTAGATAAATTTTGTTTCATTAGCCTACTGTTTATGAGATCTAGCCTCAAACAAATGAACTCGTACTTGTTTAACTTTAAAGGTTGATATCTCCAAAACCAATAACTTTTGAAAAAAATAACATATATAATTTTTTGTAGAAAATTATTTTCTTAATAATTATCAAAAGAGTACTTTTTTTCGTAGGATTTCCGGTTTTCAAGTTATAGTCAATTTAAATAATTTTGAGCTTTTGGCTTTTAATTAATTAACACGGTTATAATTAACAATCTGTTCAAAACTTTTTGTTTAAATAAATCTAAATTTATTTGTCTTTCGAATTTTTAAGTTTCATAAAAAATAGAAGAAAAAATTTCTTACAAATATTTTACATCTCGACTATTTAAAATTTGCCCTGCACATAACAAGGTTAGAATCAATTTGTCAAAATCTTTCTCAAAATTGATTTTAACCTTAAATATTTACTTTGAATGAACGAAATTCAAATAAAAGTCCAACTATATGATTAACAATAGGTTTTTCTAGGTTTTTATTAGTTTTTTCGATTTTTCTTACAAATTTTAGATACCACGTTTAAAATTGGAGCTGAAAACAGCGCCCGTGGGCGCAAACTCAATTACTGATTATGAGTAACAGTTGAAAATCGCTAATTGTCACTCAGTTCAATGTGTTTGGGTTGCTTTGGATTTTCCTTAATTTTCCCGAAATACAAAGTGATTTAAAGAAAAATCCTTATTGGAAAGTGTTTTCAATAAATTGTGCAATATTTCTACGAAAAAACTTCGAAGTGATTGAAACTTTTAATAGCTGTAATATTAGAAGGAAAAACCGCGTCCCTCAAGATTCCCTGGTTGCAATGAGCTTTCTTGTAAATTTTGTAAGTTTTTCATTTTATTAAATCTTTATTATGTTTTGTGAAGGACTTGAAGGATATTATTTGTAATTTTTAAAGTTGAAGGATTCAGTTTTACTTTTCCATAAAGGCACGTCTTGGTATTTACATATATAGTGTGGATCCAAGGGAAATCTATCTGAGAAAATATTCGATAAAATCATAAAATTTTCAATATTTGTCTGATGAAAATGCTTTCACCGTTTTTTAAAATAATTTTTTTAATGATTTCAATCGTTTAAATTGGTAATAAGAGTAAATTTACAGTGAAAATTAGAAAAGAAAGTTAACATCCCTTACATTCTTCTAAATGTACACAATATACAATATACATGTTATATTCTTCAATGCTAGTTGATTGTGTTGAACAAATATTTTTTTAATGAATAAAATTATGAAAAAAAACTGGTGGGGTTGGGGCCCCCATTAGGGCCGGTATTTTTTACGTTATTTTTCAACTGTAAACGCTCTCTATCTTCAAAAGAAAACTATTAAAAAATTTTTCTTACAATTTTCTTGTTTACCAAAAAAGGAAGATTGGATCAGGAAGAATACATACTGAAGAACTTTCATATTTGGATTTCAATTACAAATATAGAATCAATTTATATTTCTATTTCTCTTTTATTACTCGACACACTTTATTTCACCAATCACTGTTGGTAAGAGGTGAACATAAGGAGATAGAAAGAGAAATAGTGAGAAATTAAAGTTAAAGAGAGGTAGGATTGCCTGCCCATTTTCTCGTTACGTTATAGTCTTTACAGTTTTACCCTAAAGCCAAAAACAATACTTCAATTAGTGATTGTTACAGATTGAAAACACGAGTAACTGTTATTATTGGTGTAACATAGTATTTATTTAAAAAACTAATTGATACCTGCGACGTCGTTTGCGTAGGTTATGTTAAGAACATATTTAATTTACAGAGGAAAAACATTTAAAAAATTGAAAGCAAAAATATATTAAAAATAACTGAGAAAGACTTAGCGTAGAACATTTTTAACTATATGCCAAAAATTGTTCATTCAGAATCCGCTATTGCTCCAACTGTATAGTTATTAGTTAATCAATAATTAATTTTTTAAATTTGTAAATTCAAAAATAAAAACTGCTATTTAATCCAAAATAATCAGTTTTTAATTGTTTTTAAATTGTTCCTTTTATGTTCTTTCCGGATCCGCAATTGCTTCAGGTGTATAGTTAACTAGTAATTCAATTTTTAAACTATTCATGTTTATAAGATCTAATGGTAGTTGATGACGTCATGGTAAAACAATACATGTATAAATAGTTAAAAATAATTACTTATTAATAATATTGCAAAAATTTGCTCACTTATTTGCTTAAAGAAAACAGCAAATATAGAACTTAAAAAAAAGAAAAAGAAAAATTTTAGTTAAAAATTATTTTGGGTTTTATAGCGATTTTAATAATTCTTGAGTTTGAAATTGAAATTTTTTAAAAGTTTAATTATTAATTAACTATTAACTATACACCTGGAGCAATTGCGGATCCGGAAGGAGCATTTAAGGCGCAATTTAAAAAAAAAAAAAATTAAAAGTGACTTAACTGACAAATATTTATAGCAAACGTTGTTCATAGGCGTTCGTAAAAACGGCTCTAACGATTGCAATGCAATTTACCATATAGAGGATTTTAAGGGTGTGAAATTAATCTGACGTGGTCTCATTTCTAGGAATATTGGTTTTCACTATGATTTCCGGTTTTTACTGTTTGCAAATATTTGTAGCAAAATTTGTATACAGGCGTTAGTGAAAACGGCTCTAACGATTGCGACGAAATTTACCATATAGAGGGTTTTAAGGGTGAAAAATTAATTTAACTTGGTCTCATTTCTAGGAAAATTTGTTATCTCTGTGTTTTGTGATTTTTTATTCCAGAATAATATTGATATGCTCTAATGAATAAGTGATTGCCTATCCTTTAACATTTTATTAGTTGCTAAAAGCTGTTAATGTAAATAAGTGGCATAAAAAGTTTAATTGTATTCCTAGAGCGGTGCCACTTAGCAGTAAACAACTTTTTAACTATAAATATACTAGCTGATACCCGCTCGCTTTGCTGAGAGTATCTAAATTTTAATTGATTGATTAATAGATTCCCTACCTTCATAGCGAATTATGAAAATGAATCTATTTTGACCTTGACAGATAAAGATGATAGATACTTCCTGACTTAAGATCCAAAGTAAGTTTTCTAGGAAGAGATATTAGCCATCTCATAGAGATTCTATACGATTTTAAGTATAAAAAGTTCTTTTAAAAAAATTTGAAGATCTAATATCAAATGTCATTTAAAACCGTTCTTTGACAAAACTTCATTAAAATACGTTCCGTTATGTAATTGTTAATAATTTAAAAAACTTTAATACGTTTATTTCTAATTAATATCTTCGACAATGAACAATAAAGGAATTCAAATATTTAAAAAAATTTCATTATTAATTTTATCGAGTGTTAAATTGAAATTTATATTTGTTTTCCAGTAAAAATTGTCAATTTTTTAATTTCAATTTTGTAGAGATTTCTTTCGTTATCGTGTAAAATTGGAAGAAAATGCGTTAAAATTCTATTTCACGAACTTTACCGAAACTTTTTAAATGTACGGTTCCTGTAGGATTACATTGTTTTGTCATTCCATTGAAACCAGGTATTATTCTAGCCTTAAAAGTAAGCTATATCATTCTCCCCCAAACTACCACATTGCAAAAATCATATCAATCTTTAACTCTGTGATAAACAAAAAACATATCTATCCCACGGGAATAGTACATCTCTACTGAGTAAAAATTAGTACAAATCTTCTTCAGGATAAAGAGTTAAGACTCTATTTCGTGGATTTTAATGAAACTGATTTTAAATACTTGGTTTCTATAGAATACATACTTGTTTTACTATCCCATGGGAACCGTTCATTATTCCGGTATAAGAAATAACCTATATCATTCTCTGGCCCCTAAACTACCACATTACAAAAAAGGAAGTTAATCTTTTGCTCTGTGAAAAAATAAAAAAATATCTATCCCACGGGAACCGTATATTTTTTCTGGATATAAAGTATACTATGTTAAACCGGATTATAATCTATATCTATGCCAAATTTCATCCAGATCCATTCAGTACTTACTTTTTGAGTGAAAGAGCAACAAACATTCATACATACAAACTTTCACGTTTATAATATACTAGATGATACCCGCTCGCTTCGCTGAGTGTAACTAAATTTAACTGATTGATTAAAAGATTCCCTACGTTCATAGCGAAATATAAAAATTAATCTATTTTGACAGAAAAATTAGACTATAGACTTCAGACTTTAGATCCAAAGAAAGTTTATCAAAACTCGTAAAACTACTTTTCCAGAAAGAGATGTTAGCTGTCCCACATCAGCTTCTATACGATTTTTAGTAAAAAAGTAACTATTCCTTCCTTTAGGACTTGAAAATCTTTCATACCAAATGTCTTTTAAAACCGTACAGCTATTTTAGGGGGCATCCATTAATTGCGCGAGGCGCGTTTTGCGATTTTTGAAAACCCATCCCCTCCTCTCTGGTAAGATGTCATGAGTTTTGGCCTATATCATTCCCCCAACCCGCAATCTAATGTTATATTTTTCAAAACAAAAAAAAAAAAATACGTAAAATTTGTGAGACGTTCTCTTTCCTCAAAGTAAGATTAGATGAGATTCGGCTCGACCCCATCGGCCCCTGAACGCCTCACGTAATTAATGGATGTTCCCTTAAAAAAATAGATTAGTAGTTATCCTACAAGATCTTTAGCAAAACTTCATTAAGATTTGTTCCGTTAAGTAATTGTTGAATTTTGAATTTTTTAGTTTACTAGTTAAATACCTTTATTTCTAATTAATATCTTCGACAATGAACAATAAAAGAAGTCAAATATTTAAAAAAATTTCATTATTAATTTTATCAAGTGTTAAATTGAAATTCATATTTATTTTCCAGTAAAAATTGTCAATTTTTTAATTTCAATTTTGTAGAGATTTCTTTCGTTATCGTGTAAAATTGGAAGAAAATGCGTTAAAATTCTATTTCACGAACTTTACCGAAACTTTTTAAATGTACGGTTCCTGTAGGATTACATTGTTTTGTCATTCCATTGAAACCAGGTATTATTCTAGCCTTAAAAGTAAGCTATATCATTCTCCCCCAAACTACCACATTGCAAAAATCATATCAATCTTTAACTCTGTGATAAACATAAAACATATCTATTCCACGGGAATAGTACATCTTTTCTGAGTAAACAGTAGATCAAGTCTTCTTAAGGAAAATGAGTTAAGGCTCTTTTTCGTGGGTTTTAATGAAATTGCTTTTAAATACACGGCTCTCATAGAATACATAACTGTTTTGCTATCCCATGGGAACCGTTTATTATTCCGGTATGAGAAGTAATCTATATCATTTTCTGACCCCTAAACTACCACATTACAAACAATAAAGTTTATCTTTTGCTCTGTAGAAAACAAAAAAAATATCATTCCCACGGGAACCGTACATTTTTTCTGGATATAAAGTATACTATATGTAAAACCGGATTATAATCTATATCTATACCAAATTTCATCCAGATCCATTCAGTACTTTTTGAGTGAAAGAGCAACAAACATCCATTCTTACTTACAAACTTTCACGTTTATAATATTAGTAAGAAGTACGAAAGTAAGATCGGTAGAAAACTTCAATTTTGAGGCTTCAATTTTAGACGTCTGAAAACGATTTCCAAACATTAATTTATTAATTTTAATCCACATCACGATAATTTCATAGGTTATATTTTTAGCAATCCTACACAATTATTTCATTAAAAACGCAAATGAATTACTGGTAATAATACTTGATGTTTACACTCAAATGCATTAATATACTTAAACCTCTAGAAGCCGACTGCAACGATCAAAACACAAAAAAAAACACTTGATCTAATGCAGAAACTCCATTTCTTACAATCAGCTAATTACAATCTACTAATAGTATAATAATAGACATCCATCCATCTCTAACACTCCACAATCAAGACAGAAAATTCCTCTTCAGATCTCTGTTGCAATTACGATTTTTTCTGTCATGACCCATTTTCAAGTTTATATGGTCCATTAAAAATCAGGATGTTGCATCTCGAAGACTGCGTTTGTAATTTTTCCGACAATTACCCTCATTACCATTTATTCTGAAACGTTTAATTAAATCATTCGAAACGTCAATATTTTCTTATTTGATGCTTCCTGACTCGAGAAGAAAGTAAAATGATTTTTTCCAACCAATTTTCGATCGAAAAAATGTAAAGACGGTAATTTAAGAGAAAGTGACGTCACGCACATCTTCGATAATTTTTTTTTTTTTAGTAGAGATTAAACTTGAAAATAGTTTTTTTTGAAAATAACTGGAAAAATTTTACCTCATTTCATTGATGCCTCAGGGGATATTTCATTCATAATACTGTGACTATTTTAGCTTTGCTTCTACGAATAATTGATGAGCTTTGTAATTGGATATCAACTATTAATTAATGACAGTTGAGTGTGAATTTAAAGCCCCCTTGTGGGTGCAGTTCGCTTATTAAAGATAATATCGTCAATAAGGTGCACTTCATTAATATTAACTAATTATGCATTGTTTTAATAAATATCATAAATACAAAGCGGTAAGAAATTACTAGCTTTTATGATAATTCAATGACTTTCATAGTCATTAACTCGAATTTATGATAAAAAAAAAATATCGAAATTTTACTTTTTGTGAAGTGAAACTAATTTTAATCTAGTTTTTAGAAACTCTTAAAGATTTTGTACTTATTATATACGTGATGTCTTAATTCCTCATTATCATTATTTCATAAATCAAGTTTGAGTTAACCTTTAGAATCAGTTAACATTGACATTGCATTTTTCTCCTCTATAAAAATGATATATATAATGATACAAAAATGACAGGAAAAATAAATTACGGTATATCCGAGGTGGGGAAATGGAAAAGGGGGGGGGGTGTTTTTAAGGGTAGAAACGGTTTATCTCGATTTCCGAGAAAACTATAAGTCCTATGGAAAAAATTAAATAGCAAAGTTGTAGGTAATAAGAAGATCTACAACTTTTGTACTAACACTTTTTTCACATAATCTCGAAATGTATGTGAAAACTTCCAATAACCAAGTTTTTGATTTTTATTTTTATCTTCTACAAAAAAAAATTTTTTACATGAAATTTGCTTAAAACTCACCTTTAATGTCCCAAACACACTGTAATTATTTTGAATTAAAATATTTTTTTTTTACCTTATTTTGATTTAATATTGAAAAAGCACCTTAATTTTCAATCGAAAATTCTCACGTCAAAATATTTACTTTTGACGTGATAACGTCTTATAAATTGATGAACTACGGCAGCCAGTCTGAAAAAAAACGTCAATTTTGTCAGGTTCCATTTGAGCCTGTGCGTGCAAGCGAGAACGCGATACAAGTGATAGAGAAACACGATGTTATTGTTGAGTTTTGTAGTGTTTTGTGTTTTTCTTTTACAATTTACTTAATGAAATTTAATTGATTTTTTCCTTCATAATTTTTAGTCTGATTTCGTTTTGAAAAGTTTGTTAATTTTCAATTAACTCCTTCTTTGTATTATACAAAATAATGATACACTGAAAAACACTATTGTCCGTAAACCGACTTTACAGATAACCAAATTTTTAAATAAGCCGGTGGGCTTTTTGTTCGTTGAAACCTCTACTTTCTGATGATGAAAAAAATATATACATTACAATGTTAAATTTCTCAAAATTGTACATAATACAGTAATTGTTCAAATACAACTTTGAGCAGTTTATTAATATTTACACGTTAATTATTACATTTTTTGGGAACTTTAATATTTAATAATAATAAGATATATATTTAAAGATATAATTATTAAAAATAAGATTTAGAGAATAATATTTTAATTTGTATCAATAAATAATATCCAAAGAAAGCTGCAAGACGTTTATAAAATTTGTCAGGATCATTATTCTGGTTAACAATGCATGCATGTCATGAAAACGAAGCTTCATAGAAATTGCGAAATAAAGTACGTAGCTACTTGTCAAAGTAAATGTCTTAATCTTATTCATATCTTGTGTTCTTAAATTATTATTCTAAGATGGTTGAATTATTTCAGAATCCCAGATTTCGTGATAACTAAGAATATGCATGAAATGCAGACGTCATTTTCATCACTAACCTCAAAATTGTATAACAGATACTGAAAAATTCGAGAAAAGTAATAATTTATTTATTAATAATATGTGTCGTTTGTATATATAATTACTTTTAATTTAAATATAAAAATTAATAAATTAATAAATAAATACAACAAAAATTTAAATTACGCGCACCTAGTTAAAAATACTGAGTCGTTTTGGGGGCAACTTTATCTTGTTAATTTGTGATGATAAAATAGAACGCTACAAATGCTTCTGAAACCGCGCCGCGATGCAGACGTCATTTTCATCAATAAACTTCCAAAAGTACTTATAACAACTACTGCAAAATTTGAAAAAAGTAATAACTTATTTATTAATAATATGTGTCATTTGTATATATAATTATTTTTAAGTTAAAGTTTTGCGACTAACTTCATTTTGTTAGTTTTTATTTTAAAATGCGCGCGCATCCTAAAATTTCACTCTTATCATTTTTTCATAACGCGCCTAAAGAAGTATAACTACTTGGTTTTTGGAATTTTTCACGTCAATTTTGAGGTTATGTGAAAAAGTGTTAGCACAAAAGTTGTAGACCTTCTTTTTACCTACAACTTTGCTATTTAACTTTTTTCCATAGGACTTGTAGTTTTGTCGAAAATCGAGATAAACCGTTTCTACCCTTAAAAACACCCCCCTGTTTCACTTCCTTGCCTCAGATCGACTGTAATTTATTTTCCCTTTCATTTTTGTTGTATTCTCTTCCTGGTCTAATGGGTTTCATCCTACTATAATTTTTGTTTTTCACTTTTTACTATTTTCAAAGGCTACAGCTCTGGTCTATTTGAACAAAATTTTTGATGAACTATTTCAGTAAAAACGAAATTAATTATTTTGATTGCTAATCAAATAGATTCCAAATTTCTATTTGCATTTGCTTAATATTAGCAATGTCTTGTTTTTATTATTCGAACTACAAACATTTTGTCTAAACAAATATTGAAGTTATTGAGTTAATGGCTGGAAATTAGATTAAAACTTTGAGTCATTTGTTGAAAATGTCAAGTATGAGGATGTGAATCGTTAAGACTATAATAACTAAAAACTTACGGTGATTGCTCATGAAGCAAAAAAGAAATTTTCCTAGACTGGTCTTTTGAATTACAAATCTTATTTGATTTTAACAAGTGGAATGTTTAAATACGTAGTAAATAAATATATAAATATGTATTAGTCAAGTAAATGAAACATGTGGGTACTTGTGTGAGCTAATGAATGTTATTGATATCAAATCAGAAGTCATAAAAATGGTGAGTCGTAAAACATGTGTAGGCAGGTAAATATAAAAAGAATAGGTCGGTGGAACTAGAAGAGCGTGTCTCCGGGGGATCATCTTTTTGTTCGGTGGAAGTGTAACAGATTTTCGAGATAAGACGGTCAGTGTGATGTGTACTCTACACCACGTATCAATAGGAAAGATGGTCGCGTGTTGTCTGTGTACAAATAGCTGAAACCGGCACACCGCAACATGGGGGGTTATTTTCTAGCTCGAAGATGCGCTCTGCGAACATTCGCACTGTGTTTCCCTCCGAAACTCCATCATCATTGCACACACACACGTTTATTGATTATTAGTCGCGTGCTCGACTTTTCCACGGTTGCGCATACCACAGCTCGGTGGCACATCATGAAAATAGCCGAGTTACGACGCTCGAAACTCCGTAGCTCCTCAGTTCAATGAATGGAATGGAATAGCTCCATTATAAAAAAAAAAAACTGAATAACAACGGGCGATGCTTTCAATCAATTGACCAACAAAAAAAAAATGATGGAAATCTAGTTTGGATTTAACTTGTTCGTGGTTGTGTTTCAAGTGGTTGTTTCTTGACAATTTCATCAATGTGAAAATTTCGTTCTTTAAGTGTATTCAATTTGGGTTACAACGAATAAGACTTAACAATGGCCAAGGTATGATTCTTAAAAATTAAAATTCCCAATACATATTCATGTTTTAGTATTATAATTGCTGGTAATTTCTAGTAATTTAATCGCTATTTCCAATACACTTTCGTTCCGCTTTAGTCTCTAAAATGCATATAACTCGTAAAGTGGTTGCAATAATCGGAAATGCAGGGGACTGAGTGTTGTTTTCTACGAAACAAACACTTGGAAATTTTCTGTGAAATACACATAGACATGTACCAATACACATAATGGCAATAAATGAACTATTGATTTGAACGTTGCATTGAAATTTTTAACCGAAAAAGGCCTTGGAATCAGTCAAGGCTTTGTTAAAGTGACGTGTTTTGGCGCCAAAGGGATGAAATATTTAAAAGAAAATAATGTGGCGATGTTTAGTTCGGTTTTGTTAGTGCTTGATCGAGAAAAATATTTTCGTGTCATTTAAATCTTGTTATTAATCGTGTGCCTTTATCGCTGTACGATACAAAAGTGGGTTATTTCAAAGAAAATATTTCATGTATGGATTGAAGGAATAAATTTCCACGATTGCGTTTCGTAAGTGTCGTGAATATTGAGATCAATATGGTAAAATATTGCGAATAAAATTTAGTAAATGAGGCTTTGACAACAATGTTACAAGGAATCAAAAGTTGAACTGTGATTCTGATTGACCAAAACTTTTTCTTATCACCATCTGATAAGGTTTTCAGGTTATTTAAAACTGAAAGATTGTTCATAATTTAACTCTAACCTATTTGGTTCGTAACAAACTTTGTCTCGAACATTTTCATGTATTAGACTAGAATAAATAATTTTTGAACAGAAAAAAAAATTATAGTATTAGAAAAGGAAGAAAATATAACAAAAATGAAAGGAAAAATAAATTACAGTCAATCTGAGGTGGGGAAGTGGAAAAGGGGGAGACTTTTAAGGGTAGAAATGGTTTATCTCGATTTTCGACAAAACTACAAGTCCTATGGGAAAGTTTTAAACGGCAAAGTTGTAGATAATAAGTAGATCTACACTTTTTGTACTAACACTTTTTTCACATAACCTCAAAATTTATGTGAAAAGTTCCAATAACCAAGTTTTTATTTTTTTAAGAGGAAGAAAATATAACAAAAATAAAAGAAAAAATAAATTACGGTCGATCTGAGGTGAAAAAGTGGAAAAGGGGGAGGTTTTTAAGGATAGAAACGGTTTATCTCGATTTTCGACAAAACTACATGTCCTATAGAAAAATTTTAAACGGCAAAGTTGTAGATAATAAGTAGATCTACAATTTTTGTGCTAGCACTTTTTTCACATAACCTCAAAATTTATGTGAAAAGTGCCAATAACCAAGTTTTTAGTTTTTTATTTAAAAAAAAACATTTTTTTTGTAAAAGATAAAAACAAAAAACTAAAAACCTGGTTATTGGAATTTTTCACATAAATTTTGAGGTTATGTGAAAAAGTGTCAGCACAAAAGTTGTAGACCTTTTTATTACCTACAACTTTGCTACTTAACTTTTTTCCATAGGACTTGTAGTTTTGTCGAAAATCGAGATAAACCGTTTCTACCCTTAAAAACACCCCCCTTTTTCTTTTCCCTACCCAGATAGACCGTAATTTATTTTTCCTTTCATTTTTGTTATATTTTCTTCCTTTTCCAATGGATTTCATCCTACTATAATTTTTTTCACTTTTTACCATTTTCAAAGGCTAAAAGCACTGGTCTATATTTATTTGATCGAATTTCAAAGGCTTCTTTCACCACCTTTTGATCAAGTTATAAATAATCTATATGTCATATACTTATGCCTTTTATGATTTATGATTATTAAGTACATTGGTAATAAAATTAGTTATAACATTGATAATTATCTTTATATTAAGGATAAAAATATAAAACAGTTACTTTTTGGGTGCGTTCCACTAGGTGCTCACAACACTCGCAAAGCTTTTTCTGCCATTAGAGAAAGCTTTTTCTCAGTGTTATGAGCTTCTAGTGGAATTAACCTTATATGATAGGTAATTTAGAGGCTGGATACAAAAATTTACTAAAAATGACATCTATCTGCCACTTAATCAATAGGTGGTTATCAAATCCTAAGTGTTAAATTGTCGTACATTTTACCTCTAATCAAACTATCAGTATTGAAATTATCTTCACTTTAAAGCGAGACAATAATTTGATAAAACCACCTATTGGCGCAGTGGTTAGAACAGTAGTTCTCTCTGCTTCATGCGTCAAGTGGTACGGGTTCGATCCCCGTTGAAACCTAGACTTAAGATCCTAGACCAAAGATTAAAATTGACCAACAGAAATTTTCTGTGTTTAGACAGTTGTGATATGACCTTAGATGTTAAAGCAACTTATAACACCCAAAAAAAAAAAATAATAATTTGATAAAAATGTGACACACCGTGTGGTCACAATGTAGTTTTACCGTATTTTTGGTAAAAATATTTTTTCAGTCTTTTTTATCTTTCTTGGAGTGAAAATGTTTTTATATTTTTCAAAACCAAAAGATGTGACCACACGGTGTGTCACACTTTTTTCAATTTTTAACCGACTTCAAAAAAAAGGAGGAGGTTCTCAATTCGACTATATGTTTTTATTTTTATGTTTGGTACCTCAGAATTTTCGACTGTTTGTAGCGATTTTGATGATTCTTTTTTTATTTGAAAGCTGATGATTCCCGTGTGGTCCCGTTTTAATTTTAAGGAAATCGTTCTAAGGGGTTGTCATCTAAGGGATGAAATATTAACTTTTTATTGGAAAGCTTGATTTTGATAATTCTCTTTTTTATTTGTGCGCTGGTGCTTTCCGTGTGGTCCCATTTTAATTTGAAGGACATTTTTCACTTCTAAGGGGTTGAAAATTAAGGGATGAAACATTAACTTCTTATTGGATAGCTCGATTTTGATTATTCTTTTTTTTTATTGGTATAACAAAATTTTAAATTAATCTCATATCCATTTTTTATAAAAAAAAAACAACCTTTATAAGGGGTTAAAAATTAGGGATGAAATAATAAATTTTTCCTGGCTAAACACGATTTTGATAATTTTGTTTCTATTACGTACATCGTACCTTTAAATTATTCACATTTCAATTTGAAAAAAAAAATCCACCCCTAAGGGTGAAAACAGAGGATGAAATAGTGACGTTTAACTGAATCATCGGAGTTTGTTGATTTTTTTCTATCGGAAAGAATATTCCACTTAGTTCAATCATTACATTTAAAAGCAAAACATTTCAACCCTTAAGGGATGATGTAGTAAATTTTAATATTTAAACGGCGTTTTCTCATATGAGCAGCGCGTTTAGTAGGTTTATCCATATTCAAAGAAATAAAATCGATTATCAAACTTCAGGTTACTAAAAATCGAGAAATAAATAAAAATTGTAACAAAATGAAAAACCGACTTCAAAATAAATAAAAAATCTTAAATACAAAATGCACTAAAAAGTAAAAAAATAATTCCGTATCCTTGCAGTGTCTACAACTTACTAATTATTAAAGATAGGTTAGAGATAATGTACAACTATTGTTATTTTTGGAGTTGGTGTCAGCCAAGGAAATAAATATTAATGTTCATTTGTACGACTTTATATTCAGTTTTTAAGTGGAATTTTTGTCAAACCTTCGTTTATTATCTCAAGGGTTGAATCTTTCTAATGGTCGATCTCTAGTTTTTACAGGTTAATTACATTTTCATCGAAAGATTGGCTCGAAAAAAAATTATTCTGATAGCCACGCATTTTTTGACTGTTTTATTTCAAGAATTTTCATTGGGTTTTGCTTGAAAAGAATTTTTTTTCATACCAATACCAAAGACATCAAGCGAAAAAACCACAACTTTGAATTTTTTATAAGACCCTTGTCTTTTGTATCCAACATTTTCTTAGTTTCACAATTTAAAGATAAGCCTTAATTACACAAATCATCGTTTGATTGATAACATAGTTAATTATTGCTCAATTTTTCAAACACTTGACTCATTTATGTACTTAATACAATACAAGTAGCTTCTTCTACTTTGATTAAGATTAATATCAGAGGCATTCGATTGGAATGAAATTTTCGATTACCATCAAGATTTTTACTTGTCATGATGATTTCATTTAATACAATATATGAAACGTTAAAAAATAAAGTCATAAAATAACTTCAATATGAGTTTATTTACAGTGCTTATCGCAATGCTGATTTGCTGCTATAAGTGTATGAAAAAAAAAAAAAAAATTGAGCAAACATTAAACTTGAAAATATTGATTTATACTCCGTCCAAATATTTAATTTCAAATCAAATTTTCTCGATTCAGTCCATCGAAAAACGTGCAGCTATAATTTTTATTCAACTTATTATTTATGTGCATTGACCAGAACTGAGGCTAATATAACAACACAATATATATCAAAAAATTTTCACCGTTACAATGAAAGCCAAGTCGAAGAATCTTTGAATTAAGAGACGAAAAAAAAAATTACAACTCATTAAACATTAATACCGCAACGCGAAACGATTGAATTCAACTTTTATTTTCTCTTGATGATTTTATATATTTATGGATTTATGTGATGTCAGATTTAATTAAATGGTAGCCTAGCGATCGTCTCATTAAGTAATTAAGGTTAATTTTTTCCGTTTATTACATTATTAAATTAATGTTATATGATTTAGCTGTGCATTAATTTGTAATTTGTAGAAGTTAATGGAATTTTAAATTGAATAATTTTGTGATTAAGGACTTGTTCTAAAATCGTTTATTTGGGGTTGAATATTTATCTAAAATTTAGTTTAATTGTTGCAAGTTTTGTCTATGGTTTAGTTAAAATAATTATATATGGCTAAAAACCAGTCCCCTGTCACTTAGATACGAGAAAGGTTAAAAAACCTGACCGATTTATACGGAAATCTTAGTACCTTTGGGCTCTTTGGGTGGCGCTGGTATCGAGTGGAAAAACAGCTGTTCACTATTTGTGTTGTTATAAGAGTCATACGTCTCAAACAGCCCCCTATGACCTAAACTACTTAGAATTATTATGCTTATTATACAAAAATACTTATCATCATCATTCTCTTATAATAACAATAATAATGAAAACATTAAAAAGATTCATTTTAATAATTTGTCTGACGTTTAAAAAAATGTATTTCTAACCTCCGACTTCCATAAATTCTTCGGTCTTCGTCAGTCTTTGTGGTCTTCGTTCAACTCGTTTTCTACTAACTTACTGCAAATCCCGTAAAAATGGTCACATTTTTGTAACATGGAGTTGTAGGGGGCTGCTAAAAACCTTTAGTTGACCTATATTTAAGTTTTTTTAGGTTAGAAAAAGTTAAGAACCTCAATAAAGGACTTATTAATAACAAAATCTTATTTAAATTGCTTAAATCAAAATTTCAAAGGTATTTTTTTAACAATATAACCTCAGGATCCTGGATCCTAATGTGATATTTCTGAATAGATTACGGGGCGTATTTATGGACATTCCTAAGGAATTCCTTGCCAAAGGTTTCCTTAAAGTGCATATCTTTAGCTTCCCTTAACAACGTTTTCATTTTATAAACGATCCTTTATTCTTTTCTTTCTTGAGGAAGCATTAGTTCGTTAAAAGTCCCATTTTGGTCTGTTTTCCTTCCTTAGTGCTAAGAAGATGGTTAGCTATCTTTAGTTTCTCCTTAACTGTTTGATCTAATAATAACCAGAGAAAGCAGAGCTTACGATTTTATTAAAAAGAGCAATGTAGGAAGAAAAAAACTTTTGGAAAATTTTGCTCTTTTTAAAGAAGGTACCACCTTCTTCATCCCAGGCTCCTCCCCATTCGGGGTCGCTGTTCCGTATATTTTCCCTCCATCTTACCCTATTCATGGCGTCCTTCTCTCTCAGTCTCTTTTCTCTCATGTCTTCTGAGACACAGTCCTTCCATCTCTTCCTCGGTCTTCCTACTGGTCTCCTTCCTTCTACTTGAATTCTGTCCGCTCGCTTCCCAACATAGTCTACCTGTATTTTCTTAGAGCACTCGCAGCAACTGTTTCTCTTATCCTTTCATTCCTGATCCCATAATTTCTCGTCTTCCCCAGTATCCACCTTAGCATTCTCATCTCTACCACATCCAACTTCTTCTCGTGGACCCTCTTGGTTGCCACTGCTATAAATCAGCGCTGGCCTCACAACCGTCTTGTATAACCGGCCCCTGACCTTACTGACTATACTTCCATCGCACAGCACTCCGGATTTTCTCTTCCAGCTCCTCCACCCAACCTGAATCCTGTGGTTTATTTCCCTACCGAGGTCACTATCTTCCGTTACAAACAAGCCCAGATATTTAGAAAAGTTTACCCGTTCCAATTTCTCTCCCTGTAGCTCTACATCCACGTTGTTGACACTTCCTCCAAACCACAGGTATTGAGTTTTCGTCCTGGTGATCCCGATCCCAGCATCCTCTATAGCCTCCAAATGAGGTACCACCTCGAACACCTAAAATATATTTAACAGGACTCGAAAATCCTCTTGAATTATACAGCCAAAAACAATTTATTTATATTTATTATGTTATTATTTTATTTGTTTTTTTTTTGTTTGTAAAAAATTGGTCATTTATGCATGGGTCTTTTATTAAGGTGTCCTTAAATTTGCCCCCTTATAAAGACATACTTTGTTAAGGAATGTTTATAAAATGAGATTTCACGTACTTTAGCTTGACTTAAGATGCAGTTAAAGTATTCTTTAGATATTTCTAAGCAACATTCATAAATACGGCTCTGAAAGGAAAGATTAATCGAAATTCCACCCCTAAGTAGCTGAAAAAGGATATTGAATATTGAAAATGTTAAAAAATAATAACTATAAAAAGTTAAAGGTTTGTGGGTGTGTGAGGCACGGGGATTCTTTGATTTTTCAACTGTTGTTCCACCACCAAAATCAGGAATTTTGAAGGACTTACCTTGGTGGTCGAAAATAAATTTTTATATATTATAACGGCGAGGCTTGCTTATCGGCTGGCGGAATCAGAGTCGTTGAGTTTTTCAATTTGCCTCGGAATCCAGTGGACTGCGTCTTTCCACCCGGTGTCCCCAAAGTCGCCGATAAACAACCAAATTTGACTTGTTTTTCCTCGACGACCCGAGGACACCGATTCTCCAACTGGACCTGAAACAAATGGAAAAACTCTGTCCACAGCCAACTAGCTCGCTTACGAAATACAATGAAAAAAAATATATATAACGCCTCGTTACAGCCTATTCGTTCGGACTTGTCACATTTTTCGTTAAGATTTCTTTATTTTTCTTTATCCTATATATTAGAGTAGGTACTAAGAGTGCTATTAAATATAGGGGTTGGTGGTAAAAGAGTGAAAATCTAGGGTTATATGCATTTTTTAATTCCGAAAAAAACAATTTGGGATTGGACCACTTTTATCATTTAGGGGCATAAAAAATAGTCTATATCCTATTCCCAGACCTGCTGAATATACACACAAAATTTCATAAGAATCGGTCAAGCCGTTTCTGAGAAGTTTTGTTACAAACACTGACACGAGAATTTTATATATTAAGATAGAGGTAAAGCCAGAGGTTCTGGGTTCGATCCCCATCGAATCCCTAGATATAAGATTAAAAATTAAGATTCAAGACCTACAGAATATTTCTGTGTGTAAGACAGTCGTGATATGACCATAGATGTTAAAGCGACTTTTTGAGAGTTTTTGAGGTCAGCCAGTTTTTATATATGTTATCTCTCGCACTATCCCGGACATCATACGGGCTGTCTGGTTGTCGGGAGGGGTTGCGTTTATTAGTGCGCATCGCACCTATGACAGGTAAAATATTGAAATTTTCAGAAAAAAGAAAAAGTTTTAGATGAAATTTGTTGAAAATAACATTTTACATAAAAAAATGTCCAGTGACTAATTTTTGTAAAGTCGCTACTAGTTTGCCCGCTACAAGCTTGGAAAGGCTGTTTCGACGTGACGTCATTTGAGTGGCCGACTGTTCAGAGATACGGCCGTTGTGCCGACATGTAGGTATACAATGAGTTTTACAAGCTTGTAGCGGGCAAACTAGCGACTTTACGAAAATTAGTCACTGGACATTTTTTATGTAAAATGTTCACAAACTTCATCTGAAACGTTTTCTTTTTTCTGAAAATTCCAATATTTTACCTGTCATAAATGCGATGCGCACTAATAAACGCAACCCCTCCCGACAGCCAGACAGCCCGTATGATGTCCGGGATAGTGTGAGAGATAACATGTATAAAAACTGGCCGACCTAAAATTCTTTTTTTTTTTCGACGTCGCTAGCTCTCGTACTATAAGGTTTATGAAAACATTTAAATGTCTTAGCATCAAAATTTTCTTATGCATCTCAGTTGCATCTTTGCAACCTCAAACTTCTCTTGATTGATTGATTTTAGTTAAGATTTTAATTAAGAGCCAATACATTAAAATTTTTTCATGATAGAATTTCATTTCCTACCTCCAACTCTTAACATTTTCATTACTCTTAATCCAACCTATAAATACTAATTAACTTTTTATTGATCCACGCAGTTATTTCAATAGAAAATTCGAACATATCTAGCACCGTTGTTTCACCTGGCTATTGTTTGTCTAAGAAAATTACCTTTAATTAAGCAGAACTATGTTAAAGATTAAAATACTTACAATAAAATTTTTAACTGTTTTTTACCTCAATTAGTGCCACAGATTATATATATACATATGCTAATTCTTCAGCTATGGAAAAAAAATATTTTTGGCAAGCTAATACATAATGTAATATTATAATATCATTTTAGATAGCTCCATATTTATCGTTTATATCATATGGAAATCATTTAAATGCAAGTCGTGCTTCGAAAATTTTTGGCAAGGCTTTACAATAAAAGCAAGTTCCATATAAGTAAGAAAAAATGTTTTCATACATAAATTTCTGTCACGTTTCAAATTATTTATCTTAGACAAACATGCATAAAAGATAAGGGGTATACGATTCGGATTATCACCCAAAATATTGTTATTGATTTTTTAAATTCATTCGATATCAAGTTGATTGAAAATGTGGACAAGTAACGGAAAATTTATGCTTGATCTTGTAAAATTAATTTCTTAAACGAAAAATATACAAACATTTAACAGGGGTTATCAGAAATTGTTTGGTTACTACAATAATTATAAAACCTGTGATAAGCGAAACGTGATAATGTAGTTCAGTGTTTTGACTCGAAGTTGATGTTTCGTCGCTCAGTTTGTGACCGCAAGTGGACAAAATTTGATATGCAAATAAAGTAAATTGTAACGGATTTGAAATTTGGTATGCAGTGTTAGGTGGTGCACTTTAAAAAAAAAAAAAAATTTTAAGGCTTCACTTGCGGTTTAGTCTTATATACAAAATGCGGAGCCATCAGTGAGTATTTACAAGGAATTTTTTTTAGACATGAAAAGTTTTTTTACTAACGAGATACGTGTCAAAGAATAATTTATTAATATTCATATAGAAATCTTGGACTAAATTAGGTGAAATTTTTACCTAACGATGGTATAGTCGAAAATAGAGTACTGTCGAGTCTTACTAATCCGACACTATTAACAACTAAGGGGTGCCTTTGATTATTGGATTGTATCGAAAAATTCTTTATCTTTACATAGTATAAAACAAAGTCGATCCCTTTGTCTGTTCCCTTAGATCTTTTAAACTACAAGACGGATTTTAATGCGGTTTTCACTAATTGATAGAGTGATTTAAGAGGAAGGTTTTCAAGTATAATACATGCATATTATAGAAGAGAAAAGTTGGGAAATTCAAAGATTTGTAATGTGATATCATAACAAACATAGTTTTGTGCACTTACATTGCAAACGCTGGCTAAACCTTACGAAATAGATCAAACTTATATGAGGCGAAATTGTTTATCTTCAAAAGATTGATAAAAAAATCCGCGACAGTATATGTCGATCTTCTAAGGATAACCCGCAGGAACCATTTTTATCTTTTACATATAACAAAAAAATTATTGGTTATATACCAAGCTATTTTAAACAATACAGTATTATTTCTTATCCAATTAAATACATTAGATACGTTGTGGATTTTATGTAGATCAAAATTGCCCTTTACAGCAAATCATAAAAATGAATATCTTAAAAAAATATCAGAGACTTAAAAAGCGTTGTTAGAACGGCTCGCTATTTTGTACGGCGTACGTAGTGGCTGTTTTATTAATATCTTCTTCTTATATATGTAGAAATCAGAGGCGTGCGGTCCATACATGCTGTAGATGCGGCGCATGCCTTTGGATTGTAAGACGATTTTAAAAATTGAATATTTTTTATGATTTATTCATTTCATTTTCAATTTACGTAATTGCATTTGTAAAATCATTCTAAAATTGATATATTTTTATCATTTATCAATTTTTTAATTTACGTAATAATGAAAGGTATCACTCATAAAATTGGCATAGTTTACCAAATTGGTCGTGCATGCGCACTAGTACGGTCGATTACTATCTCTCTCGGCATTTCACATAGCCAATTAACGGTCTGCCGATGCGTTTGCCGTTTTGAATCTAAACAGTGAATTTAATTGTTACTGATATTTTTCGTGAGTTATTTTGAATTATTGACCCAAAGGCCATACAAATTTTCTGTTCTTTAGGATAAGAACTATTTTCGTGGTTTTTAAATACATTATATGATGCGGTTGTTGATGATTTTTGTAAGAAGGAGCGTCGAATAAGGCTAATTTCAAAAAAAAAAAATACTTATAACACCACGCTTATCAAATAAAAAAATAAATTAAAAAAAATGTGGTTCTTATAACCCCCCCCCGCACTTCTAACCGCATGCCCTGTTTTAAAAGTCACCGCACGCCACTGGTAGAAATATGACGTTGGTCCTTTTCTAGGACAAAACTTGAAAAATTCTGCACTAATTGAACATTTTAATGGCATTTTCCTCAAGAAGGCCTGACCAATTTTAAACAATAACAAAAGAAATCTCTACAAAGTTTAAATTAAAAAATTGACAATTTTTACTGGAAAATAAATATAAGATATGAATTTTAACACCCGATAAAATTAATACTTAATGACATTTTTTTTTTTTAATATTTGAGTTTTTTTATTGTTCATATACGAAAATATTAATTAGAAAAAAACGTATTACAATAATACACTAAATTTTTAAATAATTAATAATTATTTAGCGAAACGAATTTTAATGACGTTTTGTCAAAGATACCTCAGATCTTAACATATTGAATACCATCATCCTTTTCTGTAAAAAAAAAGCTCAGCAAAGCTAGCGGGTATCAGCTAATATGTGAATAAAATAAAGCTAAACGAGTGTTAGGGTGAGGAAAGCGTGAGTGGAGGGTGTCGGATTATTGGATGTACCGGACTACTAAAGTACCGGATTAGTGAGACTCCACTGCATATTTTTAATTTTTTTTTATCCAATTTGTTACACCTGAGCTTGGCTTTAGCAACTTGTCTTTCAGAGTAACAATTTGTGATGGAAAACAGCCCAGTGGCTGTTCTCATATAAGATTAGATGCACAACTAGATCAGATCAGCTGGCTTCCAGCATCTTCTGGACCTCAAAATTCGGATGTACTCGAAGACGCTGCTTTTCCGCATTTTCTTGATTTCTTCTTAATGGTTTCGATATTTAAATCTCTGTGTACGTCAGAGTTCCTAATGTACCAGGCTTGGCACAGCCCCAAAGCTGGATCTCGTATGCTCAGATGGGTTTTCCTCATATTTTACTGATCTTGCTCTAAAGTAAGAGCTCTAGAGTAAGATGCTCAGTTATGTATGCGTTTAAGATTTCATCGAAGCCACTGCTTGTCGAATGCCTGAGATACGTCCAGCAACACTGGCACATACTTTCTTTTCCTCAAGTGCAAAAAATCCTCTATTATATTGGTGATTCTGTGGTGGAGTGCTTTTCATGGAAGCCAAACTGGGAGTCCACGTTTAAGCATCTTTATTTGTTCTCTATTATCTTTCAAACAACTTATCACAATTTAACAAATCAAGTATCGTTAGAAGTGTTTTAATCGTCTACTGGTTATAGGTTATGGGGTGCAACATTAAATTCATTATGACTCCTGTTTGTTGTTATATTTGTCCTTGATAGGACCAAAAATATGTATATGTTGACTTATAAAAAGTATTTGTAACAAAAAGACAACAACTAAAATAAAAACAAAATGCAAAGATTACCTGGATTGCACTTAACGTAAAAATGAAATGCAAAGATTGCTTAGATTTAAAAAGCCCCCATAAAAAGCCATAAAGTCTTATATTGGTAATAGTTAAGTACAAATAATTTTAATTAAATAATTGCCTTGGCAAAATTTTGATCCAACTTGAATTCTTCACAACTGGGCTATAATAACCTATACTGGGGTTTTGTATGATTTAGTACACCTATAACTGGGCAACAATGCAATTTCAAAGGTTTAGGACTGCTGTTTTAGTTTGTTTAGTTTTCTACAGTAACAGCTACTTTAAGATTCCAACACATTTTTACTTTCTTTTTAACCGACTTCAAAAAAAGGAGGAGGTTCTCAATTCGACTGTATTTTTTTATATGTTTGTTACCTCAGCATTTCCGACTGGGTGAAGCGATTTTGATGATTCTTTTTTTATTCGAAAGCTGGTGCTTTTCGAATGGTCCCATTTTAATTTGAAGGAAATCGTTTACTTCTAAGGGGTTGAAAACTAAGGGATGAAATACTAACTTCTTATTGGATAGCTCGATTATGAAAATTATTTTTTTCTTTGAAAGCCAGTACTTTTCGTGTGGTTCCATTTTAATTTGAAGGAAATCGTTCACTTCTAAGGGGTTGAAAACTAAGGGATGAAATTCTAACTTCTTATTGGATAGCTCGATTTTGATAATTCTTTTTTTATTTGTAGAACACAACCTTAAATTAATCTCCTATCCATTAAAAAAAAAAAACTCCACTCATAAGGGGTTAAAAATTAGAGATGAAATAATATTATAAATTTTTTCTGGCTAACCCGATTTTGATAATTTTGTTTCTATTACGTACAACGTACCTTTAAATTGTTCACATTTCAATTTGAAGAAAAAAATTCACCCCTTAAGGATGAAAATAGGGGATGAAATAGTGACATTTAACCGAATTTTGATAATTTTTTTTTCTGTTGGAAAGAATAATCCACTTATTTTTGTTAATACATTTAAAAGCAAAAAATTTCAACCCTTAAGGGCAAAAAGAAGGTTTGGAAGGTTAACCATTTTCAAGAAAATAAAATTAGTTATCAAACTTCAGATCACTAAAACGCGAGAAATAACTAAATATTATAAAAAAATGAAAAACCGACTTCAAAATATATAAAAATTCTTAAACAAAAAATGCACTAAAAAGTAACAAAATAATGGCGTATCCTTGCAGTATCTATTCTCGTTTTTTGCTAAGTACCAATATAGTCGTATTTCCTTGACTGACACCAAAAATAACAATAGTTGTACATTGTATAATCCTAATAATTTGTAAGTTGTAGATACTGCAAGGATACGCCATTATTTTGTTACTTTTTAGTGCATTTTTTGTTTAAGAATTTTTATATATTTTGAAGTAGGTTTTTCATTTTTTTTTAATATTTATTTTACTACTATATAGTAAAGGAAGTATTGTAATCGGGTCGAATTTTCGAATTAGAGCTTTCACCGGAAATACATGTTTTGAGGTCCCCTGAGTCCAAAAAAGTGGTTCTTAGAAACATGTCTGTGTATGACAGCCATATCGTATCGAAAGCTTTATCAGAATTTCATCAAACTTGGAATTTGGCCTCCATATTATACCTAGTTATGCCGCGAAACTTTTGGTTGAAATCGGTCAACCGAAAGCTCCACTTTATTCGAGGAGTTTTTGAGGTTTTTCAATTTTTTTCGAAAACGGCTCTAACGATTTTCTTTAAACTTTCTATAGTTCTTAGACTCATTGATGCCTACAACTTTTATTTAAAACTTTTTCCTGAGAAAATTCGAATAAGGACGGTTGTAGGGTGAAGGTTGGAAATTCATACATATATATATATATAACTATACATACAAACTTTATAAAAATATAAAGTGCTTATATTTCTTTTAATCACAACAATTTATAGTTCTTGAATTTCCGACTGAGGAACCTTTTTTTTTATTAGCAAAAAAATAAGTGAGGGTTTGTTCCTTGCATATTGCAGCTTGTTGTGCTTCTTTTTTCTTTGTTTTTATGGATCTAGGGATTTTATTTCCCTTGCTTACCGAGACAAATGAGATCTTTTGTGATATGACTTTCTGTTTTGTCTAGAACAGCTCTAGATTTCTAAAGAAAACCAGCACCTACCCAGGGGCTGCAATTGTTATCTTACCAGGAGTAATATCCGTCTTTCCAAGATGTTACAATTTTTTTATTTTGAAAGCTGCCTCAAGTTTCTGCCGCTTTCCAGCAGAGACGGCATACCACAAGTTGCCACTTTTAAACTCTAATACTCCTAGGTCAAGTTCATTACATAAACTGCAATTTATTAAAAGAAACAACTCTTGAAAATCATAGCGTTTAATAAACTAAGATTTAAAGTTCCGGCCAAGTCTAGACACTAACAAATTCCACGTTTTATATCCTTCTTATCATTTATACAATTGAATCACCTTGGCGTGCTATAAATGAATTAATACACCCACATTTCGAGAACTATATTTGGACTGAAAATTTCAATAGTGAAAAGGATTGATTTATATCTTTCCTTTTTGAAGACTATTAAAAATAACATAGACGAGGAATTAATAATTTATTAACCTGAAGAATTTTTTTTTAAATTATCGGAAAAAATTATGTGATGAAGTGTTGCTGATGCGGTGCTTTAAAGTCAATGTCTGGATAATGAGCTTAGTTTACACAATGCATGGAAATGTTATTAAGTTTATAGCTTGTGTTAGAACATCAATGCATTTTTATGAATTTTGTATGCAGTAAAAATTGATTTATTGAATGTTTAACGATTGATAATATTATGAAAAAATTATTTGGTTTCGATTGATAGCGTTTATTGGATTTAATTTAACATAAAGTCGCTTTGAAATTCATAGAAGTTTTATTTTCTGCGGCATACAGAATTTATATAAGTATATAAATATTTTATAGTTTTAGAAGTTTGAATACGTAGAGAAAAGTTCTACTTAAGCGAAGATGAAAGCAGAAAGTGGGTCAAATTTGAATTACAAAATTCGTGCTTTACATTTCAATGATATGATCAAATAAATACCCTCTATAAATAAAATGGAAAAATTATAATATCATATTTAAGTCTCAACTTAAACAAAAATGCAATCAGTTTTGTAAGAAATACATTTTATAGTTGAATAGTATAAAATGAACAAGAAGTGTGTTTATTTAAGGCCGGAAATATCAACTATCGGTTATCGCATCGATTTGTTTAACATTTCAATAAGTACCTCTATACCTTTAATATGTTATTTACTTTCCTTTTTTTCTTTGCTCTATCATTTTATCAATAGATAATTGTAAGTCGTTCCATCAAATTCCACCTCTTTTACCAATACTTTCTTTTATTCTTGCACAAGTATAAGTATATACTTTTAAGTGTAAGTGACCACAAAACTTTTTATTGAATAATCCCATTTTGATTGGATTTTATTCAGTGTGAAAATCTTCTCAAAATTGGTTTTTGATTCGAGGCAAAATTCCTTTTCAAGGATTAAAAAATTAATTTTCCATTAGAAAGTTATTATTAGATAGTCGAAAATGATACAAATGCTTTAAACTTGGTTTTATTTCAATTAGAAGGAAAAAATTTTAAATATTAAGAGTTAAAATAAGAATTTGGTTGTTTAGGGAGGAAAAATACCCTCTTAAGCTTTTTTTTTTGTACTTCTTGTTTCGCTAAAAAGTCGTAAAATTCATAGTGCTGATGAGAGATTTTTAAATTTATTATACTTAGAGTGCGTTCCACTAGCCGCTCATAACGCTCAAAATGATCTTTAAGCCATCTCCAGTCATCGTTTTGGCAAATGCTCGAAAAAGTTTCAAGAAATAAAATAACTGTTGGGTCGAGTATACCTTAAAGATGGTTTAATTTTAATCTAGAGACAAAAATCAATTTGTAACAACCGAAAACCAAAGTAAAGACTCTCAAAATCAAGAGTCGAGCGAGTCACAGAGAACTAGATTGTCGCCATCTTACTATATCGTATATTTTTAAAAAGCCCACAAACCAAAAGATTGGTTAAATATTGAAATAAAGGATAAAACAATAGACGATCAAATTTTAAGGACTTTCTCTGCTATAACAAAATGTGTCTAAAGTTTTAACAATTCAATGCTGAAAACTAATTAAAAAATACATTTTTGCATTGTACGTTCTACTAGATGCTCACAATAAATGAAACTAGAGCCATCTTTTGATGAGCTCTTTCGTTGTTTTCTGATATTTTTTTCAAAATCTTGTTGTATTTATCTGATATTTGATATGTCACTTCTATATCTATATCTATACATATATAATACAACTGTAGAAAATTTCTATTTGTTTGTTGTGCATCTTTCACGCAAAAACTACTAAACGGATTTTGATGAAACTTTTTTTGTTATATAGCTATTAGTCCTCGGTAACATAAAGGCTATAATTTATACATAAATAAGTACAGAAAACTCGGGAAATTCAAAGATTTGTAATGTGATGTCATAACAAACATATTTTTGTGCACTTTCATTGCAAACGCTGGGTATACCTTACGAGATAGATCAAACTTATATGCAGCGAAATTGTGTATCTTAAAAAGGTTGATAAAAAAGCCCGCGACGATATATATGTATATCTCCAAAGCATAATCCATAGGAATCATTTTTATCTTTTACAAATGACAAAAAAATTATGTTAGCGTAGCGGCTGGCTATTGTATGACGTACGTATTGCCTGTTTTATTGGTATATTCTTCTATATTATATAACAATGTTATGTTGGTCCTTATTCTGTACCAATTGAGCTTAAATTTTGATACAATATGCAATCGGGCTCCAGAATAGTTTTTAATCTATATTTCGTGTCAGTAATATATAGTGAAAAACACGTAAATTCCATAGGATAGCATAACAATTGTATCCTACGGGAACCGTGTATTTTAAAAAAGTTTTGTTAAAGTTCGCGAAATAGCATTTTAACGCATTTTCCTCAAGATGGCCTGACCAATTTGACACGGTAGCCAAAGAAATTCTCTGCAAAGTTTAAATTAAAAAAGTGACAAAATTTTACTGAAAAATAAATAATTACATTTTTTTAAATATTTGAAAATCTGTATTGTTCATTGTCGAAGAAATTAATTAGAAATAGGTAAACGTATTGAAATAATATACTTAACTTTAAAATAATTAACAATTACTGAACGGAACGAATTTTAATGAAGTTTTGTTAAAGATACCGCAGATCGTAACATTGATTATCATTTTTTCTAATAAAAGGACGGTTTCTTTAGGATAACTCTTAATATTTTCTACTTAAATAGCTGAACTGTTTTAAATGACATTTGAAAAAATCTTACAGAACCTGTAAGATAGCTAATATCTCTTCCCAGAAAAGTAGTTTTAAGGATTTTGATGAACTTACTTAGGATCTAAAGTGTGGAAGTTTCTATCATCTTTTTCTGTCAAAATATTATAGATTAATTTTTATATTTCGCTATGAAAGTAGGGAATCTATTAATCAATACTTATAGGAAGGATCTTTACGTTTTTTTGAATATTGTAAAATATTAAAAAAATTTTAAGCCTTGAGAACCTTTCACAGCAAATGTCATATGAAATAATTTATTAATTTTAGTAGAATAGATTAGTAGCTATCCTTTAGGAAGTGTACCTTTTTTAGGATCAATAATATCTAATGTGTTATCTTAAGATCTGAGGTATTAGGTTTGGTTGCCTTAGATTCATAATTCTAGGATATAGTATTAAGGCCATTATGTCTTATCGGCAAGTCTGCTATTTCCCGGGGTCCAAGATGAGACAACGAATTCTTGTATATCTTGCTAAAATAAATTGAAAATTAAGAATATAGTTTTTTGGTAAAAAAACAACGCGATGGTCAGATCTAAAATGCTATTTTCTCTTGAAAAATAAGTTGGGCTGGATTTCTTTTTGTTCTGGGGGCTTTGCCTTACGGCTTCACCTCTCTTAGTCAAACTCCTAATCGGGATCACTTAAGTCGAACTGTCTGTTTTTGTTATTTATTCTTACGGGTCTCATTTTTGAACTAAGATATTTATTTTTATGGATGTAATCATATTTACTGCAGAGGATTTCCTTCTCCTCCCTCGACAATTCCAACGTTTACTCAGCCGAACTATTAATAATATATTAACTACCCGTAAATTCACAATGGAGTTATGGTTTCTAGGAATTTAACCTATTGCTATACTTCTATCATGGTTATAATTTTTAAATTTGCGAACATTAATTTATAAGAATAACAAATTACATAGTTTAAAATCATGTCGTCTCTACGATATGTTAGTATATGTACATTGTATCACAGCTGCCTGCCGATGTATGTTTTTCGTTGCGCAGTTTTTATAGTTTTTATTTTTTTGCTCAGAAAATCAACATTTTTTCGGAATAAAAAGTATTTTAAAGCACTTTTTGTAATGTTTACTACTTGTAGTGAAAATCTCGTCCAAATTGGACCAGCCGTTTTTAAGTTTGCCCAGAACAAACAAACAGACAAGGAAAACTATTCAAAATAAAAAGTAGCCTATAATGGAAGTTACAATATTTAATAACTTTTTGTGAAAATTTCATTGAAATCGGCTCAGCTGTTTTCAAGTTTACCCTGGACAAACCCTGTTATTTCCCTGTTTTTTTGGGGAAAATTACAATGTAAATGGCATTTATTTTTTTATATTAAATATATGAAAATGTAGGTAATAAAGAGTATTCAACAAAACACGTTAAATTTTTTAGATTAGATAAAAATCTTAGCTGGGAAAAATGATTCGGGTTTTCGTTCTCTCGCGCAGGAGAGATGGAACGTTTTTATTATATAGGTGTTTAAGTAGTAAAAATCTTTAATCTTATTATTGGTATAGATATTAATTTTAACACACTGGATAATGTTTACCTACAATTTATTTGAATTTATCAAAAAATAGCGATAGATATTATTCATTGTGCTACAGTTGATATGATTAAGAACTGGACCGGATTTAGACTTGATAAGGCCCCAAGCTAATTAAGATATGGGGCCCTTTATGAGTCTAGATATTCTATGTCAGTGACAAATAAGTTCTATGGTCTCTAGAGTTTTCATGATTTTGAACTAAATCGGGTTTGCACCAATCACAAAATCCATCGGATGATAATGATGATCGGATAATTTTTTGGGGCCCCCCGAAAGTGGGCCCTAAGCTATAGTTTGTTTAGCTTATAAAGGTAAATCCAACACTGATTAAAAACAAATTATATTTTTTCAATTTCACTGTTATTTCAAAATATGTCCTTTCCTGATAAAAGAATTAGCAAAAAAAATTTAATAGTGTACATTTGGCAAATAATAACGTTTATTACATTGTATTTAAATACAAAAGGTAAAAAAAAATGATAACATACAAT
Organism: Sisyra nigra; assembly: GCA_958496155.1. NCBI lineage: Eukaryota > Metazoa > Arthropoda > Insecta > Neuroptera > Sisyridae > Sisyra > Sisyra nigra. The sequence continues at coordinate 54,757,449 of OY292314.1, forward strand.
TACCTCGCAAAAGGTTATAAACAACTCTCTAAACTCAAATAACCCTTCCACAAAATGTGGGTCATCAAAAACGATGTCTAAATTAAAATTAATAGATATAATTTTTTTCTTAATAATCATACAGTGAACAATAAATCATAGTTATATAGAAACTTAAGTATGCATTAGGAAGGAAATTCTCAGGTAAATTACACCTTTGGCAAATTATAATGTGATAGGTGTACATTAGCCATTATATATTACCAAATGAAATAATTTTTTGCATATTCTCTCTTATCAATTTTTAAGTGAAGCCTTGGACGGTTCTCAAAAAAAAATTTGAAGAAAGTTGATTGAAAGTAAAATTGATTTATGTGCGAAAGAAAACCAAACAAAGTTTTAATCTTCCTTATCTTTTGACTAAAATCAACGCAAATATCTTAGTAGGACTGTGTATGAGACCATTTTTACTTAGATAATTATGTTGATTAATGCAATTAGTGACAGTGTTACAGTTCAAAAAAATTTAACCATGATGCAATCTATATATAAATTAACGTTGATTCGAGTCGACGAATTTTTCCAATTGAAACGCCCACGAATATCCCTTCGCAAATTTGAATAGTGTAAGACATTTTTTTGAATGCTTGAGCCATTTTGAAATGTAGAAGGTACACGCTTCGGTGCCAGTGACAGAAGACTTGTGTCGTGGCTATAATGTTAAATTTTCCGACGATTTTCACACAACTTGCACTCAAACATTGTCAATTTATAAACATTTATTATAACGTCGTGCGTTCGAATCGTTTTCGAATGTTAACATTACATTTAACGGTTTTATATCAGACAATTACAGTTGAATGTGTTCCTATATGAAACAATGTGATGGAGTAAATTGATTTTTGTGGCATTTGTGAGAGTGGCTTCGATAATCGATACGTCTTTAATAGTTTCTTCATTGCGTATGTCCGCTGCACTTGAATTTAATTCGGTTGTATTTAATCAGGATATAAATTGATTTGCATGACCAGCAAAGCGTTAAGTATCTAAAGTGGCTCCTTAATTATCTGATCGGTAAGAAAAAAAAAATTTTCATTAAAATTCTCTTCAAGGCTACCATAACATCTTTCCATCTATTTTTATCCTATACGTGTAAACTTAAGCTTTCATCTAATTTACAATAATCTCTCTTACACACCTTAATTATCGCATATTTAATCTTAATTGGCTTTAAGACACCGATTATTTGACATTGTTTTTCGAAAACTAGATTTTCATCACCTTCACAAGCCCTGGTTCTCTCCCACAAGTCCAACATAAATAGAAACTTGTCTCGATATATAAACAAACATTTTCATATTTCATAATTTTTTTGGATTATTGCGTCGCATATAAATTTTCAAAATTGGAAAGAAGTCTCAAAAACCACAAGAATAAATTGATTCAACCACATTAAGAACGTATGCATTTTGTGATAGAACAACCCGATATGTAGTGTGCATTTTTATGCAGTTTGAGATTAACACGATTGTTTGTAAATAAGTAATTAAAACACTCCTTGATGCCCTTCTTATTGTTTCTGCTGTATTGATTTTAACCTTGGCGGATAAATGCACATTTTGTTCTTGCAATGTTTATTGAAGATATGATATATACATGCATATATAATAATTAAATGCATTCAGTTTAATAATGACACTTAAAAAAATGCTTTGTAATGCTTTCGTGTTATATTTATCAGGTTTTTAATGGCTTCAAACTTGTCTCGGTACGTAAGCGAAAAGAAACCTATGGAATATATAAATGATGCGTATAGGCAATCGGACATACACCCACGTATAGCCAGTTCCGTATACTAAAACATAATAGATTAAAGTTGGCTGTGTTAATGATCAGATTGTAAGATTTTACTTACTGGTGTATTGGGAAAATAAGAAGTTACGGAACGCATGGTGAGAGCAAAATATAGTCCGCGACTTTCCAGAAAAAGCTTCCTGAAAGTTTTTTGGAGATCATCTTATTTTAAGCAAAATTTTGTTTTCCTTGTAAGTTTTTTGAAGTTATACTTCTTTAGGCGCGTTATTAAAAAATGATGCGAGTGAAATTTTAAGATGCGCGCGCATTTTCAGCCAAAAATTAACAAAATGAAGTTAGTCGCACAACCATTGGGTTTCCTGGCGCGCGTAATTTGAATTTTTGTTGTATTTATTTTTATATTTAAATTAAAAATAATTATATATACAAATGACACATATTATTAATAAATAAGTTATTACTTTTCTCGAATTTTGCACTATCTGTTATACTATTTTGAGGTAAGTGATGAAAATGACGTCTGCATTCCATGCCAATTCTTAGTTATCACGAAATCTGGGATTCTGAAATGATTCATCCATCTTAGAATAATAATTTAGTAACACAAGATATGAATAAGATTAAGACATTTACTTTGACAAGTAGCTACTTACTTTATTTCGCAATTTCTATGAAGCTTTGTTTTCATGACATGTATGAATTGTTAACCAGAAAAATGATCCTGACAAATTTCATAAACGTTTTGCAGCTTTCTTTGGATATAATTTATTGATACAAATTAAAAAATTATTCTTTTAGTTTCATTTTTAATAATTATATTTTTAAATATATATATTATTATTATTAAATATTAAATTATAGTTTTTTAAAATTGATTATTTGAATAAAATTAATAAAAACTAATTTTTAATGATACCAAAGAAGTATAACTTCTTACGCGCGTACATAACTACACGCAACCACTTCTTTTGTTACTTTACAATAAAAAAAAAATCTAAAAAAAATAAAAATAAGATTGCTAAAGCCAACGCAGAACCCATTTTTTCCCGTTAGCAGAAAGCCAGAGAAGGGCTCGTTCCCCCCGCACTGCAGCCTTAGGCTTATTGTACTTCTGTTCTGCTCATGTATCCCTGGTAAAAAGATATTTGCTTAATCCAGGTTCAACATTCTGCTTAGCAAAAGCAGTCCCTGTACTAAGCTTGCGCGATTTGAGCCTGTTTGGGCGTCATTTATCCCATACAGGTGTCGCCACTTTGTGAGAGCTCTGCAGTCGAAAATGACATGGGTTGCATTTTCCTCCCCATCCCCACACAATCTGCAACTGAGGTCTCGTTGAGACACCCCAATAGTCTGCAAATGCTTTCTCAGGCCGCAGTGTCCGGTTATCAGTCCTGTTACTGTCCTGAGTTGGTTCCTTCCTAGCTTTAAAACTTCAACTGTGAGCAAGGGGCAGATTCTCCCCACCATTTTCTTGCCGAGCTTCTGACCAGGAACTTCTTGTCAGTATTTGTTTTGTTATCGTTTCAGCCGACTTTTCATCGCCTTTTTGACAGCAGATTTGGTGCTCTCCACTCCAGGTTCCGGGCCTACGAGTGGGATCATCAAACCAGCCCTTGCACAAGCATCAGCTTCTTCATTTCCCTCAAATTCCTTATGCCCCGGCACCCAACCTCCTCCAGGAGTTGCTGAAACTCCAGCACTAGATTTGAGCTGATCGTTATATTGGCGATCGCTTTTAGCGCTGCCTGACTGTCAGAGAGAATATGTATATTCCTATTCCGATAGCCGATAGCGGCACTGAGACGCGCCCTCATGGTTCTCTCCCCACTACTCCCGCGCCAGATCCTCCGTCTATTACCGATCCATCTGTGAACCACATTGGTTCCCTATTTTCTCCCGTTAAGGTTACCATGTAGGGGTACTCGAACCTGTATTTAGTGGGCATCCAGTCGCTTACCATCCCCATGAAGGGGGTGGCGATGGCGTCCACTATCCTAGCATGCCCATGCGGATTTGACCGCCAAGCATTATTCAGTTGCAGCCTATATGAACTCAACCTGGCCTCCACTTCTATCCACAAGTGAAGTGGAGGGAGATCCAGCAGAGCCTCCCACAGAACACATTATGTTTATTTGATTTAAAAGGAAAAAGAAACAAAACACAAAAAGCAAAATAAATTCTCCACAAGTTAACATATTTTTTGAAATGTTTCTGCAAATTCGCCAATTAAAAACATAATTTTCATATGGAATAAAAAAATTACTAGTTACTAAAAAAAGTACCAGAACGCGTTCCGCTTCTGAAAAAAAGTTCCGGAACGTAGTCCCCCCCGAATACCCACTGTTTATACGCCAGTGGTCCTAGGTTCGAATCCCAATGAAAGCCTAAGATGTTTTTTCTGGGTTTTCGGATTCAACGGTCGCTAATGACCATAGTAGTTGCTGCGACCTTAAATAAACCAAAAAAAAACATATTTTGTAACATTTAAAATTTTATTTAAATATCTTTTTTTATTTTTTTGCAGTCAACGAAGGACAGCCGTATCCCACAACTTGGAACCCCCGTCTCTCGCATTCCACTCGTCGGGAGTCTATCAACGTCTCAAAATCGATCGCTTCCACGGCCTTTAACGGCCCCCGAAAACCATCAAGCGAAATTTTTCAACAAGTTCAACCCTTCAAAACGCACCCAACCAGATTCCACATCGCTTGATCACGTCACACCTAGTCGAAATTTAAAATTCTCACAGCAAACCGCCAATGTACAACTAGAAAATCGACTTTTGTTCGAAACCGACAACAATCCGAATGCGAATAAATCGGGCGATATCAGTGAAAATGTTCAGGTGAAAAGTCCTACCAGAAACAATGCGTATAAGACCTTGTCCGAATTGACTCCCACGTCAAAGCATATCGGTCAACAAGTCATTGTTTGCGACTCACAACTGGGCACGCTGAAATTTTTAGGAAATGTACAGTTTGATAGTGGAACTTGGTGCGGAATCGAGCTCAACAATCCAATTGGAAAACACAATGGGATTGTGCAGGGTGTTCGATACTTCTCATGTCCCAACAATCACGGTTTGTTAGCTCCCATATCAAAAGTTCGCCTCACCACCCCTTCAAAGTCACACTTTGAAAAACTAAAACTTAAATTTGAAAATTACAATCTGAAACTTGCGTCACAATCGTTCAAATTGGGTCGTAAATTAATCGCGTCGACCAAGCGAGACGAGGGCGAGAGCCACGAGTCACAATCGGGACCATTTAGCTTCATCGAAGTCACGTCTACGTCATACAAAAACTATATCGAAAACTCAACAAATCTAAGTGCAAACCACGAGAAAGGACGACATGAAGACGAAGGAGTCTGTGACCCAAAGTCTTGTGATAACAAACCGGGTGAGTCGAATGTAAAACCACCACTCAATCGACGTCTCACTCAAATCTTAACGAAAAGCTCGTTTGTCCTTAACGATGACGCTCAAAGCGATTCCAACAATGTACAAATTAAACAGTTACCGCTAACGACCAGTTCTGAAACCAAAAGTTGTTCTAATTCAGTGCCAATTAACATAAAACCAAAGTGTTACAATGACATTCAGTCAACGTCAAGTCCTGGCTCCGCTTTGCAAACCTCGTTGCTTTCATCGACTCCAATTTTAACCATAACATCGTCGTCACTTCCCAATTCCGCGTTCACCTCGCCCGTGGCGCCCGAATCAATTTTTCCCGACTCCAACTGCCTTCAACTCAGTAAACAAAATTCCGTGGACGAGTCCCTTGAAATTCTAACACCTGATCAAATGTGTGACTTCCCCAAAACCCCATCAACGGACGAATTAAAATCTTTGATTTTAAACCTAAAAAAACTCGATAAAACTGCATCGAATTTAAGCATCGCCGAAGCCAGTTCCACCACTGATGACACCTGTAATACCTCAAAAAGTTTCACGTTGAAACCGTTGAAAAAAGCCTCATCCAATTTTAGTGTTCTAGAACAGGACGAATCGCTGGGAATTTTAACTCCAGACTTGATGTCCGATTTCCCAAAAACACCATCGAATGACGATTTGAAATCACTAATGTTTAGTTTAAAGTCTTCCGATAAGACTTTGTCGAATCATTCTAGGACTCCCAGCTCGGAGAATCTCGTTTCGTTTAATCAACAAAAGTCCGACTTAGAAGTGGCCCGTGAATTTAGGCCAGATGTTGGTGGTTTTAAACCAGACGAGTTTTCGAATTTTCCCAGTCCTACCGGAGGCGATGGTTGTACGGTGGATTTGAGTTTGGAGTTGTTACAAGAGGATATTCTTAGTAGTTCATTTTTGGCGAATAATACTTTTAGTAATTTGGAAACTACGATGAATATGGATTTGCCGTTGGATTCGGTTGATTGTAAAAGGTTTAAGCAGTTGAGGTGCGAGCAAACACCGTCTCCTGAAGACTTACCTTTAGATCCTATTGGGATTAAGACCGATGTGGTTGCTTCAGTATCTACTGTTGGAAATAGTGAAAGTGATCCTAAGAAACAGGCAAAGACTTCTAATAGTTACATTATGAGTATTACTAGTATTACAAGTTTGGATAATGGATACCAAGGAGATGGGGAAATGTCTCGACCTGCTAGTCGAGGAGGAGATCATTCTCCGACTGTTCATAAACCGTCGAATCAAGGACTTGCCGTCGCTTTAAATCAGTTTCAACGAGCCATGTGTCGTCGTCCCGATCCAATGACAGATTCGGACTTCTTTACGGAAAGTGATGCCGATGGTCACGATGAAAACGCGCCGAAAGGAGATCGACGAGCTCAGGTTATAGACGGCCATTTGTATGGGCCTAATGCACCTAACCCTGGTCCGGGTCCAGGTGAGGAAATTTTTGTAAATAACCAAAACCACGCCGCCGAAGAGATGGATTCAAGTGGTATTTTTACTGATTTAGATACAAATACGCGGGCCGACGAGTTTTCTGACGCCGAGCGCAACAAAAACGAGTTGCCCGTGCGAAATGTCGACGAAGACCAATCGCCTTCGGACATTTCGAGCAAAACGATTTCAGAAAACAGCCAGAATCGCGTCGAAAGCACGTCAAATCCGGGCGATCAGGTCGACACTGTCTCGATGCCTAATTGCGTGGTCGATGTGGCCGTGAACGCGCTAAAAGAGTCAAATTCGTTGCCCGGCTCGGCTCAGTCAAGTCCGTCGCGTGTTTCCTCAATCACAAGTCCGAAACGCTCGTCGTCCAAGGAAGAACCTAAAAAGCACAAAATGCCTCGACGGGAAGTCGTCTCCAAAGTGAAATCGATGCTCGAGACCAAGTCGCCATCGAGCTCGGTCGAGAACCGCGAAAATCGTAAACCGACCAAAAAGACCAACAATAAGTGGGATGCTGTGATGAGTAAAATTTCAGATAACAAATCGACCAAACCGAATCTCAAGGAAATTAAGTCGAAAGTCGCTTGTGGTTTATCGGGAAATCCCAGCAATGCTGAACAAAAACTCTCAGCAACCTCGGCATCTAAACGATCAACCATCCTGCGACCAAACGTTCAAAAATCACCGGGATCATCGATCAAAACCAAAAGGTAAATACCAAAATGTCATTAGGAAATCTTGCTTATCAGAATCGGAGTATTCTAAGGCTTATTTGATGCATTATTTTCGCTTTGTGAAAAATTTAAACTTGGACAATTTGGCTTAAATTTGGATATCTTTGATTAAGGCTCATTGACTTTTGGTGTCCTTATTTGATTTTTTTAAATAGGGTCATCGCAACTTCTCTAATCATCGAATATTTATGGTAATAAAGTTAGATTCAAATATTTTATGAATTCTACTGGAGATTTGCATGCGTTTTTCTATTTACTAGATTCGATCAGTACCTACATGTTTAAGTGTTATTCAGTTCTTAGATTTAATCAGTAAAATTGTCGATAACTATTTTAATTAGTCGCTATTTAAGGTAGTGGCTAGATAGGTTTTGATGTTTTTTTGCAATACTGTCTAGGGGCGTAAACAGCATTTGATCTGAAGGAGATGGGGAGTAAAAACTTAAGAAACTAATAACCAAAATACTGATATAGGTCACCTAAAATAAAAGTTATAGATTCCAAAGAAATGCTGTTGTGATCATCAAGCAGTTTAGTAGTGTACTTATCAAAAAAAAAAAAATCTTATGGTGTCCAAAAATGTATAGTACTTATATACTTATTAAAACAAACATTTTGGTACCAAAAAAGGCTCATAACAATTGAAGATTGGATATCAATAACGGGATAAGTGCCAAAAACAAAAATTTGAATTAGACCCAAAAAGCAAGCTAATTGCCAACAATCTAAAAAGCAGGTTAAATGCCATGACCTTTAATAACAACTATTAATGTATTTAAAGGCCTCAATCCTAAAATTTAATAGAATATCGAGCTTTGAAATTAACATTCGTTCTGTCATACTCGGAGAATTTTTAGTAGAAAAATAGCCAGCCTTGATTTGATTATGTTATAATTAACAACCAATGAAAATCTTCGTTTTACTGCTCGTCCAATTGACGAAAAGTTAGTCATAGCCTGCTAGGGAAAAAATTGTTCCATTTAAATAACAAGATTTTTTTTAAATTTTCATATCTTTGGAATAATTTATTGTAAGGACAATCTGAAATCAAGGATTTAAAGGAAATTTCACGCTCTACAAAAAAGTCCTTAAAACAAAGTTACTTAGATCAAATATTTCAAAGATTTCTTTTTCTTTATTATTTATTTCGCAATTTTTCCCAAGACAATAAGCAAAATTTGGTGAACGTATGGACGGGACAGATCACTCTAGGACCTAGAACAAGTGGCTGCTGTACTGCTACCTGTAGGGTAGCTCCAGAAATGACACGCGTTTCAGTCTGGCGGAATCCTCCAGGAACAGCCAGGTAGCTAAGGTTCGTTTAGGAGCCATTTAGAGTTTACCCAGAGTTATTTAGAACTGAACCTGGCTGCCTCCTACTTGACGGTAGCCATACCCAGATCTTTATTGGATGTCCCTGCTGGTGTTGTACCATGGGGCATCGACAATTAGTCGCATCATCTTGGACTGAAACCTCTGTATGTCAATATTGGAGCTGCTAACAGTTCCTCAAAGTTGGATTCCATACATCCAGACCAGTTTTAGGACGGCTTTATAGACAATTAATTTACAATCCAGGGACAGTCAAAGATATAAGAATTCAAAAATAACCCTTTTCCTGTCAAAAGAGCCTTTTTCCTGTCTCTATAAGCACGAACTCTGTCGGCAGTCTTTCTCTTACGGCATAAAATTAATTCACCGTCGGATATTTTCGCACTATTCTCACTAGCTGTATCTTTGTCTATCATGATAAGTGAATAACAATATTTATATCAATACACTGATCAAAACTCACAAATACCAATACAAATATGATTGACAATTAATGACAACTTATAATACACTAAAACGTTGCATTGTGATGGAGAGGAAAATAGTCATTCAACAATATAACTCGCGCAACAGCCCCGGTAAAACGACATGGTATATAGCTAACAAGCTTGCCGAACTCTGCCGAACACTTACCGACTCCCTACCGAGAATGTAACACACATTTAGCGACATGCTAAAGACAGGCTCAAAAAATTTGAGACGATGTATAAAAAGTTTCACTTTAAAAATAAAAATAAAATCCAGTATTATGGATGCTGTATTGATAGATCTTGATATCCTGTTAAAAGAAAATGAAGTAATGGATTCAGGGACATCTTAATATTGATATTTAAAGCTTTTTTTGGGGTTTGTTTTTATATGTTTAAAGTACTTATCAATTTTTGGACACCATAAAAATGTTTTTTTAACATCCTAGACAAAATTTAGCAAATTAAAACATTATAGAACATTAAATTAGATTTGAAGAGCTGCATTTAATTAGCAGTTCATCTAAAAGTAATCAATATGGAACCTAGCTATTATAGAGTAAAAAATTAAATTACACCAGCCAATAGTTTTTTTTTTAATTTTTAAGCTTAGGCTGCTCGAAAATTTTATCAAAGCAACTACCTTAATTAAAACTATCCTGCAATGTTGATGCATGCTTTTTATATTAAGAACAAATTCTTACAAATAATTTCAGTTGAGACAAAAATTGTTACAGTTAGATAGAAATCGATCAAATTGTTTAATTTTTTCAAGACTTCCATAGATTTTAGTGTTATTAAAATTTTTTACTATGAAAGTTTATCTTTGATTTTGGTTTGTTCGTTTTTTTGGAGTGGCTAAAATGACGGTTAATTTATTGTTTTGGATGTTTAGACGTACAAAGCTTCGATGCGATGTTCCTTCAAAATCAAGTACAAATTTGGCGAAACAACCATCTGGAAGCATTCACAGCTCGTTGAGTGATATCAGTAACAGTGGCAGGACATCAACACGCTCCTTGAAAACGTCAAGTCTACAATCGATAAATCGTAAGTGTCTTTTTTCCTCCTCTAAATTAAGATAGTTGTTGGTCGAAAAGATAAAATGGTTTCTTACAAAAGATCACTTTACCTATGGAATATCTAAATCATTTTTGTAATCGTTGAAATTTCCTCGAGTCGTAAATTCTTGGAAGTTAAAACTTTCTGGTTACTTTTAATGAATCATTGATACTAAATAGTCTATTAAATATTTTCTCAAATAATAAGGTTCTTGAGACAAATAAAGTGGGAATGAATAAATAACATTTCCTTTACAACGACGCAAATAAATCATAATATAATGACCTTCCCGTTATATTAACACTGATGCAAATAAAATGCAGAAAATAAATGTTATACAAAGAGGAGATGAATTAAACGCTTATAACGTCATAAAAATTAAATTAATTTATCCACTTGTTCAGCCGTTGAAAAGATTCAATTTGATGCTTCATATACTTTCTGTAATCATCAATAAGTAGTTAATTCATATTATTAAAGTAATATTTCTAACAAAACTTTTTGAAACTCTTAAAACTAGAGAGAGTCAAATGTGCTATACTACTGTACAAAAGCTTGGTTAGACCTGTTGTATGCCAGCCAAGTCTGGGCAATAGCGGCCCCATTGAAAATAAAAATAACTCCCAGAATAAGATATTGCAATATTCTAGTCTAGAGGCATGAATTTCAGGTAATTTTTGAAGTGTCATATAAAAAAAAGACAATTAATATTTTTACCATTCATTTTTTTTATTAGTTATTTATTAACCTTACTAGAAAACAGAAAAAAAAAACAAAAGAAGTTTAAAAATTTCAAAAATTAGCAGCTGATAAAGTGGGGGGTCTCAAAAAATTGGCACGTGACAATACCAATGATTTCAACCCTCCTAGCAATGTGAAACAAAAAAAAAAGATTATTAATCTAGAATTATGTCGCAATGTCTGGAACTACAGAAAAATTAGAAAAAATTTTTTTACAAAATGGCGACTGCCTAAAAAAAATTTTGTACCACTTTTTTTGACTGTTTCGAATTCTTGAAAAATAGTAAAAATTGAAATTTGGGGATGGGGATAGTTCCAGGTATAGACCAGTCTATAAAGAAGACTCTCTAAAAAAATCAGGTAAATCGGTCGAGTAGAACCTGAGAAATCGTGGGTATTGTTTTGAAAAAGACAGCTTTGAGAAAAACGCGTTTAAAGTTTCGGGTAAAGTTACATCCAGTGCCCATATACAATGGTAGTTAATGCTTACATTTTTTAATCATCGATTCCTGGTCCAAAAATATTGAAAATTTTGAAAAATCTTCTTAAAGGTTTAAACTTTGAGAATATGAAAGAAAAGAAAAATCAATTTTTTCAAATTTCTAGACTAGAATACCCCCATAATAAGGATGGCAATAAGAACTCCATTGTTCGTATGAAACAATCAGGTATCCCAACAATTCTGTCGTCAAAACTGTCGGCCGGACTGTTTGAAAGATTGACTTGCTGTCTTAACGCAATCCCTCTCCAATTAGGCTATACACCTGAAACGAGAAGATTAAAAAGACCCTAAGGATTTTTCAAGGACAGTTTTTTTTCTTCGTTTTACGGGTCCCAGGATATTCCTTCTATTTATCACTGCGACTAAGGTGGTCTTTTGTGATGTGACCCTCTTTGTTTACTAGAGGAGCTCCAGGTTTTAAAGAAAGCCAGCACCTGACTAGGGGCTGCCGTTGCTATTTTGATGGGCGTCATGTCCGTCTTTCCGAGATACTACAGTCTTCTTTTGAAAGCTGCCTCAACTCAGCACAAAATCTGTTCCGCCGTTTCTGCTGCTTTCCAGCAGAGACGACATATGTTAGTGTCGGCTTTATCGATCTTGTGAAGATAGTAATTCAGGGTACAGTGGCCCGTATAGAGGCTTGTTGGGAGCCTAATGTCCCTTTTGCCGAGTGACAGTATGTCATGAGTTCTCTTCTTAGAGCACTTTATGAATTTCTTAGCTTGTCTACACCCCGGAGTATTCCTCCAGTGCGAGGCCTTGGTTTTTGTCTCCCAAGCCAGAAAAGCGTTTTTGATTCTACTTTTGTGATTTGTGATACGATTGGTTCGGCCCACCCACGGCTGAGGCCAGGTGACACCACTCCCAGAGTCATAAAATGGTGGCACTCCCTTAGACACATGGCGACACATTCTTAGACTTGTGACAATATTTTGTGATATTGGATTGGCAATAGTGAGTAAATTTTGTGTAATAAACCGTTGTTATTGACTGAAAGTCAGACTGTAGACCCCCTGTCTTAGACCAAACTCTACAAATAGTCGAATTTTTTTTTGTCTGTAGATCCAGAATAAATTACCCGTGACAGACAATCAGACAAACGAGTGGTACTATAAGGGTTTTATTTCTCGTTTTTGAGGTACAAAACCCTTATAATAGTCAGATACATTCTAGAAGAGCAATTTTTGATATAACTTGTTAGTTGTGTAAACCATAATCATCTACTTGGCTTGTAAATGTTACCTAGGTGTATTGCAGAGGCGTGCGCTGGCTTTTGAAACAGGGCATGCGGTCAGCAACAAGGGGGGGGGTGCACCAAATTTTTTAAATTAATTTTTTTATTTGTTAAACGTGGTATTAAAGTATTTATTTTTAAAAATTAGCCTTATTTGACGCACTTTCTTACAAAAATCATCAATAACCGCATCATATAATGTATTTAAAAACCACGAAAATAGTTCTTATTCTAAAGAACAGAACATTTGTTTGGCCTCTGGGTAAAAAAATCAAAATAAGTCACGAACAGTTTCAGTAACAAGTAAATTCACTGCAAAGATTCAAAACTTCAAACGCATCTGCAAACCCTCAATCGGCAATGTGAAACGATAAGAGAGATAATATTCGACCATACTAGTGCGCCTGCGCGACCAATTTGAAGCAAACATCTGCATGTTGCGTTTGACTGCGCATTCATATGGCTTTTGCTGTTCATTTCATTTGGTGTTCTATGCCAATTTTATGAGCCATATCTTACTTATATTATAAACGTGAAAGTTTGTGAGGATGTTTGTTGCTCTTTTACTCAAAAAGTACTGAATGGATCTGGATGAAATTTGGCATAGATATAGATTATAATTCGGTTTAACACATAGTATACTTTATATCCAGAAAAAATGTACGGTTCCGGTAGGATAGATATTTTTTTGTTTTTTACAGAGCAAAAGATTAACTTCCTTTTTTGTAATGTGGTAGTTTAAGGGTCAGAAAATGATATAGATTACTTCTCATACCGGAATAATAAACGGTTCCAATGGGATAGCAAAACAAGTATGCATTCTATAAGAACCGTGAATTTAAAGGCAGTTTCATTAAAATCTACGAAATAGAGTCTTAACTCATTTTCCTTACGAAGATTTGATCTACTTGTTACTCAGGAGAGATGTACTATTCCCGTGGGATAGATATGTTTTTTGTTTATCACAGAGTTAAAGATTGATATGATTTTTGCAATGTGGTAATTTGGGGAGAATGATATAGCTTACTTTTAAGGCAAAAATAATGCATAGTTCCCATGGGATGGCAAAACAATTATATCCTACAGGAACCGTACATTTAAAAAGTTTCGTTAAAGTTTGTGAAATAGAATTTTAACGCATTTTCCTCCAATTTTATACAATAACGAAAGAAAGCTTTAGAAAGTTTAAATTGAAAAATTGATAATTTTTACTGGAAAATATATATCAATTTCAATTTAACACCCGATGAAATTATTAATGAAATTTTTTTAAATATTTGAATTTTTTTATTGTTCAGAAAGATATTAATTAGAAATAAACGTATTAAAATAATAAACTAAAAATTTCAAAATTCAACAATTACTTAATGGAACGAATTTTAATGAAGTTTTGTTAAAGATCCTGTAAGATAGCTAATAATCTATTCTTTTAAGGGAACATCCATTAATTACGTGAGGCGTTCAGGGGGCCGATGGGGTCGAGCCGAATCTTATCTAATCTTACTTTGGGGAAAGGGAACGTCTCACAAATATCACGTTTTTTGTTTGTTTTGAAAAATATAACATTAGATTGCGGGTTGGGCGAATGATATAGGCCAAATTTCATGACATCTTACCAGAGAGGAGGGGATAGGTTTTCAAAAATCGCAAAAATTGCCTTGCGCAATTAATAGATGTTCCCTAAAATAGCTGAACGGTTTTAAAAGACATTTGGTATGGAAGATTTTCAAGTCATAAAGGAAGTAATACAGGTACTTTTTTACTAAAAATCGTATAGAAGCTGATGTGGGACAGCTAACATCTCTTTCTTGAAAAGTAGTTTTACGAATTTTGATGATCTTTCTTTGGATCTAAAGTCTGAAAGTATCTATCATTTTTTTCTGTCAAATAGATTAATTTTTATAGTTCGCTATGAACGTAGGGAATCTTTTAATCAATCAGCTAGTATCAGGGTATCAGCTAGTCTTTTATAATTACGTAAATTAAAAAATGAATAACTCATAAAAAGTATTCAATTTTTAACACCGTCCAAGGCATGCGGCGCATCTATAGCATGTATGGACCGCACGCCACTGGTATATTGTATGTGATATTGGTGATTTTTAGCTTTCTACTCATATGATAGCGAGTTGATTGAGCGCTGAGTTAATGGCTTTGGGATATCGGTCACTCTGCCTACACAATTGCCTTTCATAGCCATCATTCGTAACGGAATTTTTTACTTATATCATCTTGTCATCCATATGCTTCCTGTTTCAATGAAGCTTAGAATTAACTAGCAAAATTGCCACAGTAGAAGAGAAAGGATTTAGAACTTCAGAACTTATGTCTTAAGTGTTATCATCGGAAAATCCTATGTTAGTGTGACGTAATGTGCTCCCCTTGTTTTCATTATCATTGATTTTGTCGCAATGGGCGTTCCATTCCATGGCACGATAAAGCCTTTAATATGACCGTTTCATTTCTTGGCACACACTTTATAAGAGATTTGGAACCGTTTTTTTGGACTTATTCTCGACCTAGAAACTAAGTTGCAATTTCGGTGCATATGTAAGACTGAATCGATAATTCGAATTGGTAACGGGCGATGCATTGTATATTTTTTTTTTTTTTTTTGAAAATTGCTCGTGTGAAGATTATTCGCGAATATGTACGATGTGATTCGCTGCTCCGTTGTGTGAGTCTCTCTATCTATATTTAGTTCGTGTTAAGTGAACTTTCTAATAAAAGAGAGAAAATGCTAGGAAATAGATTCGTTGATGTTTACCTTCGACCGCGAGTCGTTTCGTCATTGCCGTTAGTTTGGCCAAAGATATCGGCGACGATGCGATGCCGTCGAGTGTCAGTTGGAGAAGTCGAGGTCCGCACATGGCGGCTTGTCATTGTTGGTTGACAACATTCTCCAGTTGGGAATCGGCCTGTGAACACGGCTTTTGAATTGTTGTTTTCTGAGGCGAAGCTCGAAATAGTTGTCGCGACCGCGCGTATTGTTTACTCAACATTTAAATTTACTTAGGTATATGAAAATGTGACACGTTTAGTGTTGTGATTAAATCGTTTTAAGTGCAGTGTTGCAGTGCTAATCGTAAAATCGTTTTTTCTGTGTTATTTGTAAGAAGCTCACGTAAATTTTAGTTTTTAACAATGTTGCTTTTTCCCTCGGTTTATCTAATTAATTCAATTATGATTACCTATCCATTCAGTGTAGGCTGATTTACCATATACTACCAATTCTTAGGCCATGAACTCGTCTTAAATTTGGACAAATTTCTTGTATGGCTTCCATTTTTTTATTTTATACAATCATTAAAACTATTATTTCAACAATTTGGAGAACATTATATTTGCAACTTTATTGCTAATATTCACGCAAACTGAACTTAAATTGTAAATAACGAGGTATTTTAAACATAAGTATACGTAAATTGGTAATCAAGTCGAAGGCTTGAATTAAATTTATATTTTTAGATCTGGCTTCAAGTTGAACCGAACCAAGTTTCATTTGAAATAAAATTGATTTATTAAAAAAAAAAAAATTCTTTACTAAGTGGTAAAAAGCATATTATTTATATAATAAATTTTAATGCAGTGAAAATAAATTATGAGTGCATTTTTAATGCACCAAATGAGTAAAATTTCCAAGTGTACAACGGTTAGATTTGAGCCATTGCTAACAAATAGTCCTTACTATAAGTAAGCTTTGGAAATTAGGAAATTTCAGCCATTTTTTAGCATATCGACCAATAGACGTTGATTATCTCATAGGCTACTATAAAGTTTCTCTTTATATTCATAACTAGCTGATACCCGCGACGTTGACTGCGTAGATTATTATGTTAAGAACAAATTTAATTCATAGAGGAAAAAACATTTAAACAATTGATATCAAAAATTTAAAAAAAAAAAACCTAGCGTAGAACATTTTTAACTACATATATGCCAAAAATTGCTCCTAAATGCTCCTTCAGAATCCGCTATCACTCCAAGTGTATAGTTATAAATTAATTACAAATTCATTTTTCAACAATTTGGAAACTTAAAAATAAATATCTGGTGCGAGGCGTCACACTACTTTCTTTTACTTTCATTTATGAAAATACTCGCTGTTAGTTAAAAGAAATATAAGCACTTTGTAACAATACATATAAATAGAACTATATACATACAACCTATAGGGCTATATGAATATACGAATTCTCAACCTTCATCCCAGAACCACCCTTATTTGAATTTTTCCAGGAAAAAGTTTCAAATAAAAGTTATAGCCACTAATGAGTCTAAAAACTATAGAAAGTTTCAAGAAAATCGTTGGAGCCGTTTTCGAAAAAAATTGAAAAAGCTCAAAAACGCCAAGAGTAAAGTAGAGCTTTCGGTAAACCAATTTCAACCAAAAGCTTCGCAGCACAACTAGATATAATATGAAGACCAGATTCCAAGTTTGGTAAGATTCGGATGAAGCTTTTGATACGATATGGCTGCCACACACAGACATGCTTCTAAAAACCCCTTTTTTGGATTCAGTGGACCGCAAAACATGTATTTCCGGTGAAAGCCCGAATTCGAAAATTTGATCCGATTACAATACTACCTTTACTAGTAAGTAGTAAAAGAAAGTAATATTTATACACTATATAGCTTATATGTATGTACATATAAGTATACGGATTTCCAACCTTAACCCCAGAACCGTCCTTATTTGAATTTTCCCAGGAAAAAGTTTCAAATAAAAGTTGTAGCCACTAATGAGTCTAAAAACTGTAGAAAGTTTAAAGAAAATCGTTGGAGCCATTTTCGAAAAAACTTGAAAAAGCTCAAAAATGCCAAGAGTAAAGTGGAGCTTTCGGTTAACCGATTTCAGCCAAAAGCTTCGCGGCACAACTAGACATAATATAAAGGCAAATTTCCAAGTTTGGTGAAATTCGGGTAAAGCTTTCGATACGATATGGCTGTCACACACAGACACACACACACATACACAGACATGTTTCTAAAAACCACTTTTTTGGACCTAGGGGACCTCAAAACATGTATTTCCGGTGAAAGCTCGAATTCGAAAATTCGACCCGATTACAATACTTCCTTTACTATCTATATAGTAGTAAAAGAAAGTAAAAAGTTGCTATACAATCCAAAATAATATCTTTTTAATTTTTTTGACGTGATAACGTTTTATAAATTGATGAACAACGACAACAAATCTGAAAAAGTTTGGCCATTTTGTCACGTTACCAACATTTGAACCTGTGCGTGCAAGCGAAAACGCGATACAAGTGATAGAGAGGCACGATATTATTGTTGAATCCTAGGCAACGTAGGGATGGGTAAATGTATAAAATATATCGATATATATCGTATCGATATTTACAAGCAATATTGATAGATGCAGAGAAAAAAATATCGATACTTCGATATATCGATATTTTCACCTCAAAACGCGATTACTTGAAAAATTGTCAATAACTATAAGTGGAAAAAATTATAATTATTATAAAATATAATAAAGCTATTAAAAAAATATCGAATTTGATATTCGGAAATAAATATCAACTATAGATATTTTGATATATCGAATATATATAAATATATAAAAATATATCGAAAGTTGGTGCTCTTACCGAAGACAACGTGTTTTGTGTTTTTCTTTTACAATTTACTTAATAACATTTAATTGATTTTTTCCTTCATAATTTTCAGTCTGATTTCATTTTGAAAAAATTGTTAATTTTCAATTAACTCCTTTGTATTATACAAAGCAATGATAATTCAGTGATAATAATTTAATTCATAAAAGTACGCAATTTTTCATCAATTAGGTGTTTTTTAAGACGTTATCACGTAAAACTATCGTCCGTAAACCAACTTTACAGACAACCAATTTTTTTTTTTCAAAAAATTGTTCCTGAAAGCTCTTTCCAGAGCCACAATTGCTCCAAGTGTAAGTTAAAAAAGTAATTCATTTTTTAAACTACTCATGTTTATAAGATCCAACGGAAGTTGATGACGTCATAATACAACAATACATGTATAAATAGTTAAAATTAATTAATTATTAAAAATATTACAAAAAATTATTTGCGTGATGAAAAGAGCAGATGGAATGCTTAAAAAAACCAAAAACTTAAATAAAAAATTATTTTGGATTTCATAGCGATTTTAATTCTGAAAATTTGTAAAAAAATTTAATTATTAATTAACTTTTAACTATACACCTGGAGCAATTGCGGATCCGGAAGAGCATTTTAGGAGCAATTAAAAAAAACCTATAAAAAAGTCACTTTTTTGTATAACAGCGATTTTAATTTTTATTTTGCAAATTTTTGAAAAGTTAACTATTAATCAATTAATAACTATACACTTGGAGAAATTGTGGATTCTGAAAGAGCAATTTTTTAGCATATAGTTTAATTAAAAAAAAAATGTTTCCCGCTAATTTATCTCTTTCTGGTTAAAAAATAAATGCAATAATAAAAGGGAGTGTTGAAATGTAACTTGATTATTGTAACGGTTGTAGCTTAACAATGCATTTTGAATCTGTATTTACAGTAAAAAATACAAAATATTGCTAAACAAATAGAAAATAGAATTCAAACAATCTTTATTAATCTAATATCTTGCTGAGCTGTATTGAGCCTACACTCAAATATGCAATAATCAGTAGGCAGTGGAAGGAGAAACATCCTCTGTCCAGCCCATGCGCAATACATCATTTGCCCCCCTCTATCAAAGCGACAAAAAATCCACCGCTTAACGCGTTTTGCTTGTAAAAATCGCATTTTTGAAAACTTTAATTACTTTGTTTTTAATGAAGATATCGTGATAATTATTTTTTTAGATAAAGACCAAGTATATAAGAAGTACAACAAAAAAAAAATTGTTTGAAATCTATGCAGTAGTTTTTGAGTTAAAAGCGAAAATTAAAAAACAGCTATCATTTATTTTTATATAGATAGATATCAGAGAAATTGAGCCATTGCTAATAAATAGTTGTACTTTAGTAAGCTGTGGAAAATATGAAATTTCAGCCATTTTTTGTCATATCGACCAATTAGCGTTGACCATCTCATAGACTACTATAACAATTTTCTTTTTACCCAAAATAAAAGTTAATTCCAGTTAAGTCACGATTTATCTCAGAAACTACTTGTTAGATTAGTTATATATAGATAGAAATTTAAGGCCGCTTTTTAAGGACTTTGATCTTTGACAAATCCTAAAACTTTAGTTACATACTTAAGTAAGCCTTGAAAATTAAAAAATTTTCCACCATTTTTTAACATATCAACCAATCCCCGTTGACTTGATCATAGACCACTACAAAAATTTATTTTTAAATTTGCCAAAACGACTTGAGATTAATTAATCACTTAAAATAACTCTAAAAATAGATTGAAGAAAAACCCAAAACGACTAATATTTGCATTTATAAGAGATTTTTACGGTTATTTCGTGTAAAAGAATTTTTATAAGATCTCTGGTCATATTTCTTAAGTTTGTTAATACGGCACCATTATCATATTGTTAATAGTTTAACGTTGATTTTCAAAGCCGGATTTTGCCAATCTTTTCGGCAATTTCTCAAAAAAAAAAAAAAAAAAAACCGTTAGGTCGAGCCGAGTTTTGTGTCGATATGATTCGAGGCCTCGTCGAGAAGAAATCATTAATGACGGAAATAATCTCACTCACGTTTTGAAGTGTCTGTGTTCGAAAACCTACAGTAATGAACTCGGATATAAAATATTAAATTTGTGTGCTTGAATTTTCTCGATGGGTTATTAACTCTTTGCTCTCTCTCTCTCTCTCTCTCTCTCTCTCTCTCTCTCTCTCTCTCTCTCTCTCTCTCTCTCTCTCTCTCTCTCTCTCTCTCTCTGGCGTTTGTGATAAATTTTATAGGTATAAATATAGCTTAGACGTCTAATGGCAGGTATTGGGATAGTTATTAATTTCATTCCTTAGATCGATTTGAGGGAGATAAATGTAATTGATTCGAATTAAGATCGGTTTTTGAACGAAATGATTGATGATTGTTCGATAATTTGGTTGGTTGGGAACTTGGGGATATCTCAATGAATGATAGATGATGTCATCTGTTATTAACGTTGACGAAATGATCGATTATAATGTTTTTCTTTGAGTTTCAAATGAGAATTTTAAATATTCCCTGGGTCAATAAATTTTTTGAATAACTTAGGAAATACCTGCATTGCTCTTATAAGAGTTCCTTAATATGTTTTGAAAAATTTTCTAGTTTATATTTTTATCTCAGGTTTTATCTCAATAAAATGTTTAATATGAGAATAATCATGTAAATAGCCAGTTTGAGCAAATAGGCATGTTTGAATGCCGTGCGCTGTGTCAACTTACCCCTAGCAACGTTTAAAGTAGGGATACCTGTCAGCCATTAAGTTGGCATAGCGACATCCCATTCTGCACGGACGCACGCCAAGAAAGGGAAGTTATATATTAATATGTTCGAAGCCATCTTTTCCATAGCCTACTTCTATCTATCAATTATTGCGAGTTATTTATTCATATGAGTTTCCATGGAAACTTGTAAAGGAAAAGCATCTATTATCATTATATCTACACCGATAGCAATAATATCGAACACTTCGATGCTTTTCGTAATATGATGCTCTGTTGTCTAAAAACAAGACCTATTGCAATGCATCCTTTTCGAATTTTCATATAACTATGCGAATTGGCGAAAAAATCCAACACTCGATGTTTAAAACTAAATACCATCGTTGTTGTCTTATCTCTTCATTTGTTTAGTTTTGTTTATGTAGGTTTTATTCATTTGTTTCTACCAAAAAAAAAACCTACAATTTATAACCTTTAAGTAATATTTTAAAAATTGTTGTGTTTAAAGGGACAGAAAAATCTTAGAAAATTCAAAGTTCGAAGATTATTATGAAAAAAAAATAAATTATAAGTGTAACAAAATTGAACATTTCCTTAAAATGCATTGTTTCTTTCAATACAGGTATCCCAAAAGACCTATATTCAAGTTCTTTCTAAATTTAAAATCATGAATTTTTTTTGGAGGGTTCACAACTTGACATGATTTTTCAGCTACTTGACTTGACTTAAATTCAAGTCAAACTCAATTTTAGTATTTAAACATTTAGTCAGGTGAAATATTGCATTTCTAGGTTATTTTATTTGATTGTTAAAATATAAAGCCTAGCTAGATTATTTAATCACTAATTGGTCACAATTGGTCAGGTGATGGCAGTAATTGGTCGATTTTGGTTTGATTTTTTAGCGAGTTCAAAAACAACATGTTGAGAGGTTATCTTCATTATTTAACAATCTGCCATCATCTAAAATGAATTTATGGTTTCATAAATTGAAACACCAATTATAACCCTAATGTAGCTAGTTTTCATAGAAATTCATTTTTGATGGTGTATTAACGTTATGATGAATGAAGAGAATTCCTTTTGAAGTTTCTATTAAATCTAAACGAAAGCTGACCAATTACTGATACTACATGACCAATTGTGACCTATTGATGACCAATTAATTTATATAGGTCTTAAATTAATGATACTTTGTGCATGGGCAATCAAAAAGTTTACTTTAGATACTTATTTGAAATAAAATTAAATTTTTCGCTGACTTTGAACAGTTTTACCTACTGTTTATACAATAGTATAGTCACATCCTTGATGAACACTGATGAAGATTGCTTGGCAATCGAAATACGTATCTGGGCAATACGTCACAAATACGTTTGAACTTTTGTTCAATGTTTATAGTTTACTTAAGTAAATTAAACTGCATAAATTAGACCACAATATATTGTTTATATACTGTCTAAACAACATAAGTACTTATTTGATTTTTTTTAAAATCATAATTTTTCATAAAAGTATCGGAATTGACCAAGTTTTAAGTTTTATTAAGTTTTGAATTGATTTTTAAGTTACTTGACTGAAAGGGTCTAGCCGAATGAGCCTATACCAGCGGGCCCAGGCTGTTTTTTAGCCTGACGTTTATTTTGTTCTACTCCACATAGGTGGTATTAGTAAGTCCCTTCTATTATCGGAGCTAGAGGGGTTACAACCCTTAACTTAAAATTTTTTTTCTAAAACTAATAAAGATAACGGAAATTTTTTTTCAAAATAACATTTTAATTAACATATACTACATTTTATATTTTTTTTTTTTGTGCTCAAATCAAACTATTTAAGTGGTAAAAAAAATAATGAAATATTTAAGGAAATATTTAAGGGGCTGTTTTTATACCTGCCTCTTAGTTGACACGCTCCAAAAAAATATATTTTTTGCAATTATCAAGTAACTAATTATCAGGAAAATTTCGAGAAAATCGATTTGGTGGAACATACTTTTAAAAAATATATACCGCACTAATGTTTGGATAGCGGCTATTAGTTCTACTTTAAAAAACAACAAATTCGTATTTTTTTTTTTTTTTAATTCTGAAAAAATTTTTATATAGGCTTATTCGGCTAGACCCTTTGGTTTAAACTCAAGTGAAATATTAATATTATAATATCAAATCAAAAAAAGTTTTCCTTATCAACAACTAATTAAATTTAGAAACACTTGTTACATTTTTGGTAGGCTATGATTAACTTTTGTTTAATTGGTCGAGTTAGAAAATCTAAGAATTTCATTGGCTATAAATGATGATATGTTGTAATTTCCAAGGATGACTATCAATTTTATATTTTTTTAAAGCAAGTGATTCTATACTATGTTAAAAGTCAAACTGCAATTTATTACACAAAATGGCCAGTTACTTGACTTGATTCAATCCAATGTAGATTTCAAATCTTAATTCTAAATAATTTCCATTACGTGTAAAGTAATTGAAGGTATTCTTATAATTATTACTATTTAAGTAAATTAACGAAATTACTGAGACAATGCAAATGACCAAGTACCTTAAAAATTTTCAAACTTTCAAACGATAGTAAATCGTGAATAAATTTAAAAAAAAAAACATTTCCTGTTATATTTTATAATAATTTTTTTTATAAATAAATCAGATCGTAATCATATGCTTACCTTACCTATTAAAAATAAATCCAAAACTTATATAACTTGAAACAATTCAAACTCTTATCTAACCTCAGTACCTTTAAACATAACAAACAAAAAGAATTCCTCAACTCCCACTCGTTGATTTTTTCCAACATATTCTCTCATGCATTAATTCACTTAAAATTACATAAACTAATTACAATGCTAATTAATTATCTCTGTTAAATAATAAAAGTCATCGTACCGCCACATTTAAAAAAAAAAAAAAAAAAAACAACCAACATATTTAGATACTGGTATCATAAAATTCATATTAAGAAAGCCCCGAAATTTGTGTTACTTGAATAAAATGGCTCTAAGTAAAAATAGCCGTGTTGTGCACAGATGAGAAGATGTTTTTTATGTCCATGTTTATAAATAGAGAGGGTCACTATTGTGATTTTCGTGTTTGTGTCCAGCATTTTCAATACTTACTTACTTTTTAAAGAGTTAGTCAAATACTAAAAATAGAACTCTCGAGTATAAAAATTTAGCTAATTTTTCAAGTCTTAATCTATACCGATGTTTACAAGGATATGCTTTATGATAAAAGGAAATGATTTATATATACAGCTGAAACAGGATACCATAACAGATACATCTGGTTCAGTGAAGGATCATCTCTGAGATGTGTAACAAAAACAGGTTTTATGTGCTTCGTGCACACAGATAAAAAATGGATATTTAAATTTAAAAACATGTGACAAAAGGGGTCATTTCACTCAGTGTTTCCCTCCCGTTAATATATACAAATGGCAATTACCTTAATAAGTCTTGCTCTTGCAATGCTAATGTTATTTAGTCGTCGACATATTCGGTGTTGAGATTTTTTTTTTCAAACCTAACATGTACACATATAGATAGACCTGAATGAGTGGGTTCATTGATTTTCATTACATGACCAATTAATAAACTGCCTTGTAGTTACGCCCACGGGATCGTTTAAAGGATGTAAAATGATTGTTATTCAATCCGAGGCCTTAATTTAGTAAAACAAATCTCTAACAAGAAAATTGAACATGATTTCATGTGTCGTGTATCGAGGTTTGTAGATGTTAGCGGCTTTTCCTCTAAGCATAAGAGTTACAATATGGAAATCCCAAAAAATTGATAAGTAGCCTATGGAAATAAAAACGGGTCCTATTAACCAAAAAAAGTTACCCGATGTATCAAATATCTTACTTATATTTGAATTGAGCTAAATTTGTTAAATTTTTTCTAGTAGGCTATGATTAACTTTGCGTCAATTGGTCGAGGCAGCAAAACCATGATTTTTATTGGTTGTTAACTATAACATAATCTAATTATCAAGGCTGCCTATTTTCCTACTCAAAATTGTCCAAGTAGGTATGACAAAACGAATCTTTGACCACTCGATATTTTATTAAATTTTCCTCGTTCATTAGGTGCAATTATTTTTCAAAATAATTTTGAAAAAAAAAACCAAACCCTATAGACAATTTTCCAATGAAAATATCCTTTGAATATAATAATGCATAGTTTTCTTTACAATTGAAAAATTATAAGAAGTTGAGGGTTTATGAAAAAAACATGGAATCAATATTTTAAGAAACCCAAAATATCTATCAAATATTTTCTCCAAATTCTTAATTTACCATTGTTTTGGTTACGGGGGTCAAAACATTTTTTCTCTAAAAATTTTTTTTTTTACGTTGTATGGGTCTCAGGTTTTTCCTTTCCTTAATCACCGCGACTAATGAGGTCTATTGTGATGTACCCTCTGTGTTAACTAGGGGGACTCGAGGCTTTTAAAGAAAGCCAGCACCTGCCTAGGGGCTGCCATTGGTATCGCGCCAGGCGTCATTTTCGTCTTTCCGAGATGCTGCAGTCTTTTTTTAAAGCTTTCTCTCATGAGCACAGTATATGATCCGCCGTTTCTGCTGCTTTCCAGAAGAGACGACATATTATTTTGATGTCGGCCTTACCCTTGTGAAGGTGATTATTTAGGGTACATTGGCCCGAGAGCCCAAGGTATCGAGGTTTCTTAGGAGCCTTACGTCTCTTGCCGAGTGACAATAGGTTTGTTCCAATCATCCAGCTATGGAAATGCACAGACACGACCAACAGACAAAGACCAAGACAACATTGACCAAGAGACAGGAGTGAGTGAACAACTGTTACAGCAGGTTCGTTCCGTGCAGTGGCGTAACTATAGGGTGGCAGGGCTGGCAAAATGCCACGGGCCCCACGAGGGTTAGGGTCCCGATCCGAGAGGCCGCTACTCCAAAAATAACCTAAAATCTTAACATAATTTAGTAAAAATTAAAAATGTTAGATAAGTACTTAAAATCAATTAAAGTTCAACACAACTGATGACCACGTATATGGGGGGGGGTAATATTATGACTAATTACGGGGAGGGGGGTATTCGTATTTTCGTGCAACGGCGTGATGAGCGCTTATATCGACACTATTTCGGCGATTCTCGTTGACCCTCAGCCTAATGCGGCCTAAGCTAAAATAGTTCTTCACTCACTCTTGTCGCTTGGTCAATCTTGTCTTGCTTTTTGCCTGTTGGTCAATGTTTGAGCATCACCAGAAGGACGATTGGAACAAACCTAATATGTCATGAGTTCT
Source organism: Sisyra nigra (assembly GCA_958496155.1). Classification (NCBI taxonomy): domain Eukaryota; kingdom Metazoa; phylum Arthropoda; class Insecta; order Neuroptera; family Sisyridae; genus Sisyra; species Sisyra nigra. The sequence goes on from OY292314.1 coordinate 54,783,841, forward strand.
CTTCTTGGACTACTTTATGCATTTCTTAGGTTGTCTCTGCCCCAGTGTATTTCTCCAGTACGAGTTTTGGTCTCCCAAGTATTTTTGATTTGCCTTTTGTGATTCCACAAAAAGGTTCAGGTCCCATGAGGTCTGATGAGGTGCCATTTTTGGCCAGTAATCGGCTTGTTCAATATTTTCTATACCCTCATGTCTTGTAGCCCACCATTTTGACATTTCTAAATAAGTTTAGTCCTCCCGGCCATTTATCGATTAGCATCAAACCTTCACCGAAAAACTTTTACGTAAAAAATATTCACTTCAAACTAATTTTTCCACTAACTTAATTATTACTAAAGACAAAAACAAAGTTACCCGCATAAAAATAGTAAAGTATCGTAATTTTGAATTCAGCAAAGTTTTTCCTGGTAGGCTATGGTTAACTATTCTTCAATTGGTCGAACAACAAAACCAAAGTTTTCGTTGGCTGTAAGTTAGAACATGTTCTAATTTTCAAGGCTTGCTATTTTTCTTCCCAAAATTGTCCAAGTATGGTAAAGCTTTTATTTAAAAACTTCATCATTAATTAAGCCCAAGTAAAAATTCCTAAAATGTAAAATGTCCTCTTCAAATTCTTAATTTTCTAATGGTTTGGTCAAGGGAGGCAACAAAATTTTCCCAAATCTTTGGTAGGCCATGATTAAACTTTCGTCAAAGCTGGTCGACCAACAAAATCTAAAATGTCATTGGTTGCAAATGACGACATGTTATAATTTCCAAGGGTAACTATCAATTTTATAATTTTCTTCACAGTAAAACATATAGTAAAACAATTTTTTTCGGGGAAAATTCATCAAATTTTCACCAGTTAAGGAAAAACGAACATTTCATCACTAAATTAATTAAATCAAAAAAACTTCCATACAAGAAAATTTTCTCTTCATATCATTCAATCAAACTCCCATTATAATATCAATTAAATCAGGGAAAGTTGCATTCGATTGCAACAAGCGAAAACAATTTTTCTTTATTTGATCAAAAAAAAAAAAAAAACTTGATCTTGTTCGTCATTTTAATTGCATATCAATAAAATAGCATAATTTCAATTGCTAATTTTAACATACTTTTTGTTTAACATTTGCTATCTTTTCATGTACAAGACAAATTACAGTCGTAGGTAAATTTTTTCCAATATATCTTCTTTGTATCTCGTGAGTTATGCAACAGCTGAAAATTCCTTTGAACTAATTAAAAAATACATCGTTATGTATGAGGAAAAGCATTTTTTTTCAAACTGAACCAAAGACAATGTATGAGTAAATAATTTTTCTCGGCAATAAATAATAATCGCTTTATATAACATAGAGAAATATTTCAGTTATTATTATTATATTATATAAGAATATTTACAAGTATTTCACCGTTATAGAGGAATAAAAATTTCGATATATTGCACGTAAATTGATTAAGTAAGTGGAAAAATGTTTAATCAAATCAATTTGAGATGCAAAATGCAATTTAGAACGTGTTCTAAAGTGATCTACACCTTTTAGTAAGCTTCCAATTAAATAATAATTGGCTTATGACCGCAAATTGTATACGACATAATGCAAATCTAAGTAGGATACTATTACAGACATTAAATGGCTGAATAGAGCTGGTTTTTAACTTGATTTTCTTCTTGGTAAATGTACACACTGTGTATCGCGTATTTAAGGTCTCTCTATGAAAAACTTGGTGTCTTTTCGTTGAAATTAAAAATTCACTAAACGTTTTGAACATTTCATAGATCCATGTTTTCAATTCAAATGTGGTCGTCTAAAATTGTCAAGTAGGTTGTGGATTTTTTGTTGGTTGGTAAGTGAATATTTTGGACTTGGCCCCACATCATGTTCAACCTATAAGTTCACTTCGAATATTGGTGAAAATTGTATTTGATGACAATTTTCTTTTTAATAATTTGTCTTGGCTAGCAATTTGGTCTAATAGACCAGGGTAGATAATTTTTGAACCAAAAAAAAAATATAGTAGGATGAAACCCATAAGAAAGAGAAGAGAATATAACAAAAATTAAAGGAAAAATAATTTACGGTCGATCAGAGTTCAGCAAGTGGAAAAGAGGGAGGGGTTAAAGGGTAGAAACGGTTTATCTCGATTTCCGACAAAACTACAAGTCCTATGGAAAAAAGTTAATTGGCAAAGTTGTAGGTAGTACGAAGATCTACAACTTTTGTCTTAACACTTTTTTCACATAACCTTAAAATTTATGTGAAAAATTCTAATAACCAAGTTTTTGGTTTTTTATTTTTATCTTTTACAAAAAAAAAATTTGCATGAAATTTAATGAAAACTTACCTTTTAATGTCACAAACACACTGTAATTTTTTTGATTTTAAATATTAATTTTTTCCCCTTATAATTACTTAATATCCGAAAAGCATCCTAATTTTCAATCGAAAATTTTCACGGCAAAACATCTGATTTTTTTAAAAAGTCGGTGAATTTTTTGTTCGTTGAAACCTCTACTTTCTGATGGTGCAAAAATATATACATTACAACGTTAAATGTTCTCAGAAAATGCAAAAATTAAAGTGTTAATTTGAATAAATTGCTTAAAGTTGTATTTGTACAATTGTATTAGTCATTATAAGGTGAAAAAATTGATATTATAAATAAAAAAAAAGGTAAGTTTTCACCAAATTTAGTGTAAAATTTTTTTTTTTTTGTAAATGATAAAAATTAAAAACCAAAAACTTGAATTTTTCACAAAAATTTTTGAGGTTATGTGAAAAAAGTGTCAGCACAAAGTTTGTAGAGCTACGTATTATCTACAACTTTGCTATTTAACTTTTTTCCATAGGACTTGTAGTTTTGTCGAAAATCGAGATAAACCGTTTCTACCCTTACCCCGCACCCCCTTCGACTTCCCAAACTCAGATAAACCGTAATTTAATTTTCCTTCCATTTTTGTTATATTCTCTTCCTTTTCTGATGGGTTTCATCCTACTATAATTTTTTTTCACTTTTTACCATTTTCAAAGCCCTTAGCTCTGGTCTATAAGACAATAAGCGAATCTGTTGAACATATGGACGGGATGACAGACCACCCCAATTGGGGTGCTTTTTACGTTAGTTCCAGAAATGTCAGACGCTTCAATATAACAGTCTCTCGTTGTTATCCAGTAGGTTCATAGCCAGGTGGCTCGGATGATCATTTAAAGTATTTGGCGCTGAATCTCAATGCCTGATCTTTAACAGTCGAACACATTTTGTGCTCATGTGAGGCAGCTTTCAAAAGAAGACTGCAGCATTTCGGAAAGACGGACATGATGCCCGGCGAGATAACAACGGCAGCCCCTGGGCAGGTGATGGCTTTCTTTAACAGCCTGGAGCTCCCCTAGTAAACACAGAGGTCACATCACAATAGACCTCCTTGGTCGCAGTGATAAAAGGAAGGAATGTCCTGGGATCCGCAAAACGAAAAAAAAAAAATACCTTCCTGATCCCCTTTCGCTGAGGTGCTTCTTGAAGTTCTCGAGTGTTTAGGCCACAACAGAAATTCTGGTTGACTTTTTGGCTTCCTAGTCGGGCCTTGCATTGCCCTTTACGCAAAGAGATCCATATTAAGTAGATAATTTTTTCCGATTCTTCTTGGCAGGCTATGTATCTTGGATATTAGATATCTTTTGGCTGGAACAAGGGTTGAGATATTCAATGGCTTTGAGACATGTTTGGATGTTTTTATTTGGGTGGCTCGCGGGGAGAGGGTTATAGGAGGGTTCAATGGCGTGGGGTTCACATGAAAATATAGAGAAGTAGTGCGGAAGATGTTGGAGTTGGAATTGTTTGAATTGGATGACTTGTTGTTTCTATCTAAAGGTGATAGAGGGACTTCGTTTGATTCTGTCAGTAAGCTGTTAATTGGGCGCGTTCTGTATACTGATACTCTTAAGGATAATCTTAGAGCTGAGTTTTAGATAGATTCTAGTTGTTTGATTGAGTTGAAGAATAGCATAACTCTATAGTCCACCTTTCTTCTGATTAGCGTTGTGTAAATATTGCGCCATGTATGACGTTGGTTGAAAACGAGTCTCAGGGCTTTTAATGATGCGGATTTAAGGATAGGGGTGTCGTTTATGGGAAACGTTGGTTTAAGTCTTCTTTTAGGCTTTTTTCAACTTTTAGGTGTTAAAAGCACAAATAAACTGATTGTAAGCATCTTTTCGCCTCTAAATCAAATAGATCTTTCACATTTCACACAACAATTAATAATTATCTGATTTCCAAAATAATAATTCCATTTATGACTTGCAATTAGAGATGAGCGATAAGAAACTGAATGCACGTGAGAAAATATTTTATATAACGGGACAATTAATCATATCACAATATATCTTATGTAGGTATGTCCCCTATACAGTCGACTCCTCAATGTTTATTATACTAAAAGAAAAATGATCAAAAAGTATTCTTTGATAAAATTATTTAGCAATTAGATAAAAACGCAAACAATAGCGAAATGTTTTTTGTACCTATATACTCTTCCATATAGCCAAGAAAAATGAAAACGGAAAAATTTTCTCTTGATATGGTCTGTGAGAGAATATTGATATTGTCTTCTTGGTTGTACCTATCTATATATTGAATTGAAATAACGGCAAGTTCGAAGACTGTTTCTCTCGTGGAAAAGAGAAACGTGTGATACATTGTATCTGGGAGTCTGTGCGTAAAACGTGCACCTGTATCTATAAGAGATGCCACGAAGTGTTCATTCTTATGCAGATATATGCAACAGAAAACAGGTCTTAACAGTTACACATTGCCGCCGACTGGAATGCAGAATTATTACGAAACACACACCGTATAGGTAGATATATATGACAAAATTTAATTCACTCGGTGAACTTATAACCGGTTTCGTTTCATTCAAAACATCAACTCATCAACATTACTAAAATTTTCACCCTAATAAATTAACTATCAATATTGTATCGACATATTTATGACTTCAATGAAACACTTCATTATTAGAATTGATTGATTGCACCACTTTAACGTTTGTCTTAACCCAGTAATATTTCCTTCCGTAAGATCAATTCGATTGATAAGCAGATGTTTAGTTTAAATGCAACATTCTCTTCCGGCTTAATGACCATAAATGTAATTATTCCATGAAATAGGCCAATGCATTTTGGATCGAGAGGAACTAACACCTGAATTTATTTCATTAAAAAAATTATCTTTGAAACGATATGAATAAAACATCAAGTTAAACAAATACTTAATAAAATCATATAGTACGAGAGCTAGCGACGTCAAAAAAAAAAAAGAATTTTAAGTCGGCCAGTTTTTATATATGTTATCTCTCACACTATCCCGGATATCATAAGGGCTGTCTGGCTGTCGGGAGGGGTTGCGTTTATTAGTGCGCATCGCACCTATGACAGGTAAAATATTGAAATTTTCAGAAAAAAGAAAAAGTTTCTAATGAAATTTGTAGAAAATAACATTTTACATAAAAAATGTCCAGTGACTAATTTTCGTAAAGTGGCTAGTTTGCCCACTACAAGCTTGTAAAACTCATTGTATTTAAGTCGGCACAACGGCTGTATCTCTGAATAGTCGGCCACTCCAATGACGTCACAATGAGCCAGCCTTTCCAAGCTTGTAGCGGGCAAACTAGCTTTTAACGAAAATATGTCACTGGACATTTTTTATGTAAAATGTTATTTTCTACAAATTTCATCTGAAACTTTTTCTCTTTTCTGAAAATTTCAATATTTTACCTGTCATAGGTGCGATGCGCACTTATAAACGCAACCCCTCCCGACAGCCAGACGTATGATGTCTAGGATAGTGCGAGAGATAACATAAATAAAAACTGGCCGACCTAAAATTCTCTCTCAAAAACGTTGCTAGCTCTTAAACTAATAGCAAAAAATAATGGAGGAAGTCGACTAATTGAATTTGTCGTTAATTGGCCTTCATCATAAAGCGTTTATGAAGGAAATCTATTTAATTGCGAGATCTTTAAAAAAATTATTGTAATTGTATCGTTTTTTTTCTTCACAAGCTAAAAAGGAGAGGAACCGTGACATAAATACGACTTGTATTTTCATATCGTTTAGTTTTCTTTTTTCCTATTTGTTTTTTTTTTTTTTTGAAGTGTTTCGATTCTTTCAATGAGATGCAGTTAGTCGAAGATCTCACGTTATAATTATTATTATGTGGGATTTGATTTAATGTAGGGCCTTCCATATGAACATATGGGTGTAAGTACTTGAAGAAAATAACGACCTTTATTATTATTCTATCGTCACGAGACGATGTACAAATCGAATGTAGGAAGATCTTAGAAAAACCCGAGATAGAAGAGTCGTATTCAATATAGTTTGGATTTTAATGGGGATTCCTTTCTAGAATCAAAGTTAGCTTTGAAATTCGTAACTTTCTAACCAATGACAATTTTTTGTTCTCCTTGTCAGCCAATAAACGTTAAAATGGTCATAGGTTACTAGAATAACTTTATTTAAGAACTATTTGATTAAATTTTTAAACCAGTAGTTTACAATGGTCAATTAATCTCAAAAATATCTTCTTAACTAAGTGTTTTTATGTTTTTATTATATATTTTTTTTCTGTTAAGACAAAATTCGTTTAATACGAAATCGTTTTTAGTCTCTTTCATTTCGTTCTAACCGATCTATGTTTTATATATTATCGAAAATAGCTACTTAGCAGTGGCGTGCGGTGACTTTTGAAACAGGGCATGTGGTCAGAAGAAGGGGGGGCACATTTTTTAAATTATTATTTTATTTATTTATTAAACATGGTATTAAAGTATTTATTTTTAAAAATTAGCCTTATTCGACGCTCCTTCTTACAAAAATCATCAATGACCGAATCATATAATATATTTAAAAACCACAAAAAAAGTTCTTATATCCTAAAGAACAGAACATTTGTATGGCCTCTGGGAAAATAAATCAAAATAAGTCACGAACAGTATCAGTAACAATTCACTCTATAGATTCAAAACGGCAAACGCATCTACAAACCGTCAATCGGCAATGTGAAACGCCAAGAGAGATAGCAAACATCTGCATGTTGCGTTCGCCTGCGCATTTTGTCTATGTCAAGTTTATGAGCCATACTTTTTATAATTATGTAGATTAAAAAATTTATAAATAATAAAAATATTTAGTACTTATTTTTAGAATCATTTTACAATGCATGCAATTACGTAAATTAAGAAATGAAATTAATAAATCATAAAAAATATTCAATTTTTAAAATCGTCTTACAATTCTAAGGCATGCGGCGCATCTATAGCATGTATGGACCGCATGCCACTGGTACTTAAATTTAAGAGTTCTAATATTGGCAGATAAGAAAATTCGTTATCTAATTAAATATTTCGTAAAACTCAGAATTCTACGGTTTGTCATAGTGAAATTGTGTCTATAATTAAGAGTTCCTTTCTGGCATAGAATCAGGGTGAGCTTTGAAACTTCTTACTTCTCAACCAATGAACAGATTTTACTGTTTTAATCCAACCAATAGACGTTAAAATTATCATAAGCTACTCGAATACTTTTATTTTACAACAGTTTGATCGGATTGTTAACCCAGTGGTTAATTACCCTCAAAATTAGTTTGAAATACTCGACCCTTGTCCTATAAAACACTAAAATTACTTTAAAATACTTTCAACAGTTAGTGCTTTTTTTTGAGCCTTCCATTTATAGTGACCATTTGAGAGTCGGACTTATGACTATGATGATTTTTATTTTTGGTATAGAATCAGAGTTAGCTTTGAAAGTTCTTTATTCTCAACCAATAAAAAGGATTTGCTGTTTATATCAACCAATAGACGTTAAAATTATCATAGGCTACTAGAATAACTTTATTTAACAACTATTTGATTAAATTCGTAAACCAGTAGTCTGCAATCGATGGTCAATTACTTTTAAAAATATCTTCTTAACTAAATGTTTTTAGGTTTCTACTAATTTTTTCTGTTAAGACGAAATTTGTTTAATACGAAATAATTATCAGTTTTTTCTATTTCGTTTTAATCGTTTTCCAAGGTAATTTTTTTCTAAAAACTAGAATTTTAACGACTTATTATAATGAAAAATAGAAACAAGGTGAGCTTCAAAACTTCTTAAGTAGGTACTTAAATTGGAAAATGTTCGATAATTGTTGAGCGTTCATATACAGTCTGTGTTAAGCCCAAACTCAAGTAGCGCGTAGCTTAATGGTATGGTCTCCGTTTCGCAACCTATATCTAATTGGTTCTAGCGATCCTCAGATTTTTGTTAGGATAAAAAATTCGATTCTCTTACTCATGCGCAGTTTGCTTAATTGTGACTAATTCATTCAAAATCCAGTTTCGCTGTCATGCTGCGTTCACACGAGTCAACTTTAGTTGCCCGTTTTTAGTTGATCGAAAAAAGTTTGAACGACTCATCACACTAGGTTTTTCATTCCACTTTTGATCGATTAACTAAAATCGGTCAACTAAAGTTGACTCGTGTGAACGAGGCATCAACGTCTGTCAACGTTCAATTCAATTAACAATTTTCGTGGGTTCTCGTTAATCCTCGTCTTATTTCCGAACATTTTCAAACTCGTTCACTAGAAAATAACCCTTAATCACTTCATGAGCGTGTATGCGTTTGGCGACTATCCTTTCCACTTGGATTGATTCGTTATCAGCTTAGAATCACCTCCGCGAACAAACCTAATATTTTTCAATCTTGGTATTATAAGGAAAAGCGAGCAGGTTTATTTATTTACTGTGATGGAAAATGATTACATAATTTACAAACATGAATCTTTTTACTAACCTTTCATTGGCTATTACTAATAATGGTACAAGAACCAGGGTGGTACTGATCAAAAAAACAGGGGAAAGAATAATTATTTCGGCATCCGATACAGGCAATAAATGCAGAATTTTCTCGAAAACTATTACTTACACCTGTGACACCCCTAGGTGCACCCTTCGTGTGGTATACATTTGGTCGAAATCGGTGACCCGCACGTTCAAAGGTCCCCCTGGTAGTGTTACTTGTGAAACTAGCTTAGATTTAAGCTGTTTTATGCGCACGCGGAGCCTATTGACCAAAAGGTCAATATTATGTTTCCATCTCAGCTTACTGTCCAGGTGTAACCCTAAGTACTGTACCGAGTATTTAACTGGCAGGACTGTTCCGTTTAGATGTAGTTGTTCTCTTTACGGTTCCTTTTTTCAAGTGAATGGTACAACTGCAGACATAAGTGGGTTCATACTGAGCCAGTATTTAGGACCACCTGTAGTGTAAATATTGGCAAGCTGGTGAGGTTCATCCTTTATTAGATATGCCATGTCTTCAGCTTATTGAGCTGTTGTGAGGTTCCGTGCGTATGGCATGTCATGTACCTATCTACCAGTGGCGTGCGGCGACTTTTGAAACAGATCATGCGGTTAAAAGTGGGGGGGGGGTTATAAGAACCACATTTTTAAAATTTATTTTTATATTTGATAAACGTGGTGTTATAAATATTTTTTTTAGCCTTATTTGACCCTCCTTCTTACAAAAATCATCAACAACCGCACCATATAATGTTTTTAAAAACCACGAAAATAGTTTTTATCCTAAAGAACAGAACATTTGTATGGCCTTTGGGTCAATAGTTTAAAATAACTCACGAAAAGTATCAGTAACAATTAAATTCACTGTTTAGATTCAAAACGGCAAACGCATCTGCAGACCGTTAATCGGCTATGTTAAATGCCGAGAAACAATCGCATGCTACTGTCGCCAACGCATTCATTCGGCTTTTGCCGTTCATTTGATTTGGTAAACTATGCCAATTTTATGAGCGATACCTTTCATTATTATGTAAATTAAAAAATTTATAACTGATAAAAATATATCATTTTTAATAAATTAAAAAATATTAATAACACCCTAAACTTCCTCGAACACTGAAAATTCAACATTTTCAAGATTAAAACGTCTGAAAATCTCCGATTAATTTTGATGATTTAAATACAATTGAAACGTCGCGTCCGTTTTAATTGGATTTGGTGGAAATGAGGCGCCCACAGCACGTTAAATTTGGACGAATCAATCCCAAATCTGGTCGGGAAATTTTGATTCACAAATCATTAGAATAACAAATAAGGAAACCACAACTCAAACATAATTAGTCTCGCACACACTCAACAGATAGATTGTCGAGGCTGTGTTTAAAATTTAAATGGACCAAAATATAAATACACATTTAATAATGCGACTCCTACACATAGATTGCGAGAATATGTCCACAAAAAATATTAGATAGATAAAATGGGGCTCGCATGTTAAACATATTGAAGTATGTTAATTACACAGCTTTGGAGAAAAATATTTTTGATGCAATAAAATTTTAGAATATGACAAATGTTACATAAATACACACACATTCGATGGAAATCATAAAAAAAGAAAAAAAAAAGGGCCACATTTTGTTTGTTCTGGTCGTTTATTGTTCGCTTTGAGTGTACAAGAAGTTTAAAAATATCAACTCTATTTATTCTTGAATTGTTTGTTCTTTCAATTTTATGCTTCTCTTTGCATTTGGTCTTAAAAATTACGATCTATATAATTGTTGCTCAATTCAACTTAAAAATGTTCGTGTATATTGATAGATTTTTTGATCTCCAAACAATTGTAAATATGTCATAAAACATTTCAAGTATTTATAAATCTGAGGAAATTTTTCAAATATTTCTCTTGGCTCAATCAAAGACATAGCACGTTCTTCGGTTCTATTATAATATAAATCATTAAAAGATGCATCGAGCATTTGATTTGTCGCTTTCACAAACATTTAATATTATATTTTGGTAATATGTTGACCCATTTCTAACGCTTAAAATAAATATTTGTCTTCGACTTTATGTGGCACTTCTTCGGGACATTCGAATGCTTATAATGTGATATATTTAAATTTTCTTTAAAAAAAAAAAAAACAAGTCAGAGTATAAACATTGAGTATTTATGCTGGTGCATAATTTTGTGTAAGAATTTTCAAAGTGATTTGCAGCTAAAACAAATTTATTAATATCGTACATATTTTAAGTCTTTTGACTTCGATATTGAAAATAGTCGACAGCTAAATTAATGGTTAATCGATTGAAAAGCATCAGGTTTAAAAGTCATTGACCACTGTTTAGAGGTCACTGGTTTAAAAAAAATTACTTTTTCAAATACTTTACCCGATACTTACTATCGAATAGTTTAATCTTATCTTTAACGACACACTTATTCAGTTTGCTTTAAAGTTCTAATCGATGATTATGTTTATTAATCAAGTTTATCAAAGTGGTCTTTGAATGTTGTTGAATTTCGCTGTTTACAACCAATAGGAATACTTATAATTATCCATAGCAACCTATAATAACATAAAGAAATCATACACGGAAAAAATGTGTTGTAGTTTTAACAACATTTCTTGTTAATTTTACTACATTAACTAGTATTATATAGGATGACACCACATATGGTAACGTTTACCAGTTAAGTGAAATTAAAAAACTGTAGTATTATTTACAAGACGATCTAGTAATAATGACTCCATAAAATATAGTTGAATTTTTGACACTTGCATTTATTTGTCAAAATTGTTGGTTATGTGGTACGCGCTGCATGCGCAAACGCCAAAATTTGTTAATTGTACAACACTCAGCAGTTGTAACAGCAACATATATTTACTACATTAAGGTAGTTAAAAATACTATACGTTAGAGCTGAATACAACACAGTGTGTTATCTAATGTTACATTTGTGGTTATAGTGAACACAAAGTGCAGTAAAAATATTACTAGTTTAGTGTTGTAATTTTTACACCACTATTTTTTTTCCGTGTAGGTTACTTGTTTTAACTAGGTATCGTATGATTGAAATTTTCTTGCCAAATACCTTCCACTTTGATAAAAGAAAATTAATCGACCTTTTCCAATTACTTCGAAGATATTAAGAGTTTCAGCCCTTAAAATACAAAATTTATATGTTTAATTGTAGGAATAATTATTTTATACAAGTTGTCACATTTTTCAAATTATCTAAAAAATTCGACGTTTTAAAGAAAAATTTATTGTTAGTTAAATTGAAGGTTATAAAGCTTTCGATCAAAGTTGTTCTCTAGGTTTTTGTCTAAATACTCATAGTTTCTAAAGTATTTTAATTTGAATACAATCTAGAGCTTTATTGTAGTAAAATGGAAGCAAAGATATTTTTACTAGTAAACTTTATGGCATCAAAGTGACCCTTGCATATTGTTGGATTTCCTTGTTTACAACCAATGGAAATACTTTGTTATCTTTTCAACCAATAGGAACATAAGAAACTCATAGACTACTTGATTTAACCGTCGTTTTTTTAAATTTCATTGCCAACTACTATACGAAAATTAATCGACATTTATCGAATTTAGTTGATTTGCCCCATTTTTTTGATTTACCTCAAAAACTACTGAATGTATTTTGATGAAACTTTTTTTGTTTTATAGCTATTAGTCCTCGGTAACATAATGGCTATAATTTATACATAATTTAGTAGAGAAAAGACGGGAAATTCAAAGATTTGTAATGTGATGTCATAACAAACATATTTTTGTGCACTTACATTGCAAACGCTGGCTAAACCTTACGAGATAGATCAAACTTATATGCGTCGAAATTGTGTATCTTAAAAAGGTTGATAAAAAAGTCCGCGACGGTATATGTCTATCTCCTAAGAATAACCCACAGGAACCATTTTTATCTTTTACAAATGACAAAAAAATCATGTTGGCATAGCGGCTGGTTATTGTACGACGTACGCATTGCCTGTTTTATTGGTATCCTCTTCTATATTAAATAAAACATGTTATCTTGGTCCTTATTCTGTACCAATTGCGCTCAAATTTTGATACAATATACAATCGGGTTCCAGAATGGTTTTTATCTATATTTCGCGTCAGTAATATATAGTGACAAACACGTGAATCCCATAGGATAGCATAACAATTGTATCCTACAGGAACCGTGTATTTAAAAAAAATTTCGTTAAAGTTCGCGAAATAGCATTTGAACGCATTTTTCTCAAGAAGGCCTGACCAATTTGACACAGTAGTGAAAGAAATTCTCTGCAAAGTTTCAATTAACAAATTGACAAAATTTTACTGAAAAATAAATAATGAAATTTTTTTAAATATTTGAATTTTTCTATTGTCATTGTCGAAAAAGGTAAACGTATTAAAATAATAAACTAAATTTTTAAATAATTAACTAACTGAACGGAACGAATTTTAATGAAATTTTGTTAAAGATACCTAAAATCTTAACATATTATTCTAATATCATTTATTCTAACAAAAGACGGTTCCTGTAGGATAGCTCTTAATCTTTTCTACTAAAATAGCTGAACTGTTTTAAATTATATTTGGTATGAAAAAGATTTTGTAAAAATAGTATGAAGATATTTTACAATAGCTAGAAGTGACTATAATATGGTCTTAAATGTTTGTCTTATGCCTAGTTTAATTTTTTTCACAGTGAAAATTTTTGACTTGCCACGTATTAAAAGCCATTGCATTTTTCCAGTAAAAACCAAAAATTAAGTTTGCTTGACTTGAAGCCAAATTTATGTCAAATAACTTGATAATTAAATCAAGTAGCTTAGAAATCAAGCCAAATTGTGGATCTTTAATTTCGAAGATTGGAAAAATATTTTTGCCTCCTTATAAATTACTGATGAATAAAAAGGAATAAAAGATAATATTTGCATATTAATTTAATCATAGTTACCTTTGAACAGAGTTGAGTGTATCCATTTTAAACCAATTAAAACATTTAGTTGTCCTTAGCAACCAATAGGAGTAAAAGAAAGTCATAGACCACTTGTATTTCTGATCTTATTATTGAATGTCTATGGACAAATATACAAATTGTCCTTTAGTGATGCGTTTCTTTTAATATGAATAACGTCTTATGTTAGTGAAAAACAAACATCCAAAATTAGGGGTTCTTAATAATTTTTTAGGCTGAGTTCTGTCAGTGCATAAATTATAAATATGTTAATTTGTTTCATTCAAAATTAAATAAGTTGCATAAAATATTCACGATTGAATGCAGGCACCAATATCCGGTTTCATATGTAAATTTGTGCAACAAATTAATATTCACGAGGCATAAAAATTATTTGTGGATATTATTTAACAGTATATTATGATCAAGACTTATTTCCTCCATCAACTAGAACAATTTTCTATCGAAAAAATAAAACGTTCAAATGAGGTAAATGTGGCAATTTTTCACCTACATTCAGACCAACTCGAGCCAAATAATCAGACCAATTATTCAAGTAATTATCCTTATTGGAATTTGCAATAACTTTTGTATACTATGTACGAGTATTCTTTCGCAATTTGCAAGTGAATATAATATATTTGTATTTAACTCACTTGAAGATAGCAATAAAGATAGAGATAATTGTGAGTCGACCATTCCGGAAACATTTTATATAGCACATAATATAGTTGAAGACGAAGAAAACGAAGATAATTGTGAATGATTGCTATGTTGTTTGCACTTAAATAGCAAATGAAGAATGACTTGTGACTTCTATTGTAATTTTATACGATACGGAACAATGGCGAATTTCATAGCTTCAAGTCTTCCGACATTTTTTTTTCCTGTAAAACTAGTTACAATCGAACCCATTTTTGTAGGAACCACATTACCTCAAGAAATTGCACAAAAATCTGCTTGACTTAATTTGTTTCTATCAATAAGTTAGTTATCCCGAGTCGAAATTTTAGACCTATTTTAGACCTCAAAATCTGGGTTCAAGTAGATTGAAACATTACCATTTACATTTGAATTTTAGACCTCTTTTGAACCTACAAGTGGCATTTATTGGACAAAATACCATGTTTAGACCCAAAAGAGGTTGACAGCAAAAACTTCAAATGGACCTCTGTCTCTTTTCTCCACTCTTTCTTTCTCACTCTCTTTTATTGTTTTATTGGTAGGTTTTTTTCAAAAAGAACAAGATTTTTATTTTAATATTTTGTTTTTTTTTTGCTCATTAAATATACAAGTTTCATTAATATAAGCAATAAATTTAAAAGTAATAAAAATATTACAAATATCAGTTCTTAGTTCTTAATTTTCTTGTCCTTGTTTACCAGCTCCTTTATTGTCGCCATTGCCATCATTTTTTTCCAGGATTTCCTTTTATTATAATTCACAATATTCCCAACCATGCGCATTTCTTTAGAAATTTTATTTAATTCTATCACATCTCTTTGATTACTTTCAAGATAATACATTAAATCAAATTTCTTCACACTTTTTCTTTGAAACTTGGTTTTTTCACTTTTAAATTTTTTACGTTTACACTTCTAGGCCTTTTGATACAGACAATATTGAAAAATAATCAAAAAGTGAAATAAGTTTATTCAATTGTTGTATAATAACTCGAACGGTTAACAAGAGACTAAAGCTGAGTAAAAATGAACCAGAGTGAAAAGGATTAAGGGACAAACCAGTAATGGATATAAGAATACACAATATAAGCATCTAAGTATAGGAAAGTGTGAGATCAAAAATTTGGGTTATTAGTAAATAATATTTGCAATAGGTATTGTAAAAATAAGGAAATTTACAACCATATTTTATGTTTTATGATCATAAACCTTTTTAACCGACTTCAAAAAAAGGAGAAGGTTCTCAATTCGACTGTATTTTTTTTTTAATGTTTGTTACCTCAGCATTTCCGACTGGGTAAAGCGATTTTGATGATTCTTTTTTTATTTGAAAGCTGGTGCTTCCCGAATGGTCCCATTTTAATTTGAAGGAAATCGTTTACTTCTAAGGGGTTGAAAACTAAGGGATGAAATACTAACTTTTTATTGGATAGCTCGATTTTGAAAATTCTTTTTTATTTGAAAGCTAGTGCTTCTCGTGTGGTCCCATTTTAATTTTAATTTTAATTTGAGGAAAATTTTTAACTTCTAAAGAGTTGAAAACTAAGGGATGAAATATTCACTTCTTATTGGATAGCTCGATTTTGATAATTCTTTTTTTATTTGTAGAACACAATTTTAAATTAATCTCCTATCCATTTTTTATAAAAAAAAACTCCACTCATAAGTGGTTAAAAATTAGAGATGAAATAATATTATAAATTTTTCCTGGCTAACCCGATTTTGATAATTTTGTTTCTATTACGTACAACGTACCTTTGAATTGTTCACATTTCAATTTGAAGAAAAAAATCCACCCCTTAAGGATGAAAATAGGGGATGAAATAGTGACATTTAACCGAGTTTTGATAATTTTTTTTCTGTTAGAAAGAATAATCCACTTAGTTTTGTTATTACATTTAAAAGCAAAAAAGTTCAACCCTTAAGGGCAAAAAGGGATGATGTAGTAACTTTTAATTTTAAACGGCGTTGTCTCATATGAGCAGCGCGTTTGGAAGGTTAACCATTTTCAAGAAAATAAAATCAGTTATCAAATTTCAGATCACTAAAACGCGAGAAATAAATAAAAATTATAAAAAAATGAAAAGCCGACTTCAAAATAAATAAAAAATCTTAAACAAAAAATGCACTAAAAAGTAACAAAATAATGGCGTATCCTTGCAGTATCTACAACTTACAAATTATTAGGATAATACAATGTACAACTATTGTTATTTTTGGAGTTGGTGTCAGCCAAGGAAATACGACTATATTGGTACTTAGCAAAAAATGAGCATACCTTATGAAAATTATTTTTCAAATGAACTTTTAAACAATATACTCGAACTGTAACAATATTTAGCGACCTTTAAACTACAAAATACCAATTACCAACTAAACCTTTTTACAATTTTTACAAATTACCATTAATATTTATTTTCTTGACTGACACCAACTCCAAAAATAACAATAGTTGTACATTGTATCATCCTAATAATTTGTAAGTTGTAGATACTGCAAGGATACGCCATTATTTTGTTACTTTTTAGTGCATTTCTTGTTTAAGATTTTTTATTTATTTTGAAGTCGGCTTTTCATTTTTTTATAATATTTATTTATTTTAGGACGAGACGATATGTTCACAAAATATAATAACAATTTCATGTAGGTTAAAATGAAGACGATGGAATCGTTTAGGTCTATATGAGGCTCATTTTACTTTTTGGAGGTCTATAAGAGGGTAAAAGTACCACCCAAAAGAGGTCTGAAATTTCGACTCGGAATCGTTTCATTTTGAAAAAGCAACATTCTGTTAAAATCTACAGAAAACGTAAGATGTGAAAATCAAGATGGCAGAAGTTCGCTTAGAAACATTTAACTTGATGCAATGCCAAAATTTTAAGTGACATTTTCTTAACAAATTGTCAGTGGCTTATTTATATTGACTTATTATAAAAATGTCTTAAGCATGGGAGCGCAAACATCTAAAGACAAACTCTATGGAAAAGAGACAAAAATTCCGGATATTCATCGCGAGCGATTCGGTAGTTTCGGGAAACGAGGTAAAGTGAATTGAGTTGATTGAAAAAAAGTATCCTCGAGCCATTTGGCTTGGAGGAGTTCGTTTCCGATTATATCGATTTGAGTTATGGTCTAGTCGCGTCGAAGAATGGAAATAACCGGTGTCTGATGTTGAAATTTTTGTTTTAGGCTCGGCGAAGAAAGCGTCGGCACGATGTGTGAGTCCCGTAGGTGGCGATGGAGAAACGATTCGTACTAACGGTACCCAGGGAATTGTGTCTTCAGGAAATGGCCGATATAGTCGTCCAAACAGTGCCTGTAAGTAGTCATTTTCGAATTTGTTGTTTCAAAAATGAGGGAACTCTTTGGATTCGTATTATTAGTGCTTTTAGTTGTCATTTCCGGTTCTTGGTATAGGTACATAGAGTAAGAGGTAATTAATAACATGATCTATTTATATGCACGTGTGCGTTATTCGAACCCTTGAATTTTCTGCTTAGCAGCTGATGCTTGAAAACATGACAATTGTATTGTTTTACCTCAAGTGAAATTTATTTTATTCCTCCATGTAATTCAATTTTGTTATACTTACCTACGTTCAAGAAAGCTGAACTATTCTATTGTCATAAAGACATTTTATAATATGATCCTCTTGAATGTGAATACATTAGAAGAACATTTTTTCTTTTATAAGAAAATTCAGGAACAATTCGTAATTTTAAAGGAATAATAAAAAAAAATCACTCTAGGTATCAAAACTTTTGTTGGGAGATCGTAGGTAAACTCTTACTAACTATAAAGCTACTTGAAAATTGTCAATGGTTTTAAATAAAAATGTTTGTTTGGATTTTTTTACTTCGAAAGATTTGAAATTCGTTGATAATTTTATAGATTTTATAAAAATGAGAGTTATTATTAGGGTATTTACCACTTGATTTGATTTTTAAGTTACTTGGCTATTAAACTGCAATTCGCAAGCCAAGTTAAGCACTAAATTTTCAAGTTATTTCAAGCTCAAATCATCGTAGAAAGTGTCTCAGTTAATTAACTTGGGAAACTCCTAGTCCAAGTTATTTTAGTTGGTTGTTAGTTTAACCAAAATATAAGTAAACTATAAACATAAATTTGAACAAAAGTTCAAACGTATTTTTTGACGTATTAATTCTAAATTGTCCCTTAGTTGTAGACCAGAGTTAAAGCCTTTGAAAAATTGTATAAAATTGAAAAAAATTATAGTAGGATGAAACCCATTAGAAAAGGAAGAGAATATAACAAAAATTAAAGGGAAAATAAATTACGGTCGATCTGAGATGGGAAAGTGGAAAAGAGGGGTGTTTTTAAGGGTACAAACGGTTTATCTCGATCCCGACAAAACTACAAATCCTATATGGAAAAAAGTTAAATGGCAAAGTTGTAGGTAATAAAAATATCTACAACTTTTGTTCTTACACTTTTTTTACATAACCTCAAAATGTATGTGAAAAATACAAATTACAAAGTTTTTAATTTTTGTCTCTCACAAAAAAAATTTTTTTTCATGAAATTTGGTAAAAATTTACTTTTTTATGTCTCAAATACACTGTAATTTTTTGATTTAAAATATTTATTTTTTCACCTTATTTTGACTTAATATTGAAAAAGCACCCTAATTTTCAATTGGAATTTATCACGTAAAAACATCTGATTTTTTAAAAAAGTCTGTGAGCTTTTTGTGTGTTAAAACCTCTACTTTCTGATGATGCAAAAAAATATATAGTGCAATGTTCAATGTTCCCAGAAAATGCAATACTTAAAGTGTAAATTTTAATAATTTGCTTAAGTACGAGTACCTACGTAATACAATTGTACAAATACAACTTTGAGCAATTTATTTAAATTTACACTTTAAATATTGCATTTTCTATAATGTTTATTTTTTTGCACCATCAGAAACTAAAAATTTCAACAAACAAAAAGCCCACCGACTGTTTTTAAAAAAGTAGATATTTTGACGTGAGAATTTTCGATTGAAAATTAGAGTACTTTTTCAATATTAAGTTAAAATAAGGTAAAAAAATAAAAATATTTTAACTCAAAACATACTATTTGGGTCATAAAAAGATAAATTTTTATCAAATTCTTAAAATTTTTTTCTTTTTGTAAATGATAAAAATTAAAAACCAAGCACTTGTTAATTTGAATTTTTCACGTACATTTTGAGGTTATGTGAAAAAAGTGTTAGTACAAAAGTTGTAAATATTTTTATTACCTACAACTTTGCCAATTAACTTCTCTCCATAGGACTTGTAGTTTTGTCGGAAATCGAGATTAACCGTTTGTACGCTTAAAAACACCCTCCTTTTCCACTTTCCCGCCTCAGATCGACCGTAATTTATTTTTCCTTTCATTTTTGTTATATTCTCTTCCTTTTCTAATGAATTTCATCCTACTATAATTGTTTTGGGTTTAAAAATTATCGACCCTGGACTATTGCTGAAACGTTTCATAGCCTGTTAGCAGGTCGGAGCGTTCATGTACGAGTTAAATGCTTAACTCGGTACTTGGGGTTAAGTTTTTATTAATTTAGTGTTTTAAAATAAAACAAACAGTGATTTAAGCTGATTTTTATTAACGTAAACCTCGTCTTTACAACGTTACGATAATAGCTGATTTACATTTTCTTAACTCTAGCTTATAAACTAAGTTTTTAGGAAGGAAGTTAGTAGCGGGAGTTTAAGGGTTAAAGGATTGGCAATTCAGGGATGAAAGCCATTAACGAATTTTTAGAAGGAATGCATAGACGGATCGAGGTATTAATACATCTCGCCTCCAAAAAGAATTACACGTTTTGAAGAATTGTTTATGATGGGTAATAACGTTATTGTTAGGAGTTTGTAAGCCAAATTCAGCTACAAAAATATTTACGGTACAATAGAAAGTTCAGAAATTTAAGGGTTCAATTAGGAAATGGAAAAAAAGAATAGAATTGTTGTAGAAAAGTTGTGGGCATAATCCTCAAAAGGGCTTTTTGGAGGTAAAAGCTGTCAAAAACCAATTTTGATGGTAGAGGGACAGAAAAATGACAGAGAAAACGCTGATTTTCTCTGACTTATTGTCCAAGAATCTCCCAAAAACACGAGAAGGTGGGGAAACGGTTTGATATAAGGGCTAGTTATACGACAAAAAGTTTCGAAGGCTTTAAAAAATACTTAAAATATTTTAATCAAATAATTGAGCATGTGAAAGATGCACATTTTTTAGACATTCCGTGAAACTATTACTAAAATTGTTGAGCTCTTGATCTCTCAAAGCCCTTGTTACCTTTTTCCTCACTTATTTAAATAGACCAAAATTCTAAAGTTGCAATGATTTACCTAACGTTAAAAACATAAAATACTAAAAGAAAAATGTTTTAAAAGCAATTAATAGCTTTACTTTACGTAGTAACGACTCCAATTAAAGGAACGTATTGTAGACGTGTAGGCAATTTGTAGACGTTAGTGCATGCATGGCTGCCTACACAGCCACTTTGATTAGTCTATAACTCATTCAGTATTTGATATAAAAAATCACTATTGTCAGTGCATATTACCTTCTCACTGCACCATGAGACATGCCCCCCCCCCGTAATATTAAACGACTTAGAACTTTTGGTATACAAAGCAGTTTTAAAGCCAATTTGGACTTACGGGATCCAACCATCAGCTCCCAACTACAATATTGAAATCCTCCAACGATTCCAGGCGAAAACTTTACGACAAATTATTAATGCCCCCTGCTATGTAAACAACATTAAAATATATCGAGACATAAAATATTCAACAGTAAAGGAGGAGATTTGCAGAAATAGCTATAAATATTTGAAAACTTGCTGGATAATAGCGAAGCGATGGTACGGTTAAAAAGATGGGATATAATTGATCTACCTGATAGATTCCAATAGATAAATCATCAATATGGAGTAGCATTAAACTTTTATTTTTTTTTTTTAATTTTTTGAAGTTATACTTCTTTAGGCGCGTTATGAAAAAATGATGAGAGTAAAATTTTTAGATGGGCGACCATCTTGAGACAAAAATTAACAAAATTAAGTTAGCCGCAAAACCACTGGGTTTTTTGACGCGCGTAATTTGAATTTTTATTGTATTTATTTATTAATTTTTATATTTAAATTAAAAATAATTATATGTACAAATGACACGTATTATTAATAAATAAGTTATTACTTTTCTCGAATTTTGCAGTAGCTGTTATACTATTTAATGATGAAAATGTCGTCTGCATTCCATGCATATTCTTAGTTATCACGAAATCTGGGATTCTCAAATGATTCAACCATCTTAGAATAATAATTTAGTAACACAAGATATGAATAAGATTAAGACATTTACTTTGACAAGTAGCTACTTACTTTATTTCGCAATTTCTATGAAGCTTTGTTTTCATGACATGCATGAATTGTTAACCAGAAAAATGATCCTGACAAATGTTATAAAAATCTTGCAGCTTTCTATGGATATAATTAATTGATATAAATTAAAATATTACTCTCTTAATATATTTTTAATAATTATATCTTTAAATATATATATTATTATTTATAAATATTAATTTACAATTTTTTAAAATTGATTATTTGAATGCAATTAATAAAAACTAATTTTTAATGATACCAATGAAGTATAACTTCTCGCGCGCGTACATAAGTACACGCAACCACTTTTTTCTTATAAGTTTACGAAAGGACGATTTAACGATTACAAGTTTAATATTTGTGGCTAGGACAATGATTTTTAAATTTATTTTTTTTTTTTTTAATTTTAGCGAAAAAGAGTTCTGCTCAATCAAATGCGAGTCCGGTCACAGAGTCGGGGACGCCAACGACGCTCACATATGGACAGCGACGTGAGGCGTCGCGACGCTTAATGTTCGTTGGCGCCACCGGCAAATACAACACTTTAAACGCATCTAAGGGTGAGTTTTGCAATATACACTTATCACATTTATTTCACCAAACAATTCAAATGTTCAACATAATAAAAACGATAATATGATTTATTTAAATGACTAATTGGGATTAATTGATTTTTATTTACTAGGGTCAATTTTTCAAACCTGATTAGTACAATTATTTTTTATCGCACCATTAATTAGATTAGAAAAAACAATTAGCCTAAGGTTCAAATGCTCTTATATTTACTTTGTTGACTCGAACAGAAAAATTATCCCAAGTGAAAAAAAATAAACGTGAAAGTTTATTTGCATTCTTTTCAAAGAAACACTCACAGTTATAATTGCAATAACGGTCAAAGGTTTGCATCAAAAAAAAAAAAAAAAAAAGAATAGAAAATTTATTGCATTCTCACATAAATTGTGCGATTAGTTTATTATATAGGACTTGTGTTTAGCTCCTAATTTTTTTTTAAGTGAAAGTATAAGAAAATAAAAATAAAAAATTTTTCATGTGAGTTGTGAGTGAGTTACATATTATCTTTTTTTTTGTTATTAAACAATTTAATAAATGCAGAATTTTTTTTCGTTAATTAACATAACACTGAATGGAGCTGGTATTGAAATTAACTTTCTATGTGGCGTTCGTTTTAACACAAACACATTGTAATTAGAGACGAAAAATAACACTGAACTAAGTTTTACATGCAGGATGCGTTTAATTAGGAGTTGGAAATGGTTTGCGTGTAATTATCGTGCGTTTAAGAGATAGAATTGAGAGTGGTTTTATATTTGAATTTTTAATATATAATGACAAGGTGGAAACTATCAAGTGAGAACACAAAATGGTGATGCGTACGTATAAAATTGAAAAAAAAAATTTTTAAGTTAGATAATTGTACAAGTCTCAAAAAAACTTTCAAAAATTTACATTGAAAACTTCCCAGTAATGTGGTGATATAATCAAATAATTAATTCCCATTTGGCAATTGAAAGTTTTTTTCTTTCCTTTTATTGTCTGAAAATCGAGAATATTTAAGAGTACGCCTTACGGCGTTTTTTTCTCGTTTCTTGACTTGCAATTAGTGAAGTCAATGAGCATTTTATAATTTTTATATCTATACAATTTAATAATAGCATATAATGTGTATTAATTACTCGAATTGTATAGTTTTTCATGTTTTATTATACACACTTTGTTGTTATTAAACGCGTTTCATGCGTATTTTTTTTTTTTAATCGTTCGTTCAAAGTAGAGACATTGAAACTTTTTCAGCTCGAGTTTAATCAATGATTACATATAGTATAGGTATTTGTATGGAGTGGATTGCATGCATAAATGAATCGTATAAATATTATCATTAAGATATGAAAAAAGAAGGAAAATTATCGGTTGAAATTGAAAATTAAGTGATTTTAGTTTAATATTTCGATTTGGAGTTTTTTTAAGATTTTATAGCTAAATGTATGAATAATGGGCTTGGATTAGATTATCATCAATTTTAAATTATTGAAAAAACAAATTACCTATATTCCGTTTATATTACCTATACTTTCTCTGGTGATTTTAAAGCAATATTTGGGTATTTTAAGTAATTATAATCTACACGGAAAAAATGTGTTGTAGTTTTAACAACATTCCTTGTTAATTTTACTACATTAACTAGTATTATATAGGATGACACCACGTGTGGTAACTTATACCAGTCAAGTATAATTAAAAAACTGTAGTATTATTTACAACACGTACTAGTAAAAATGTAGTTGAATTTTTGACACTTGCATTTATTTGTCAAAATTATTGGTTATGTTGTACGCGGCGCATGCGCAAACGCCAAAATGTGTTAATTGTACAACACTCAGCAGTTGTAACAGCTACATATATTTACTACACTATGGTAGTAAAAAATACTATACGTTAGAGTTGAATACAACACAGTTTGTTATCTAATGTTACATTTGTGGTTATAGTGAACACAAAGTGCAGTAAAAGTATTACTAGTTTAGTGTTGTAAATTTAACACTACTATTTTTTTCCGTGTATATAAATAAAATGATAGCTGTTTTCCCATGTTCGATTTAAACTCAAAAACTGCTGGATAAATTTCGTTCAATTTTTGTTTTTGTTTTACTTCTTATACACTTGGTCCTTATCTAAAAAAAGAATTATCACGATATATTCATTAAAAACTAAGTAAAGTTACATTTTTAAGTTACAGCCTATATAATAATAAAATTACATTTCATTAATTCCTTTTATTATTGCATATATTTTTTAGCCAGAAAGAGTTAAGTTAGCGAGAAAAATTTTTTTTTTAAAATAACTATATGCCAAAAAATTCATCCTTTAGAATCCGCAATTTCTCCAAGTATACAGTTATTGATTGATTAATAATTAATTTTTCAAAAATTTGCAAACTTAAAATTAAAATTGCTGTAAAATACAAAAAGTCACTTTTTTGAAGTTATACTTCTTTAGGCGCGTTATGAAAAAATGATGAGAGTGAAATTTTTAGATGGGCGGCCATCTTGAGACAAAAATTAACAAAATGAAGTTGGCTGCAAAAGCACTCGGTTTTTAATTTTTGTTGTATTTATTTTCTAATTTATTTATTTTTATATTTAAATTAAAAATAATTATATATACAAATGACACATATTATTAATATATAAGTTATTAATTTTCTCGAATTTTGCAGTAGCTGTTATACTATTTGAAATTTAATGATGAAAATGACGTTTGCATTCCATGCATATTCTTAGTTATCACGAAATCTGGGATTCTGAAATGATTCAACCATCTTAGAATAATAATTTAGTAACGCAAGATATGAATAAGATTAAGACATTTACTTTGACAAGTAGCTACTTACTTTATTTCGCAATTTCTATGAAGCTTCGTTTTCATGACATGCATGAATTGTTAACCAGAAAAATGATCCTGACAAATTTTATAAACGTCTTGCAGCTTTCTTTGGATATTATTTATTGATACAAATTAAAATATTATTCTCTTAATTTTATTTTTAATTATATCTTTAAATATATATATTATTATTATTATTAAATATTAAATTACAGTTTTTTAAAATTGGTTATTTGAATAAAAATAATAAAAACTAATTTTCAACGATACCAAAGAAGTATAACTTCTCACGCGCGTACATAAGTACACGCAACCACTTTTTTTTTAAAATCGCTCCTTAAATGATCTTCTGGATCCGCAATTGCTCCAGGTGTGTAGTTAATAGTTATTGAATAATTAAATTTTTAAAAATTTTCAAACTCAAGAATTAAAATTGTTATAAAACTCAAAATAATTTTTAATTGATTTTTCTAAAAATTCCTTATGTGCTCTTTTTATTACGCAAATAATTGACCAAATTTTTGCAATATTTTTAATAATTAATTATTTGTAACTATTTATACATGTATTGTTGTACTATAACGCCATCAACTGCCGTTGGATCTTATAAACATGAATAGTTAAAAAATTGAACTACTAATTAACTATACACCTGGAGCAATTGCGGATCCGGAAAGAGCATTTAAGGAACAATTTTTTGAAAAAAAAAAAACATTAAAAATAATGATTATTTTGGATTATATAGCAATTTTAATTTTTGATTTTACAAATTTTTGAAAAATTAATTATTGATTAACTAATAACTATACACTTGGGGCAATAGCGGATTCTGAAGGAGCAATTTAGGATCAATTTTTAATTGCCAAAGATTTAACCAAAACCTAAATCGACTGTCTTTAAACCAATGGTTTCTTGCTTAATATAGAATGAGGCCACTTGTATTCAATCGACTTCAAAAAAAGGAGGAGGTTCGCAATTCGACTGGGTGAACCGATTGTAATGATTATTGTTTTATTTGAAAGCCGGTGCTTTCCGTGTAGTCCTATTTTAATTTGAAGGAAATCTATCACTTCTAAGAGCCCGAAAACGAAGGGATGAAATATTAACTTTTTATTGGATAGCTCGATTTTGATAATTATTTTTTGGTGGAACATAATTTTAAATTAATCTAACATCCATTTTTTGTGAAAAACTCCGCTAATAAGGCGCTAAAAATTAAGAATGAAATAATAAATTTTTCCTGGCTAACCCGATTTCCATATTTTTTTTTGTTACGTACATCGTACCTTTAAATTATTTACATTTCAATTTGAAGAAAATAATTCACCTCTTAAGGATAAAAATAGGGGATGAAATAGCGACATTTAACTGAATTATCGAATTTTGATGATTTTTTTCTATTAGAAAGAGTATTCCACTTAGTTCTTTCATTACATTTAAAGGCAAAAAATTTCAACCCTTAAGAGCAAAGGGGGTGAAGTAGTAACTTTTAACAATTAAACGGTGTTGTATCATATGAGCAGCGCGTTTAGTAGGTTTGCCCATATTCAAAGAAATAAAATCAGTTATCAAACTTCAGATCACTAAAAACCGAAAAATAAATAAAAATTATAACAAAATGAAAAACCAACTTGAAAATAAATAAAAATTCTTAAACAAAAAATGCACTAAAAATTTAAAAAAATAGTTGCGTATCCTTGCTGTGTCTACAACTTACTAATTATTAAAGATAGATTAGAGATAATTTACAACTATTGTTATTTTTGGAGTTGGTGTCAGCCAAGGAAATACGACTATATTGGTACTGAGCAATAAACGAGAGTACCTTATGAAATTTATTTTTCAAATGAACTTTTATACAATATACTAGTACTGTACCAATATGTAGTGACCTTTAAACTACAAAATACCAATCAATAATTAAACCTTTTTACAAATTAACATTAATATTAATGTTCCTTGGCTGACACCAACTCCAAAAATAACAATAGTTGTACATTATATCATTCTAATAATTAGTAAGTTGTAGACACTGCAAGGATACACAACTTTTTTTTTAATATTTAGTGTATTTTTTGTTTAAGAGTTTTTATTTTTGACGCTTTTGACGCAATTTTGATCCAAAAAAAGGTCAAAAGTAAAAATTTTAATTTAAAAAAAAACTGGCCTATTTTTAAAGTGCCATAACTCGGTTTGCCATTGACGTGCAGAGCTTCAGTTGGGCTTAATTTGTACGAAATTTAATGGTTTTAAAAAACGTACAGAAGAGCTTTCGAAGTAAAATGCATGGATTAGGAGATACCGAGCAGAATCTGGAACAAGTTCGAAAATTTCACGGGTATTCCTGTATAAACATTTTCCCACAACGTTTTGAGAGTTGTAAACTTGAAAATACACAGTCCTGATGGATCCAAACAACATACTAAAAAATCAGAGATTCATCATGTTTTGCGAATTTAGTGATTTTTTATGTCAATTTCGACTGGCCTATTTGTATATAAAAGTACTAAATAATTACTCAAGATATTGAAATTGATGTAAGCCCTATAGTTTATAAAGACAAAATTTATAGTTTTACCAAAAAAAAATTCATTTTTTAAAGGAAATATTCTCAATGAACAGATTGTATGTTAATATATAGAAGAAGTAAAAATTTGCCTGGCTAAGTATAATTACCAAGGATTGACTAATTTTAAAATAATTGAACACAAACACCTTAATGATCAGGAAAATCAAGCATTCAACCTGGTCGTAATTTCCATGAATCCAACCCAAATTTCATTTTAATTTAGTTTTTTGAAAAATCGATAAAAAAACTTTTTCAATTAATTATTAATTTTTACATGCATTGAATATCGGCCACGTCTGCCATTTTAATTAAAAAAAAAAATATATTAATGATCTTTTCTTTTCTACTTGTCCACAAGGGGGGGCATCCACACGTACCGCTCTGATTGCTAACGAAAACATTTTTACCACTTTTGATCTGCGAATGAGATTAATTAACACTCTTTTATTCTCGTCTTGCCATCATCAACTTGGAGTCGTTGATTTCCTAAATGTGCTTCCTTTTATTTTGCTTACTGTCTTTAAATTGGAATATTTATTTTATGTACTCTTTTGATGAACAATAGAGAGGTTGATTGCAACAATTACCGTTTGGAATTTATTGCCGGAAAATAGCAACAACCAGTTGTTCTTGAAATCTTGTTCACATTTCAATGTGAGGCGAACATTTTTTTTTTTTTTCTCTTAGATTAGTTTGAATTTGATTTTGCACGCGTTGATTTAGTTTTCTATAGATCTGATTTGGATTAAGTCAAGTGTGACAGACAGACAGACGGACGGTTCGTTCGGTTCGTTCACTTACGATTTACTATTATTTAGAAAGTGAAGAATAGTGATGGAGATTGTGGAATTGTCTTGAACAAATTTTATAAAATATGAAATCATTTGGATTGTGGTTGCTCGAGGAGAGTATTTGGTGCTATTTTCTTCTCAATGATGCATTGATTTTTGTGGTTTTTGATATGATTATGGGTCCATTGAATAAGATTGTGTCGTTGTTTAACACCAGTGCGTTTGATTCGAATAATAATAACGGTAAAGAACGCACTGGTAATGGGTTGATTAAAGAACGTCGTGATAATGTTAAGCGGGAATTTAACAGTGATTTGCATTTGGATTTGTTTGTGCCGCAAGAGGTGGAAAAAATGAAGAAATCCACGAAAATGTGGACGTCGTTACGTTTACCAATACGATCAAAAGGTAAATTTATAAAAAAAAAAATGTTCCGTACCAACTGTATATAAAAAAAATCGTTGGTTACTTTTCTATCTATTTAAAATTTTGATAGGATTTATTTATTAGGATTTTTATCCCCCAAAATGATAAAAGAATTAATTGCTAGCAAAAGCATAGCAAGGGATTTTTAAGACTTTTTAAGAAACTTTGCCTTGATTTTTAACCGGATTTTTGAATTATCTCGATTTTTGGCACCCACTAAAACCACTAATTTAGAAATTACAAGTTAAAATTTTTTTTTTTTTTTTTGGAAAAAAAAATCTGTGACACACCGTGCGGTCACACTTTCTGTTGTTGAAAAATTAGAAGAAATTATAGCCAAGACATCTCCTAAAACGATAAATCAAGAATAAATATATTTTTACACTAGAATTAAAAAAAAATGGTGTGACCACACGGTGTGTCACATAATTCTTACCAATTATTGTTCAAATTAAATAATCTTTTTCAATACATTGATCCTTACAAGTATTTTTAAAGTGAACTACAGTGGTATCTCGACATACGAGTGCCCCAATATACGAGTTTTTCGAGATACGTGAGAGATAGAGTGATAGATAGGTGAGCGAGTGATTTTTTGCTTTGAGTTACGAGCGAATTTCGAGATACGAGTAATTCAAGATACGAGCATGGTTGCGGAACGAATTAAACTCGTATGTTGAGGTACCACTGTATAGAGAAAAATAAGAGAGTAAAATAAATTTTTCCATTTAAACTCTTATAAGGCAATGGCGTGACCGTACGGTGTGTCACAATTTTATTTACAAATTTTTTATTTAACAAATATTTAAATCATTTTAATATCAAGTTATTTAGAAAATAAAGTTTAATTTGATCAAAAATTGGTGTAAGATGGTGTGGCACACCGTGTGGTCACACCTTTGCTTTGTCAAAATTTAAGTGAAAACTTTTATTTTAATCTTGATTTTCTCTATCAAAGAGTGAACCTGTAACAAAATTTTTAAATTCCTCAAGATCAAAAGGTGTGCCTACACGGTATGTCACACTTTTTTTCCATTTATCATTCGTAAAATACTCACTTTTTAAGTAGTAATATATTTAAAAAAAAATTTTAATTTGAACAAACTTTGGTATTAAATGTGTGACACACCATGTGGTCACATCTTTAAATGTTGAAAATTTTTAACACTTCAGAGAAAAAGAGAATAAAATAAATTTTTGCACTTAAATTAAAACAAGCAAGGGTGTGACCATACGGTGTGTCACACTTTTCATACCGGTTTTTGATCAAATTAAACAATTGTTTTATAATAAAACCGGTAAACATTGAAGTATAGTCATTTGTTTTTAAAATAAGAGGTTACCGGGGTTTTTAGGGAGTTTTGAAAGTTGGTAATTTTATAGGTTTTTTATTGCCGCTCGCGCCGCCATGTTGGAAAATGCCGCTTATAACACTCTGGACAACATCTCCTTTCTGACTTATTTTACGACAAAAAAAATTTCTATCTATACCAATAATAAGATTGAAGCTTTCTGCTCTTTGAATACTTATATAAGAAAAACGTAACATGTTACCTGCGCGAGGGAACAAAAACAGAATTATTTTTCATAGCTGAGATTTTTATCTAATCTAAAAAATGTAAGGTCTCTTGTTAAATACTCTTTATTACCTACATTTTCATATATTTTCTAGAAAAAACTAAATGCCATTTACACTGTAATTTTCCCCAACAAAACATTGTTTGTCCAGGATAAACTTGAAAACGGCTGGGTCGATTTTAATGAAATTTTCACAAAAAGTTATTAAATATTGTAACTTACATTATAGGCTACTTTTTATTTCGAATAGTTTTCCCTGTCTGTTTGTTTGTTCTTGGCAAACTTGAAAACGGCTGGTCCGAATTGGACGAAATTTTCACATACAGGTAGTTAAAATTACAGAAAGTGCTATAAAATACTTTTTATTCCGAAAAAAATTTTGATTTTCTGAGTAAAGAAATAAAAACTATAAATACTGTGCAACGAAAAACATACATCGCCAAACTTGAAAACGCTCAGCGAAGCGGGTGGGATTAGCTAATACAAAATAAAAGTAGAGAAACTTTCGTATAATTTATGTAATAATTTTTTGTTTTGTAAAATCAACAATTGTTGCGTACGAGCGCCGCAAATTTTTATACACATCTACTTCAACGTGTGATTGTTATATATAGATTTAAGCCAAAAAAAGGAAATATTTTTAAAAATTCAAAGACAAATACAGTAAAAATGTTTATTAATATTATAGTTATAACCTTTAAACATACTTAGTATAGAAAATAAACATAAAAAATTATTCTATAAAAAAAAATGAACTAATTACTCAAACTGTTTTTTCATCAAAAAATCCTCCCTTGCACTTTATTACTTTTTCTACTAGCCTCGGCATTTTACTTATTAACTTATTTATGGTTTCTTGAGAAATGTTGTTCCAGCTTTCTTGTAGTAGTCTCCACAAGTCTGCAAGTGAAGAGGGACACTCCTCTCGGACATTCCTATCAAGCTCGTCCCACAAAAGCTCGATTGGATTGAGATCCGGACTTTGCGGTGGCCATTTCATGATTTTTAAAACTCCTTCTGCTTCTTTTTGTAATAAATAATTTTTACATAGCTTGGAAGTATGCTTTGGA
This sequence comes from Sisyra nigra, assembly GCA_958496155.1. NCBI lineage: Eukaryota > Metazoa > Arthropoda > Insecta > Neuroptera > Sisyridae > Sisyra > Sisyra nigra. The sequence goes on from OY292314.1 coordinate 54,815,554, forward strand.
TCGTTATCTTGCTGGAAAATGAACCCATTGCCAATTAAACTTAAGCCTGATGGTACAGCATTTTTTTCGAGAATTGTTTTATATTCCTCTTTCTTCAAAATTCCATCAATTTTAACCAAATTTCCAATTCCATGGCCTGAGAAACAACCCCAGACCATTATTGAACCACCACCGTGCTTAACAGTTGGCACTACACAATCTGGTAACATCTTTTCTTCGGTGCTACGCCGAACGTAAATTCGTCGATTTGAGCCAAATACTTGGAATTTTGACTCATCAGTCCAAAGAACTTTTTTAAAATCATCTTCTGTCCAATCTCGATGGAATAGGGCCCACTGCATCCTTTTTTTCTTATTTTGCGGCCTTAGTAAAGGTTTCCGAACGGCAACACGACCAAACAGTTTAGCGTTCCTCAACCGTCTTTTCACTGTGGTAAGCGAAACTGGTTTATTTAAAGATTTGTTCACTTCAGCACGAATTTTTGGTGCTGTTAAGCGTCTATTCCTTTTGCTGGTAATAACGATAAACTGATCCTCACTAGAAGTAGTAGCTCTCGGTCTTCCTGAACGTGGAAAATCTTGAAAACTACCCGTTTCCTTAAACCGAATAATTGTGCGATGAATACAAGTCTTCGAAAGTTTAAGTTGAGACGCAATTTCACGTTCGGATTTGCCTTCATTATGTAAAGTAACAATGGCAGATCGAGTTTCGATATTTATTTCTCGTACTTTTCCCATTTTTAAAACGTTTTAACTATAGAAACCCCAAGTTAAGACTAAATTAAATTATTCGTACAAAATGGTACATAACTTAAAAAAAAATTTAAAATAACCTGTTTTAGAAAGTCTAAATAATAGCAAAGAATAGCCAGTGCAAAATTAAAGAAGAATAGAATTAAAGAACAATTAATACGGAGCTACTTTAAATATAATGATGACCCTTCCACTGGCCAGACACCCTGCGGTCTTGGATGTTTTTAAACAGAACCCATTAATTCTATTTGTACCTGAGAAACATACCTACAAAAGTCTCTTTAGATGTTCATCAGTAATTTAAAAATATGTATGGACAACAATTTTTATTTTATTACCGAAACTTTGAATACAATAAGTGATAGCATAAATATATTACAACTGGTCTCAAACTTTTGGCCGGCAGTGTATATTTAAAGATATAATTATTAAAAATAAAATTAAGAGAATAATATATTAATTTGTATCAATAAATAAGATCCAAAGAAAGCTGCAAGACGTTTATAAAATTTGTCAGGATCATTTTTCTGGTTAACAATTCATGCATGTCATGAAAACGAAGCTTCATAGAAATTGCGAAATAAAGTAAGTAGCTACTTGTCAAAGTAAATGTCTTAATCTTATTCATATCTTGTGTTACTAAATTATTATTCTAAGAGGTTGAATCATTTCAGAACCCCAGATTTCGTGACAACTAAGAATATGCATGGAATGCAGACGTCATTTTCATCACTAACCTCAAAATAGTATAACAGATAGTGCAAAATTCGAGAAAAGTAATAACTTATTTATTAATAATATGTGTCATTTGTATATATAATTATTTTTAATTTAAGTATAAAAATTAATAAATGAATAAATAAATAAAAAAAAATCAAATTACGCGCGCCTGGTTAAAAATACCGAGCCGTTTTGCGGGCAACTTCATCTTGTTAATTTGTGATGATAAAATAGAACGCTACAAATGCTTCTGAAACCGCGCCGCGATGCAGACGTAATTTTCATCATTAAACTTTAAAAAGTACCTAAAGTAATAACTTATTAAATAATAATATGTGTCATTTGTATATATATGTCGGAGCGCTAGGTTGTAGGGGTGTGATGTTTGTAGCCATTTCGCCCAGAAAACAATTTCTTCTTCATAACATACTTTATTTAACAATGATTGAACATAATATTCTTGAAGTGACGTTACAATAGATATTAATAGGTAGATGATAGATGTAACAATGATCAACAAATTCAATTATCAAAATAACATTCGAGTATTAACATCAATAATGGAAATTCAAAATCAGTTGCAACGGTGCGCGTTAAACCAGACAGCGAATTCGTGGTACATCTCTCGAACCACACTCGTCCACATCCCAAACCAGAATGAATCTATTCTGACACGTTCACGTTTTTCATTAGTCCCGAGTGTTTCCGAATCCGACGAGTTACCACGACTACGCTCGATGACGAAATAATCGCCACTATCTGATTCAAAGCACACCAAAAGTCTTATCTCCGACATAATTATTTTTAATTTAAATATAAAAATAAATACAACAAAAATTCAAATTAGGCGCGCCAGGAAACCCAGTGGTTTTGTGACTAACTTCATTTTGTTAATTTGTTCTCAAGATGCGCGCGCATCTTAAAATTTTACGCTCATTATTTTTAATGAATGCGCCTAAAGAAGTATAACTTCAATAATATTCTTAGCTTACAGTTATTTAGGATTTTTTCAGACTTATTTATAACGACCTAAACTAATAAAGTCAACACCCCTCAATTCCAACGACTTCACAGCCTCCTGTCTATTTTTTTTTTTGTTCAAAGAACAATAAAAAGAAAAATGATTTTCCATTTTTACGATGTATCCTGTTTTCAATATCATAAAAACATTTCACACACACACAAAAGAGGATGTGCATGTTATTTTTACGATGCACAATTTGAAATACGTCGACTCTCGCGTGGCACATCATTTAATTTCACTTCAAATCACTGACCATTATATTCCTAACATATTTAAACTCTTCAATAAGAAAAAAGGTTATACGAAGAAAACCATTAACGCCATCCCCGTTATTCGTTTCCAGAACGAATCGCTTAATATTAACATGATGAGCTATTTTCGGGATTCACCAAGGGGACTCTTGATTTGTTTATTCTCAGACAAAGGATGATGCCATTGTGTGTACAATTTGGTTGTACTATTTGTTATTGGTAAAGGGCCTTTGTTGTGTGTATCTTTGATATATATATATATATATATATATATACATATGAAATCATCTTTCCAGAGATTAATTGGAAAGCCCCCAAAATCGTTTGTCATATGGAGAAGAAAATCTGACGTCGATACATCCGATATTATTCTTTTGAGAAAAAAAAAAGTTTTGTGTTTACTTAGTGGTGGCTCCACATACATAGAAAGTATATTTTCGAAAAAGCCAATTATTTGAAGTTTATATTTAACATTTAAAAAGGAAACTACTTGAAAACTAAAATGATCAATATTGTAGTACATTTCAGTTGTTCAAGTAGCTCTTATTTATATAAAATTTTATTGGAAAAGTCAAGTGAAAAATGTCTATATAAATGAAAGGTAATTTATTTTAATGGGACATTAAATATCGATGAGAACATGGTTATTAAGTCAATTATTAGAAAATCTGCCTCGTGCATTTTAATGTTTTGTTGCAAGTTTTGCAGCGTTTTGAAAGCTGTTTTAAAGACTTTTTTCTTTGTCGATTTCATACTGCTTGAAAAGTATATGCACAAGATTTTTTTTTTTTTAATATTTGTTTTATATCCAGCTGCCTGTTTCTTGGAAGTCTGCAGAATATATTTGTGCATTCATGCAATTTAAATATTTGTCATCGTTTGTTATTGTAATATTAAAAATAGACGACAAAACTTCCATTCTTCGATATTTTCGATTTGAAACGATTTATAAATGGTTTATCGTGGATTTTTTGTTAACATACTAGAGTGGATGGTCGAGTTTCGAAAAGTAGTACTCCTAACAACTATTGGATTTTTAATTTCTATGATTTCCTTTTCTTATTAGGAAAATTTAAAGTTTTTTTTTTTTTCAAAATTTATTGTTTTATCTGGATCAATAGTAGTCCGGAATATACAGTCTTTTTCGTTTCGTTTACTTTATTTTATGCCCACAACTACTTGATACTTACTAATTTATATATATAATAAAACTGCAGAAGATTTTTGTCTGTTTGCTGGTTGTGCATCTTTCACGTAAAAACTATTGAATGGATTTTGATGACATTTTTTTTGTTATATATAGCTATTAGTTCTCGGTAACGTAATGGCTATAATTTATAGCCTATTATAGCTATAATTTATATTTATAATTTATTTTTGTAATGTAATGCCATAGCAAACATTTTTGTGTGCTTACATTGCAAACGCTGGCTAAACCTAAAAAGATATATCAAACTTATAAGCAGCGAAATTGTGTATCTTAAGAAGGTTGATAAAAAAGTTCGCGACTGTATATGTCTATCTACTAAGGATAACCCACAGGAACCATCTTTATCTTTTACAAATGACAAAATTTTTTTTTGGCATAGCGGCTGGCTACTCTACGACGTACGTATTGCCTGTTTTATTGGTATCTTCTTCTATATTATATAAAAATGTTATGTTGGCCCTTATTCTGTAGCAATTGAGCTCAAATGTTGATATAATATATCATCGGGCTCCAGGATGGTATTATCTATATTTCGCGTCAGTTATACATATATAGTAAAAAACACGTGAATCCAATAGAATAGCATAACAATTGTATCCTACAGGAACCGTGTATTTAAAAAAAAGTTTCTTTAAAGTTAGCGAAATAGCATTTTAACGCATTTTCCTCAAGAAGGCCTGACCAACTTTACACAGCAGCGAAAGAAATTCTCTACAAAGTTTAAATTAAAAAATTGACAAAATTTTACTGAAAAATAAATAAGAATTTCAATTTAACACTCGATAATTAAGAATATTTTTTTTTTAAATATTTGAATTTCTGTATTTTTCATTGTCGAAAAAATTAATTAGAAATAGGTAAACGTATTAAAATAATATACTAAATGTTAAAATAACTAACAATTACTGAACGGAAACAAATTTTAATGAAGGTTTGTTAAAGATACCTCAGATCTTAACAAATTATTGAATATCATTAATTAAAAAAAAAAAAAAAAAAAAAAAAGATCGGTTCCTGTAGGATAGCTCCTAATCCTTTCTACTAAAATAGTTGAACTGTTTTAAATGACATTTGTTATAAAAGATCTTCAAATTTTCTTAATGGAACTTTTTATATTTAAAATCTTATAGAACCTGTAAGGTAGCTACTATCTCTTCCTAGAAAAGTAGTTTTAAGGATTATGAACTTACTTAGGATCTAAAGTCTGGAAGTATCTATCAACTGTTTCTGTCAATATATTATAGATTAATTTTTATATTTCGCCATGATGGCAGGGAATCTATTAAACAATCAATTACATTTAGGTACTCTCAGCAAAGCGAGCGGGTATCAGCTAGTTGATTAATACAAAATTTCACCCCAAATATAACAATTTAGCTATTTTGACAGAAAAAGATAAAAAGATATTTCAAGACCTTAATATCTGTTTAACTATTTCTTCAGTAAGAGTTATTAGCTATCCCATAGGTACTATACCCTTTTGAGAATAAAAAACACTTGAGAGTCTTTTATACCAAATATCATTAAAAAGCGTCCAGCTATTTTAGCATTAAAGAGCATTTAATAGTTGGCATTTAATTAGCATTAGTTAGGATTTAATAGCTATCCTACAGGAACCATACCTTTTTAAGGGCAATTATAATAATCAATGTGTTGTCTTAAGATCTGCGATATCTTTAACAATATTTCATTGAAAATATTACGTTTATTCATCACCCTTAAACGTTGTATAAGGTTGGTTCTAGAATAGAACCTTGGGGTACTCTTGCCTTAATACACGTTTCCGCTGATTAGGCTGAGCTAACTATAACCTTGAAACTGCTGTCTTCCAAGTAAAATAATGGTATTGGGGTTATAGACCAAGGCCGATAACTTTTGCGCACAAAAAAAAATTTAGTAGGGTGAATTTCCCCATTGGAAAAGGAAGAGAGTATAATAAAAATAAAAGGAAAAATAATTAACGGTTGATCTGAGGTGGCGAAGTGAAAAAGGGGGGTGTTTTAAAGGTTAGAAACGGTTTATCTCGATTTCCGATAAAACTACAAGTCCCGTGGAAAAAAGTTAAACAGAAAAGTTGTAGATAATAAGTAGATCTACAACTTTTGTCCTAACACTATTTTCACATAACCTCAAAATGAATGTGAAAAATTCCAATAACCAAACTTCTGGTTTTTAATTTTTAACTTTTACAAAAAAAAATATTGATTTTTTCACCTTATAATGATTTAAAATCGAAAAAGCACCCTAATTTTCAATCGAAAATTCTCACTTCAGAACATCTGATTTTTTTAAAAAATCGGTGAGTTTTTTGTTTGTTAAAACCTATATTTTCTGATGGTGCAAAGTTATAGGTATTTGTACAATGGTTTTATGTACAATTTTGAGCGATTTATTAAAACTTACACTTTATTTATTACATTTTCTGAGAACATTTAACATTGTATATGTTTTTGCACCATCAGAAAGTAGAGGTTTTAACAAACAAAAAGCTCACCGACTTTTTAAAAAAATCAGTTATATTGACGTGAGAATTTTCGATTGGAAATTAGGATGCTTTTTCGATATTAAGTCATTATAAGGTAAAAAATTAATTTTTTTTTTGTAAAAGTTAAAAATTAAAAACCAGAAGCTTGGTTATTGGAATTTTTTACATTCATTTTGAGGTTATGTGAAAAAAGTGTTAGGACAAAAGTTGTAGACCTACTTATTATCTACAACTTTGCTGTTTAACTTTTTCCCCTGGGACTTGTAGTTTTATCGGAAATCGATATAAACCGTTTCTACCCTTAAAAACACCCTCCTTTTCCACTTTCCCACTTCAGATCGACCGTAATTTATTTTTCCTTTCATTTTTTTATATTCAAAAAGCTCACCGACTTTTTAAAAAAATCAGTTATTTTGACGTGAGAATTTTCGATTGGAAATTAGGATGCTTTTTCGATATTAAGTCATTATAAGGTAAAAAATTAATTTTTTTTTTTGTAAAAGTTAAAAATTAAAAACCAGAAGCTTGGTTATTGGAATTTTTTACATTAATATTGAGGTTATGTGAAAAAAGGGTTAGAACAAAAGTTGTAGATCTACTTATTATCTACAACTTTGCTATTTAACTTTTTTCCCTGGGACTTGTAGTTTTATCGGAAATCGATATAAACCGTTTCTACCCTTAAAAACACCCTCCTTTTCCACTTTCCCACTTCAGATCGACCGTAATTTATTTTTCCTTTCATTTTTTTATATTCTCTTCCTTTGCCAATGGGTTTCATCCGACTATAATTTTTTTCACTTTTTACCATTTTCAAAGGCTAAAAGCACTGGTCTATTATGTATTCTGGGATTGCTGATTTTTTAAGTTTTTTTTATTAGCCCATTATATTGTGATACTCGATCAAATGCCTAAGGTATGTCGATGAAAAACATGGCAGCAGATTTCTTCTCCCTGAAACCACGATTTATTTTTTCTGATTAAGTTTAAAGTTTTCCCAAGTGTTACATAAATAATCAACTTTTGATCCTTGAAAAATCAACAGGTACAATATTTTTCCGTTAACAACCGCACTTGAAGAAAAAAAATCAAAACTGGCGTATTTAATGAAGCCATTATATTTGAATAAAACTATTAAAATAATTAATAAAAAAAATTCACTTAACACTAATTGTGTAGTAGATTAAAAATAAAATTGTGCTAACTAGCGACGTAATTTTTTTTCTCCTCTCACCAAACATCAAACGAAGAAAACAATGAGCTGTTGGCGAGATAAAATTATATTATGACAATCAAAACGAAAACAGGATGCCAACAAATGGAAACTTCAATTTGTATGTATACAAAGAAACGGCTTGGGAAAAAAAGCTGGCACATCGAATTTGCTATATGTTTAAAATTGTATTCTAACCGTAATGATGAGATCAAACGATTGAATGATCCACTAAAATTTAATCGATTACAAAAAAAAAATTGTTGTAGTTTTAACAACATTCCTTGTTAGTTTTACTACATTAACTAGTATTGTATAGGATAACACCACGTGTGGTGACGTTTACCAGTTAAGTGTAATTAAAAAACTGTAGTATTATTTACGAGCTAGTAAAAATGTAGTTGAATTTTTGACACTTGCATTTTTTTGTCAAAATTATTGGTTATGTTGTACGCGGCGCATGCGCAAACGCCAAAATTTGTTAATTGTACAACACTCAGCAGTTGTAACAGCTACATACATTTACTACACTAAGGTAGTTAAAAATACTATACGTTAGAGCTGAATACAACACAGTGTGTTATCTAATGTTACATTTCTGGTTATAGTGAACACAAAGTGCAGTTAAAATATTACTAGTTTAGTGTTGTAAATTTTACACCACTTTTTTTTTTCGTGTGGGGCTAAAACAATAAGGAAGTTGTGTTATTTTATCTCAATCAAACTCTTTAAAAACTTATCATTTAAAAAAAAAATTTACGTACTATGTACGTGCCGAACATCATTTTTATATTTACAATAATTTGCATATAAATTGCACTCAAGAAATTTTATATAATTAAACGATTAGACGTGCTGAGAAAAAATTAAATTGTCAAGTCTTTCGATTAATCCATGCTATATTATAGTGTTGAGACTTAAAATCGAATCAAAACATTGAACCGATACGAAAATAAATAGACGCGGAAAGCAAAATCTTTAATAGCATACGAAAACAAATATTGTAATGAGGTTAATTTCAATTATATATACTGTGAAGTATATAAATATACTCATTGAAACAGAAAGAAAATAACGCTCAATTTAAACGTGCATGCAATATATTGGACAATACGTTTGTAAATATTCATTTACTGAAATCGACAAAAACCAAATTAACTGTGTACAAGAAACATTTTAATATTCAATTAAAGTGTTTATAAATAAATCCAATTAAAACGGAAACAGTTCTTGAAGACGCACAAAAAAGGCGAAACAAGGCAAAATGTGTGAACTTGTCTTGAGGTCAAATCAGATTAATTTAAATCCTTATACTGTCCATATGTATGATTGGCCTTTGATAGGTTTGTTATATCCGACCGAATGTGATGAAGCCTTTTTAAGTTGTTTCCGGATTGATCAAAACAGGAAAATCCCTCTGGCAATACTTAAAATTAAATCTCTTAACGGTGTTTTTATTTCTCGAAATCCCAAACATTTGTTGAGGACTTGTAATGTAATATGTTTCAAAAGGATTTTTTTTTGATTTATTTAAGATCGCATCAACTGCTATGGTCATTAGCGACTATCGAATCCGAAAACCCAGAAAAAAATTTTGGGCTTTCATTGGGATTCGAACCCAGGAGCACTGGCGTATAGGGCAACTATTTAATATATTTCACAAATACCACTCACTAAAATTCACAACACAAATTATAAATTAAAGTAAAATAAATGTAAAAATCACAAAACGAAAATGATTTTTACATTTGTTTTACTTTAATTTATAATTTGTGTTGTGAATTTTAGTGAGTGGTATTTGTGAAATATAATAATTAAGTCTAAAGTCAGCGAAATTTAATTTTTTATTAGCAACTATCTATTCAACCACGCCTGTAACCTAAGAAAGACTTAAGTGATAATTTTAATTTTTTTTTTTGGGTGTTTATTAGTCGCTTTAACGTCTATGGTCATATGACGACTGTCTTCCACAGAAATATTGTAGGTATAATATATCTGTAGGTTTTGAATCTTAATTTTTTAATCTAATATCTAGGGATTCGACGGGGATCGAACCCAGTACCATTGGCGCATGTAGCGGAGAGAGCAACTGCTCTAACCACTGCGCCATCAAGTGGATAATTCTGTATATAGATTGAGAGATTTATTCAAACTAGATAATTGTGATAGCTTTAACCTCGAAAATTTTTCAAGTTACTTTTTCCCAGTAATTCGACCCACTTCTTGATTTGATTTTCAAACTACTTGACAAGAATTTCACTTGAAACCTTATCAAACTTAAGTCGAATGCTTAAATTTCTCAAAGCTCAATTCATTTCATTACATAGTTAGTTTTTTGATTTGATGAACCTTTATAACCATTTATTTTACTTTGAGCATATTAAGGAGTTATTGATACTGTTAATTGGTCACTAACTGGTCATAATTGCTAAGGTGGTTTTAATAATTGGTCAGACATTGCTTAGGTTTTTTTACCAATTTGTTACAACTGAGTTTGGCAGCCTCCACAGGTGGCTGTGCCCAGATATAATAAGATGCACAGCTTAATCAGATCAGTTGGCTTTATTCTCTTGAGCCGATGAGGAGGGTCTGATTCAATCAGCATCTTCTCGACGTCAAGGTTCGGGTGTACTCAAAGACGCTGGTGGTGCTTTCCAGCATTTTTCTTAATTTTTTCTTCAATTGTTTTGATATTTAAATCTTTGTGTACGTCAGGGTTTCTAATATACCAGGGTGCATTGACAATGCCTTGAAATGTATGAATACGTTTCCTGTTGTACAGCCACAAAGCTGGATGCCGTATGCCCAGATGGGTTTTAATTTTATGGTGTGCGCTCAGTCCTGCTTATCTTCCAAGCAGACAGTGCATCCTCCCGTACTTCATTTCAAGTTCCCATTTCTTGACCTTCACGTGTTCCTTCCAACACAATCCATTCCAACAAATTTCAATTCCAACACTTAATAGTGCAGTGTCTACCTTGTTTACAACTCTCTGCGAGGCACCCGTTGACTCCCCAACAGTACCTACCACCAATATCATTTCAGAGTCGTGCTTAAAATTTTTTGCTAAAATTAAAATTTTTTTTTTAAAAATAGTAAAAAAAAATCCAAATACCCTTACGTAGATACAATTTGGAACTTCGAGAAAAAAGTGTTTGAAGTTTCGGGTAAAGTTACGTACAGTGACCATACAATAGGTAGTAGTTAATACTTAAATTGTTTCAATAGCCCTGCTCAAAAAATAATTCAAATTTTGAAAAATATTCTTAAGGACATATCTTAAAAGCTTCGAAAAATGTGAAAGAAAAGAAAAATCGATTTTTTCAAATTTCTAAATTACTAAATTATATAAATTATTAAATACTAAATTACCCCCTTAGATAATCTAGTCCTCTTAAATTACCGAACTGTTGCTAAAGAAATGAGGCTCAATACGACTCTTAGTCAACCATTTATTTACATTCATTTCCATGGTAACTAATAAGAAAAAGCCTTAACTGAGTCAACTGTTGCTATGGAAATGTGACTTTGTATTTTCAATATGGCTGATTATGACGTTTTGGTTACTATAGAAACATAAACAAAGCTCGTCCATTTGTTATTTAACTAGACTGTGGCAACTAAATGTTTGGTTATGGTGACTTATTAAGAGGTATTAGTGGAAAAAATGTATCGGTACATTATCCATTTGAATGTATATGTTAAGTTGAAAGTAACAAATTCGACATATTGATAAGTAGATGCCAAGAAAAGAGATTTTTAAGTCAGATATGTAAGTTTCTGAAAAAATTTTAATTAGGCTAATTGCTGCATCGATCGAAATAAAAATCGACTTAGACTAGAATATGGCGTCTGGATCCACGAGTGATCTTTATGTGGGTTCCCGGGCACGTTGGCATAGAGGGGAGAGGGAGGAGAGGGTCGACGTCCTTGCCAAGTGGGCCGCTAAAAATAGCTTGAGGGATCGCAGGGCCTTATTAAAAAAAACATAAAAAACTTAGTACAACAGAGCAAGCAAAGCTAATGGAGAGATTCCCTCAGGTTAACCACTTTTGGTAATCTCGGAAAACGAGGGGAGTTGGTCCTTACTCGTCTGAGAACTGGATACACCAAAACGAACAGGTTCCTACTGACAAAAGCATCGAGGTCTCTAAGTCCATCCTGTGACAAACTGCTAAAGTCTAAACGATTCCTGACAGGATGTGGCTCGGCCCAACATCTGCCGATGGCTCCAATAGATCTAAACCCAGAGAATCTGGGTTTTTCTAAAGTATTAGCGAGCCATAAAGACATCAACCGTTTATAACATTATATAGACTTTTATTGACCAAGTCCCGACAAAGCCTAAGGGCTCGTTCACACGGTTCAACTTGAGTCGATCAACAATTTTCAATCTTTTAGACCGTAGCGGGGTTAGCGACGCGAGAAGTGAAGCACAAACCAACAGAATTGAAAGCAAAATTGTTGAACGACAAAAGATTGATTGATGCCTCGTTCACACGCTTCAACTTGAGTTGAACGATAATTTACAATCTTTTAGACCGTAGCGGGGTAAGCGACGCGAGAAGTGAAGCACAAGCGAGTTGAATGGGAAGCAAATTGAGCAGAATTGAAAGAACACTAATCAACAAAAGTTTGACTGAGTCAAAGACTGAGTCACTTTTGTTGATCAAGTCGACCCCGGTCAGTTTTCTTTCAATTCTGCTCAATTTGCTTCCCATTCAACTCGCTTGTGCTTCACTTCTCGCGTCGCTTACCCCGCTACGGTCTAAAAGATTGTAAATTATCGTTCAACTCAAGTTGAAGCGTGTGAACGCGACATTAGCAGTTAAAGCGACAAAAATAAAATTTTTTAAAAAATCGGTGCTTCGATTTTGTGAGAGATTTTCAAACTTTATATCCGCCCCTTTGTGAATTTCTGTCCAAATTCTTGAAATTCCTCGTTTAAAATTACCATATACGAAGAGTAAAATATCACAACAACCAATTACTATTCCATCCATCAATTTTGTCTATTTTTCCAATCGATTTGTTTCATTTCCGAATCACAATCGTGGAATATTAAACACTCACTCGACTATAGGTGCAGCACTATTAAACCTGACATACAGTCAAAACCAATTGAACTTGTCAGGTGAATAGGCTATCGACCTGTACGAGAATGTTTTTATTACCTACCACAAAACAAACTCATCCCGAACATAACAAAACCAGCCATTGAGGAAGTTGTAAAAATTCGTTCCATTCAATCATTAACTAACAATATTATACTAATAAAACAGAAATGGAGAAACGATGCCATAATTAAAGAAATATTGCAGTGATTTGAATGAACAAAGACGAGATTTTTTTTTAGAAAACACAAAAACTGGCTGTCCAATGTCTAGACTCGAAGACAGCCAATGCTGGTTTTGTGAAAGCATGCACTAATTTAACTAGTGGTCGGTCATAGTACCTAACTACCTACCCATAGAATAGACGTCGAGTTGTTTTACAAAGTCATCCAACCAAGGCAAAAATGAAATTATATGTAAAATCTCTTCGTATATATCAATAACATCAATTAATTAGAGAGAGATATTATGGAGAAAGTAAATATGATCCCTTATATCGATTTCAATGCCTTTAGAACATATCAGGTGACCAAACCTTTAAATGAAAATTGATCAGAACCAACAGGTGGTTGGCATATGTACAGGTGTCAATTTCAAATAAAAGATTAATAGTTGAAATTTTTGTATTTATATATATTGCGAAGAGTTTATTATTGTTCTTTTATTCGATTTTAAAGCTTTCTGTCTTTAAAATTTGGTTTGAATCAAGTAAATAATAATATTAAAAAAATCAAGTCAAGTAATTTTATGAATCTCTAGTTTGATTTTTGAAGGTATGCTTCTTTAGGCGCGTTATGAAAAAAAAATGATGAGAGTGAAATTTTAAGATGACACAAATTCTTAATAAATAAGTTATTACTTTTCTCGAATTTTGCAGTAGCTGTTATACTATTTAAAATTTAATGATGAAAATGACGTCTGCATTCCATGCATATTCTTAGTTATCACGAAATCTGAGATTCTGAAATGATTCAACCATCTTAGTATAATAATTTAGTAACACAAGATATGAATAAGATTAAGACATTTACTTTGACAAGTAGCTACTTACTTTATTTCGCAATTTCTATGAAGCTTCGTTTTCATGAATTGTTAACCAGAAAAATGATCCTGACAAATTTTATAAACGTCTTGCAGCTTTTTTTGGATGTTATTTTCATTGTAAACCATAGTTTTTAGCCATTAAATAGTCATAAAAATACAAATTTACTGTACAAACGGTGACTCGGAAAAAACGTGTTAAACGTCAGATTACTTTTAGGCTATTAGTACGGCGCGTTGTTCTTAGAGGCGTTAGTATCGGTCTATTTTATCATCACAGCGCAAGTCTGTAATGCTTAAATGCATTTTGGACATTGCCCCGTCATCTCTCTGTTCAACGCGGCGTACTAAAATTCAAAAGAACCACACCTCTCGTAAAAGTGTCCGCTCCACGAATAAATTATATTTAGTAGTGATTTAAATTGAATATTTAGATTAATATTATTTTCTATTCGTAAGTATTAGTGAAAAAAATTGTACTTATGTATATACTTTTTCAAGTGCTTCAATATTTTAATGATGCCAAAGAAGTATAACTTCTCACGCGCGTACATAAGTACACGCACCCACTTTTTTTAATAAAATATCTAAAATTCATTTTTTTGACATTATTTATTTAAAATTTTCCAGTTGAAGCAATGAAAATTTTCTTTTAAAATTTAGTTTAAATTCTAGTAAGTAAATCAAACCTTGAAATTAAAATCGAAACTGCTTTGCTTGCGTTTGATTTATTTTCACAAACACCCAACAAGATGTTTCTTTAACTCGAGTGATCAATGCAAATAATATTGAAAAATTTCTCAATTTTCACAAAGTCACGTACCGCATATATTTATGTATAAATGTGAAAGACAAATCGACTATGCTTTTCTCATTTTCAATCTTAAAAATAAACCGATTACATCACACGTTTAACTTCATTTCCGTCTACATTATTATATAGAGAACTTAAACAAACATTTCCCAATAGTTTTAAATATTATTTAATTAAAATATTTATAAACGAATCAATTGAAATGTTTCGATTTGAAGACATCAAGATTTTGTGTTAAATTTTTTCGGGTGTTCGCCAACTTCCTGACGTTTAACGTCTGGCTTTTAGTCATTAACGTGAAATTTAATTTAATGTATGATTTCAATGTCGGATTTTATTTTTTTTCGGGCTTCTTCTACAACAGCGGTTTTCAATCTTTATAGAACTGGCTCGCAAACGTGTAGATGTATCAAAAGCAAGAAATCATCTTCAAAGTAATTGCGTGTAAAAAAAAATAAAAATTTGGTACATGTAAAGAGTTTGGTGATGAAATGAGAGAGGTCTATCGAAAAACTGCTTTATATCGAATTTGAAGGTTATTAAGAGGAAAATTTAAAAGAAAACTTCTACCAACTGAAAGGATTTAGGTATCAGGATTTCCAACCCAGGAAAAAATTATTTTTTTTCTAATCATATATGATCATATATAATCAGATCTGAAAATTGGCCAGGTATGATCATGTATAATTATATATGATTAGACAAAAATATTTTTTCCTGAACAATCACTTACTACAAGCACATTTCGAGAGTATTATTATAAAAACTAAATAAAATAAAATAAAAAACAACAAGTATGGCGATAACAAAAAAGATATTACAATATGAGTGAGTGCCCGACAAAAAATATTTTTGTCTAACCATATATAATAATATATAATCATATCTGAAAATTGCCCAGGTATAGATCATGTATAATTATATATGATTAGACAAAAATATTTTTTGTTGGACACTCACTCATATTGTAATATATTTTTAGTTATCGTTGTACTTGGGGTTTTTTATTTTATTTTATTTAATTTTTATAAAAAAAAAAAAATTCTAGAAAAAGTGCTTTTGCTTGTAGTTAGTGATTGATCAGGAAAAAAAAAATTTTGTCTAATCATATATAATTATATATGATCATACCTGGCCAATTTTCAGATCTGATTATATATGGTTATATATGATTAGACAACAACATTTTTTCCCGGGAAGTTTCATTTCGACCGGTCCCCATTAAGGTTTTACCATCATTTCGTATGGACTCCTAAATACAAAACTACAAAATGAAAATTATTAATGTAAAGAAAATTGTGCGGATCTATATTTTGAAAAATATCCAGTTCACTACGCCACTAAGTATAACCTAAAAAAAGTTAATTTGTTAAAATACTTGCAGAAGACTTTCCTGCACGTTCTCGTTAGTTCTGATTTCTGTCTCTACCTTATGCTTACTACATACCAACAGTGATTGGTGAAATGAAGTGTGCCAAATGAGAGAAAGGGGGGGGGGGGATAAAAAGGCAGATAGAGAGCAAAAGTTGGATGGCTTGTTTTATTTGACTTGATGAATTCCCGATTTAATTTATAAGAAATATTCCTTACGTTCTGTACATCAACATCAACCGATCATAATAAATCATTTTGGCAAAAAATACAAACATGTCTGAAATCAAGGCTTCCTCACGTGCAGTGGCTGACTTAACTTATAAGTGCTGTAGACGTCTTGCCTTCTAAATAGTGATTTCATAATGATATAACTAATTGTGCTCGTTCCCAGCATAATCACCTTTGAAATATTCATTTTGCGTTATTAATTTGGGTCTTGGGGTCTTGTTATCGTTCAAATTTTTTGACCCTTAAGCAAGTTCCAGTAAAAAAGTATTTCAAATAATCTAATATTGATACGAAACCCTTCTACTGCGAGTTTCTCGTACACTTGACCGTTATTTATCTGTATATATAAAATAGTGAACTGATTGGCTGACAGACAAGCTGGAGGCTAAGCCATTATTAAAGTTATAAAGATTCTCTTAAGGAAGAATTTCTCATAATTCCAGCCCTAAGTAGTTCAAAAAAGGGGTTGAAGTTTTTGCATTTCTTAAGTCTTTCTCCTAAATATCAATTTTTTCATATTCTTTGTCCTCTAATTATCAATCTACATATAAATGTAAAGAATCTTTCCTATAATTTCCAAACTCGTTCATCTATACCAATAATAAAATGAAAGATTTCTGCTTTTTTTCCCAATTACAAATTTTCCCCAAAAAAAAAAAACAATGTTTGTTCAGGGTAAACTTGAAAACGGCTGAGCCGATTTCAATGAAATTTTCACAAAAATTTACTAAATTTTGTAACTTACATTATACGCTACTTTTTATTTCGAATAGTTTTCCCTGTCTGTTTGTTTGTTCTTGGCAAACTTGAAAACGGCTGGTCCGATTGGGACGAGATTTTCACATACAGGTAGTTAAAATTACAAAAAGTGCTATAAAATACTTTTTTTTCGCCAAAATATTCTAATTTTCTGAGCAAAAAATTAAAAACTATAAAAACTGCGCAACAAAAAACATACATCGGCAGTCAGCTGTGATACAATGTACATATTATGCGTATATCATATCGTAGAGACGAGGTTAAATTCCTAAAAATTACAAATCCATTGTTAATTTACAGGAAGTTAATATATTTTCAATAGTTTGGCTGAGTATTTAGAATTTTTTTTTAAAGTAAAACTTTTTATACATCGTCTCAAATTTTTTGGCCTGTCTTCAGCATGTTGCTAAATGTGTGTTACATTTCCAGCAGAAAATCGGCAAAGTGTTCCGTAGAGGTCGTATACACATTGTTAGCTATATACCATGTCGTTTTACCAGGCCTCTTGTGCGAGTTATTACTGAATGTAATGAGCTATTTTCCTCTCCATGACAACGTTTTAGTATTGTAACGTTTTTACGGGTTCGTTGTTTTGTGTATAATGACTACGAATTTATTTTGAATAGTTGTTTATTTATTTATCTAACACTTATGCACTACATGTTAACAATTAGTCAGTTTTTAAAGTAGCTTATTCACTGTAACAACGTTCACTGTCAACAATTTATATAACACTTTCACAATATTCACAATTGACACTTTATTCAACAATTCACTGATCACTTTAAGCACTTTAACAATATTCACTTGATTTATTTTAACACTGTCGATGAATTATTTGAATACTCGTCGATTTATTTGAATACTCTCGGTGGTTTATTTGAATACTAACTGTTGGCCCATCTTTCGGATTATTTATAATAATCGATCATCAGTCTAGAACTTTCCAAGCCATAAATCATCCGTTACGAGAAGATTCTATTTGTAATCTTAGCGCCTGTCTTTCTCTCATCCATTGGTAAATCAATGGAAAAAATACTAGAACAATGCGCTCCTTTTCTCCTTTTGTAATATTAATCCTCGGTCATAAAACGGCTCCAGGGTGTCCATCCTTTTGTGCTATTCTTATCGCTGGTGATTGGTTAATCCCCCCATCGGGCGTCCAGACACAAAATGGTGTCTTAGATTTGTGACAGTATATTATAAGTTGTCATTAATTGTCAATCATATTTGTATTGGCATTTGTGTTTTGATCAGTGTATTGATATAAATACATAACAACAGGCAGATGATCGATTTAATAATAATCAAAAAATTCAATAATGAAAATAACATTCGAGTATTAACATCAATAATGGAAATTCAAAATTAGTTAGGCGCGCGTCAAGTCAGACAGCGAATTCGTGCCACACCCCTTTCTTTCTATTCTATTTTCATACCCTAAATCGAATAATTTTCCTAAAATTTTTAGTTACTTAAGTGCCTTAAATCCGAAAAAAAGTTTCACTTGTAAGTTCATCGTAACTACAATATGGAAGAAGGGATTTGAAGGAAATTTCATGCTCTATAAAAAAGAGTCCTTCGAACAAATCGGAAAACGCATGTTGAAAACCTCTGGTTTAACATTTAGATACAATACAACCATCTATCGTTCCATCCATCGTCTATGAATAGAGGAACATGCATCGTGGTAGTAGTAATTATGTTTAATATCTCGTCGGATTTAATGTTGTTGAGCTCGCGATCGCTTCACCCAACTCTCGCTCAGTTGACTTGCAACAGCACTCGCTAACGGAAGCCAACCGCGAAAATTTGCCTCTCTAACTCTTTAACCTGTTGATTAATTCATTTTATAAAAATTTGGTGTTAAAAAAAAATGATTAACAATGTGTACAAATCGCATGTGTCGCAACCACCTCACAGTCTGTCTCAGAACTGCAGCCAATTTTCACGACAAATTTAGAATTGGAACAGCCCAAAAAAAAAAAATGATCCTACAATTAGTTAGACGGTGCGAGTAGATGATTCATTTATTTGGTTTTAGTGTCGTGGATGAACTGTCACGAAAGATTATATGCCACGTGAAAATAAGCAAAGTGGAATACAAGCAAAAAAATAATCAAATGAACACTTCGCAGGAATTTGCTTCTTCGTCGCTTTGGATTGTGCTCGGTCGTGTTATGTAAGTCGCCGCACTTGAAATAAATTCGTTTCAATATAGGCGATGAGGGTTTTAATTAGAAGTCGAAATTATTTACAACACAAAAAAAAAATGTGATGATAAAGAAGTTAATTAGTGTGGCCTTCAATGTGATATTTAGTTAAATTAAGTTAATTCCAATGATTATAGATAGAAATAAGGGTGAGTGTGATTTTATAAAAAAATTTTTTAATTATCTCTAAATTTAGTTGTAAAATATCGATTGTCCATTTATATGAATGAGACGTGCTTTGAAAGTAATTAACCATCATTTAAAGTTAGTCCTAATTTGTTGGTATATATACATATATACACAAATAAAACGTCACTAACCGACTCTTGAAGCTATAAATTTTTGTCAGTGCTGAGAATTTTTCGATTGATTCTGGCGTTAGTTATGAATTATTCAATCGGTGTATTGTGGACGAATGCGTTGAATTAAAATTTGCATATTGTCACACTTCCGGATCTATTTTTTTTTTTTTTTTTTTTGGGGAAAACTGTTGATTAAGTTTGTTTTAAATTCTCGAAAAAATCAAAAATAGAAAATTAAAATCATTGCCTTGGATTTGAAAGTTACTTGAAAGTTTTATAATGAACTTGGATATAGTTCAAAAGTTTATAATCTTGACGCCAATTTGGAAAATGTAAGATGAACTTTATGTGTGTATTTTTTTTTTTTTTTTGATTTCGTGCCAGATATATTAAAATAAACAAATTGGATTTACGAGTTTAGGTTTTTTGAGATAAATTTTTTTTGGTGTTTTAGTGAAGAATTAAAGAAATTTTAAACGATTTTCTCGTTTATTGTGATATTTTACTGTTAAAATCTTGATTTATACTGTAAATCTATTGATTAGGAATAAATCTTAAGGAAAAAAAAAATATTAAAAAATTTTTTTTTCAAAAAAATGTAGAAAAAAAATGTATACACCACAAGCACCTAATAAGTAAAATGTCCAATTTGAAGCGAAAAACCTGTACAAGGTACAAACGTTATGTCACTTTAACTCCGAAACAGAACTAGTAGCAAATACTACTACTATATAAGAACAGACCAATTGTAAAAAAAATAAGGACTATATTGTAATTAATCGAATTCAAACCTTTTTTGCTACATGAAAAATACATGAAAGTTTATTATAACCTAGCTGATACCCGCCCGCTTCGCAGAGCGCATCTAAATTAATCTGATTGAATATTAGAAAATTTTACCCAAAATAAGAAATTCAGCTATTTTAACCAAAAAAGATAATTAAGTATTTCTAGACCATTATTTCATAGCAAGTTCATGAAAATCCGTTAAACTACTTTTCTAGGAACAGATTTAAGCTATCTTATAGGTAGGATCTTTACGTTTTTTTGAATATTGTAAAATATTAAGAACATTTTAAGCCTTGAGAACCTTTCACACCAAATGTCATATGAAATCATTTATTAATTTTCGTAGAATAGATTAGTAGCTATCCTTGAGGAAGTGTACCTTTTTTAGGATCAATAATATTCAATGTGTTATCTTAAGATCTGAGGTATTAGGTTTGGTTGCCTTAGATTCAAAATTCTAGGATATAGTATTAAGGCCATTATGTCTTATCGGCAAGTCTGCTATTCCCCGGGGTCCAAGATTAGACAACAAATTCTTATAGATCTTGCTAAAATGATTTGAAAATTAAGAATATCGTTTTTTGGTAAAAAAACAACGCGATTGTCACATCTAAGTTGCTATTTTCTCTTGAAAAATAAGTTGGGCTGGATTTCTTTTTGTTCTGGGGGCTCTGCCTAACGGCTTCACTACTCTTAGTCAAAGTCCTAATCGGGATCACTTAAGTCGAAAATGGATGATAGATACTTCCAGACTTTAGATCAGCTCCTTACAACTCCATGTTACAAAAATGTGACCATTTTTACTGGATTTGCAGTCACTATTTGCGATTTAGTTGCTAACGAGTTGAACGAAGAAGACCACAAAGACTGACGAAGACCGTAGAATTTATGGAAGTCGGAAGTTAGAAATAATTTTTTTTAAACGTCAGGCAAGTTATTAAAATGAAACTTTTTTAAATGTTTTTATTGTTATTGTTATTATATGAGAATAATTATGATAAGTATTTTTATATAATAATTATAATAACTCTGATAAGTTTAAGTGGTAGGGGGCTGTTTGAGACGTATGACTCTTATAACAACACCGATTTCCGTAGAAATCGGTCACGTTTTTTTAGCCTTTCTCGTATCTAAGTGACAGGGGGCTGCTTTAGATTCTAAGTAAGTTCAAAATCCTTAAAACTACTTTTCATGGAAGAGATATTAGCTATCTCACAGATTCTATACGATTTTAAGTATAAAAAGTTCCTTTAAAAAAATTTGAAAATCTTTCGTACCAAATGTCATTTAAAACAGTTCAGCTATTTTAGTAGAAAATATTAGTAGCTATCATACAGGAACCGTCCTTTTTTTTAAATAAATGATATTCAATAAAATGTTAAGATCTGAGGTATCTTTAACAAAACTTCATCAAAATTCGTTCTGTTCAGTAATTGTTAATTTATTAAACATTTATTTTAATAAGTTTGTTTCTTATTTATCTCTTCGACAATGAACAATAAAGAAATTCAAATATTTAAAAAAAAATCATTATTAATTTTATCGGGTGTTAAATTGAAATTCTTATTTATTTTTCAGTTAAATTTTGTGAATTGTTTAATTTAAACTTTGTAGAAAATTTCTTTCGTAACTGCGTAAAATTGGCCAGGCCTTCTTGAGGAAAATGTGTTAAATGCTATTTTTCGAACTTTAACGAAACTTTTTTTAAATACACGGTTCCTGTAAGATAGAATTGTTATGATATCCTATAGGATTCACTTGTTTTTCACTATATATTACTGACGTGAAATATAAATAAAAACCATTCTGGAGCCCGATTGTATATTGTATCAAAATTTAAGCTCAATTGGTACAGAATAAGGACCAACATAACATTTTTATATAATATAGAAGAAGATACCAATAAAACAGTTAATACGTTCGTCGTACAATAGGCAGCCGCTATGCCAACATAATTTTTTTTGTGATTTGTAAAAAATAAAAATGGTTACTATGGGTTATCCTTAGAAGTTAGACACATACCGTCGAGGACTTTTTTGTCAACCTTTTTAAGATACACAATTTCGCCGCATATAAGTTTGATCTATCTCGTAAGGTTTAGCCAGTGTTTGTAATGTAAGTGCACAAAAATCTGTTTGTTATGACATCACATTACAAATCTTTGAATTTCCCGACTTTTCGCTACTAAATTATGTATAAATTGTAGCCATTATGTTACCGAGGACTAATAGCTATATAACAAAAAAAGTTTCATCAAAATCCGTTCTGTAGTTTTTGCGTGAAAGAGGAACAACAAATAAAAAGACAAAAATCTTCTACACTTTTATCATAAGTATAGATATACATATAGATAATTCTTCATGATAAATTTTGTTGCGATCGAATAGTGGTGGGCATACATAAATCGGGCATGGGGTTTAGAACCCCGGGTGTAAACATTAGATTTCTAAGACTTTATATGCCTCATAACTATCAAACGATGATGAAAATATCTGCTGCGCGGCGTCACAATAGTTTCTTTTATGAAACTCGCTGTTTGTTAATAAAGTGCTATTAGCACTCCGGAGTCCTTGTTGTCATCCTTATTATGTTACTCATACATTTTGATTCGCTTAAGTAATTGGAGTGTTTGACCCTTTTAAATTAATTAAAAAAAACGCAAATTTAAAAGAAGTTAAGATGGTCAAAAGTCATCTTATTGGAAGACTAACAATAAGAAAGAGTCACTGATTCAACAGTCAATAACTTCAAGAATATTTTACAGATAAAATTTTTTTCTTAAAATTACCTTTCTTAATAGATTTTTTACGTTTATTGTTCCTCTAAAAACACAAATCAAAAAAAAAAAATTAATTGACACCACATTGCCATATATGTGAAGCAATAATAATAGGTTTACAAACCATCCAACCATATGGTCCGTAATACCCTCCCAAAAAAAAAAAAAAATAATAATTAATCAACTCACCTACTTAGAAAAAATTAAGATGTCGAAATCACAACAAGATAGGTACAGGTATATAGAAAATAAAAACTTTTCCATAATCTACCTCTAAAAATATCCACAAGAGCGACGCTTTATTTATGTAATTCTCTGACGTCTTTAGTCAAAATTATTAAATTGGTGAAAATATTAATAACTCCACGATTATTTATTTATACGTCTCTAATAAATACGATCCTATTATAAATTCTTTGTTCGCAATATACGAAAAACATCGTACATATGTCCATCATAAAAATATCATTCAAACCTCCACCATATACATATATAATTATAACGTTGAAATGATGTAAAATGTTTATCTTAATTTACCGAAGCGTTTTACGTCCAACGCCAATGTAGGCAATATAATTTCGATTTTCACACATCTGGCTACTATAATATTTAACGATTTTAAAATCATCGCGCTTTTCATGAAGACTTTTCCCTTACTCTTACTCTTCGATTCGAAAAAAAATAATATTACCATCGCTCGAATGATTGATTTATTTTTTTCGATCGAATTTTCATCGTGTTGAGATAAAATAAATTAGCAGTGAATTCATTTAATTTTAGAACAGTTTAACGATAGCGATAATTTTATTAGATTAGATTTATGTGTAGATCGATAAATAGTGGGCTTTGATAAAAATAGAATCGAATGGGCGATCTTTTGCGTAATTTGCACATAGAGGATGATTCGAAATGCCCAGATTTTTTTTAATCACATTAAAAACTCGTTAAATTCATTCTTCCGTAATAGAAAAGTACTGTAAAGATTTATTCAGTTTGATATCTAATGATAGTGTGTATTCAATTACATGAACCGTTATATGAAAAGGTTCTTTATACGATTTTAATTATGGGTCGTTTGTTGGCGCCTAAATGCTGAGGTTTTGCGACAATAAAAAGATTCATTTAATTTTTTTTTTTAAAGTTGGGGAAACATTTTTTTGTTGCCTTTAAAATAAGTTTGACTGAAAAAATTATAGTATGATGAAACCCATTGGAAAAGGAAGAAAATATAACAAAAATGAAACGAAAAATAAATTACGGTCGATCTGTGGCGAGAAAAAGGAAAAATGGGGTGTTTTGTAAGGGTAGAAACGGTTTAGCTCGATTTCCGACAAAACTACAAGTCCTATGAAAAAAAGTAAAATGGAAAAGTTGTAGATAACAAGTAGATCTACAACTTTTGTGCTAACACTTTTTTCACATAACCTCAAAATTTGTGTGAAAAATTTTAATTACCAAGTATTTTGTTTTTAATTTTTATATTTTACAAAAAAAAAAATTAACACGAACGAGAGTAGTAACATCAGAAATGAGAGGTTTCAACAAACAAAAAACTCACCGGCTTTTTAAAAAAAATCAGATGTTTTGACGTGAGAAATTTCGATTGAAAATTAGGGTGCTTTTTCGATATTAAGTCATTATAAGGTGAAAAAAATAATATTTTAAATAAAAAATGCAGTGTGTTTGGGACATTAAAAGGTAATTTTCACCAAATTCCGTGTAAAATTTTTTTTTTTTTTGTAAAAGATAAAAATTAAAAAAATTATATATTTAACGATATAATTATTAAAAATAAAATTAAGAGAATAATATTTTAATTTGTACCAATAAATAATATCCAAAGAAAGTTGCAAGACGTTTATAAAATTTGTCAGGATCATTTTTCTGGTTAACAATTCATGCATGTCATGAAAACGAAGCTTCATAGAAATTGCGAAATAAAGTAAGTAGCTACTTGTCAAAGTAAATGTCTTAATCTTATTCATATCTTGTGTTACTAAATTAATATTCTAAGATGGTTGAATCATTTCAGAATCCCAGATTTCGTGATAACTAAGAATATGCATGGAATGCAGACGTCATTTTCATCATTAAATTTCAAATAGTATAACAGCTACTGCAAAATTCGAGAAAAGTAATAACTTATTTTTTAATAATATGTGTCATTTGTATATATAATTATTTTTAATTGAAATATAAAAATGAATAAATCAGTAAATAAATACAACAAAAATTCAAATTACGCGCTCCAGGAGATCCACTGGTCTTTTGTCTCAAGATGCGCGCGCATCTTAAAATTTAAAGTATAACTTCAACAAGTATAAGACAGAAATGCATTTATTGCAAGTGTTTGCTGCATTTAAATTTTCGTAACCTAATTATTAATATTTAAAATTTTTCAATTAGGGAAAAAAATATCCTAAAGAGGTGGTTGATTAGGTTACTTATAATTTTTTAGCAAACAAGTACCATAAAAGTTCTATCAAACCCCCAATTTATGACTTTTTTTTTAAATTTTTCCATTTTCAAACTATCAATAAAACCTTTATTTGCATAATGAGTTTCAAAAAAATTTTTTTTTATCCAAAAATTTGTAGTATCTACTTATTGAAGTTATACTTCTTAAGGCGCGTTATGAAAAAATGATGAGAGTGAAATTTTAAGATTTAAGACAAAAATTAACAAAATGAAGTTAGTCGCAAAACCACTGAGTTTCCTAGCGCGCGTAATTTGAATTTTTGTAGTATTTATTTTCTAATTTATTTATTTTTATACTTAAATTAAAAATAACTATATATACAAATGACACATATTATTAATAAATAAGTTTTTTTTTTCTCGAATTTTGCAGTAGCTGTTATACTATTTGAAATTTAATGATGAAAATGACGTCTGCATTCCATGCATATTCTTAGTTATCACGAAATCTGGGATTCTGAAATGATTCAACCATCTTAGATTAATAATTTAATAACTTTAAGATATGAATAAGATTAAGACATTTACTTTGACAAGTAGCTACTCACTTTATTTCGCAATTTCTATGAAGCTTCGTTTTCATGACATGCATGAATTGTTAACCAGAAAAATGATCCTGACAAATTTTATAATTGTCTTACAGCTATCTTTGGATATTATTTATTGATACAAATTAAAATATTATTCTCTAAATTTTATTTTTAATAATTATATCTTTAAATATATATATTATTATTATTAAGTATTAAATTTTTATTTTCCATTTAAGCACAGAAAATTTTTTTGAATTTTTGTTTGGGGCAGTTCATCGTAACAACAATCTGAATAAATGCATTTATAGGATATTTCACGTTTTACGAAAAAGGTCTCTAAATCAAAGTTAAAAAATATTTAAAAAATTTAAGTCGTGTTATTTTCAAACTATAAAAGGATCTTTGGAATGGTTGACTTGAGGAACTTTTTTACGGACCTTTTTTATAGAGCGTGAAATTTTCTTTAGGTAAATCCCTTCACTTTTTGGGTTACTGATAAAACTTTCAATGATGACGAAAACATTGATAACATTGCTTCATTAACTTAAATGCTTTGTATTAGTTAGGAATCATAATAATCTTCAAGTAGCCTATGCTTCGATGAATGCTAATTGGTCGACCAAGCTACCTAAGAGTTTTCATTGGATGATATTTTGCAAATTTCAAAGCTCACCATGATGATTCCTTAATTTTTCTGCGTATGTTTTAAATAAGTTACAAACTGAAAATTTAAGTGACCTAAGACTTGATGAACGTTCATTGGTCGACCAGGCAACCTGAGGATTTTTACTGGCTGTTATTATATAGCTTCCAAAGCTCTCTGGGATGTCGTATTATTATTATTTTTGTTTAAGTTTAGTAATGTTTAAAACCTTAAATTTCATCACAGTAGATCTTATTGGTCGGGGTGATAAAGCAAAGGAAAAACCTAAAACCCATACAGAATAAAAAAAAAAATTAAAAAATTGAATTTCATGCTTTTTTATATAAGAAAGGTCCTTAGAACAACATTGGAAAATATTTAATTGGGGTTAATTTTGAAATTACCACAAATGGGGTAAAATGACATTTTTGGTGGTAATAAGGAAATTTTTTGGCATGACTAATTAATACGCGTGTTATTATGGCCGATTGTTGTAGGTACTCAAATTGTTCTGACATCAAACAGCCCTAATTTTGAAGTTATTCTATCAATCATAAAGCAAGATAACTTCTCCAATATCTGAAGGGGAAAATTTTCAATTACTTTTTGTTTGTTCCAATATGAAAATTTTATTTTGTTTGTTGTTACATTACTTAAATACTTCTTTTTTGTAACATTTTTATTTCCTGTAAATTAATTCATTAAATAATGATTAACTTAAATTTACATCGGTTGTCTTTTTTTCAAAACGAGGGGTTAATTTTGTCTCACGAAAAATTTTTTTGGTAAAAAAAGTTTCCCGACTCCTGCTCTAATATCTTTGAAACGGTCGATCTGAGGAACTTTGTTTTCAGGATCTTTTTTGTAAAGCGTGTAATTTTCTTTAAATCCCATCTTACAGATTAATTTTACGGTGAACTTTCCTAAAGTTATGAAAATTTAAAAATTAAATTTCGTATATTTTTAAATGGAAAATGAAAAACCGGTTTAAGGCAAAGTTAAATATTGATATTAAGAGCTCTATTTTTGAAAAAATTACCTTACTGTCAATTTTTGAAAAAGATAAATTTTTTTGAAGTTATACTTCTTTAGGCGCGTTATGAAAAAATGATGAGAGTCAAATTTTTAGATGGGCTGCCATCTTGAGACACAAATTAACAAAATGAAGTTGGCCGGAAAACCACTCAGTTAATAAATAATTATAATTATAATTATAATAAATATTATAATTAATAAATAAGTTATTATTTTTCTCGAATTTTGCAGTAGCTGTTGTACTATTTGAAATTTAATGATGAAAATGACGTCTGCATTCTATGCATATTCTTAGGTATCATGAAATCTGGGATTCTGAAATGATTCAACCATCTTAGAATAATAATCTAGTAACACAAGATATGAATAAGATTAAGACATTTACTTTAACAAGTAGCTACTTACTTTATTTCGCAATTTCTATGAAGCTTTGTTTTCATGACATGCATGAATTGTTAACCAGAAAAATGATCCTGACAAATTTTATAAACGTCTTGCAGCTTTCTTTGGATATTATTTATTGATACAAATTAAAATATTATTCTCTTAATTTTATTTTTAATAATTATATCTTTAAATATATATATATATATATATATTATTATTATTAAATATTAAATTACAGTTTTTTAAAAAATTATTGAAAAAATTTTTGCCTGAAAAATGAAAAACATCATCAAAACCGGGGTGGGGTTTGTTTTCAATCTATTATCTTTGAATATATATTTAATATTTTTTTCAATGCTAATTATCATAATTATTGATTCACTCTTACTGGATGAAAGAAGCTCAATTTTTCATATTAATCTCATAAAATTTTATCAAAATAATTTTTTTTCTTATACTTTAAACTATAAAAGTGTTAGACAAAATCATTTTCTATAAAAATTTGATGAGAATTCAAAGATTAGGAGCTACTAAAACTAGTTGATCTGTTGTAAAATATTCTTGAATTTTGATAAATTCATAAAAACAACCTTTGATTTTAATGCTAGTAAAAATCATCAAAAGACTCCAAATCAAAATTTACATATATTAATAGAAGGGATAAAATTCCCTTTATAAACCCTATCAACTTTTTTTTTTAAATACCCAATTAAAGCCATCAATTTTAACTTTGTGAACTTTGCGTTTTTCCAAGACATTTTGAAAATATTTTATAAGAAACAAAGTCGATGGTTGCAACCTAATTAAGTGTTAATATTTCCCAAGAACCCCCATTTGAGATCTTTATGTAATCCTTATTACAATACAAAAAAAAAAATTGGTTTAGGACATCTTGTAAAACTAATCGATTCCTAGAAGATTATCAACATTTTCAGAAGACAATTTTTATTGCAAGTCCTCGAACATAGGTTATACAGCATCACAGTAATATTTAAAAAAAAATTAATTAGTTATTTCTTTAAAAAAAATGTTTAAAAAGTCTTTAGAAAAAGATTTTAAATAAATCTTCAATGTATTTAGATTTATAAAAAGTTAAGACATAGGCAACCCGATCATCAATAACGTAAGACTAATTGCCTATGCTCAACATAATAAAACTAATTATTTTCTTAGAAAAAAGGTCGAGGGTTAGGAAGTATTATTAAGAATAGCAAGCCCTAAAATTAATCCCTTCAAAAACTTTCTTCTCACTATAATCACGTAATAATCTCTCGACCCTTTCTTCTTATCCTACAAACACAATTTGTCTCATTACCAGCTCTCATAAAAGATATAAAACCAAAAAAAGGTCAAAACCTTTTCTTTGAAAATTCTCTAAAGTTGAAATTTCTCAAGACATTCTGTTTTTACTATGTTCAAGCTTCTAATTTATACTAAAACCGTTTCAGGTACGCTACTAATTAAATAATTTTATGCGTTATTATTCTTATAATTTCCATTTATAATGAACCGTTAGTCATAACAATTACTTATAACAAGTTCCCATTAATTTTGCATTTCTTTTTCCATCACATTTGGTAGGATGATTTCAATTCACATGAAAAATATTCTTAATAACTGCAATTATCTGTGAGTTAGTAACGCATATGGTGGTTTATTAGTTTTTATTTTAATTGCAATTATTATCGTGATTTGTATTAATAAAAATTGATTTTATTTCTAGATCCTAATCGTAGTGTGGGAGCCAATTTAGGAAAGGTTCGACCCCCGTTATTAGTGTCATCGATCGTCTCGGAGACGAGAAATGCATCGCCCACATCAGTACCTGAACGACATCCAATTCCATCGCTGGTCCAAGCAGCGACGGCCAATGCAAATTTCCAACATGCCGCCAAAGGGGTTGAAGCTCTAGGCATCCTGCTTCAACACCTCGTACATCAAGTAAGAATAACCACCCCGAAAATGTTAAAAACCTTTCATACCTGAATTTTTTGATCTTAATCCTCTTAAATCTATCCATAATATAATCCTCAAGTTTAAAGGTTACATCAACCCTCATTTAGATAAAATTTGGTCTCAATTTAAATTAGTTGATTGTAAAACTTCTTGACGAAAACATCACTTGCAACAATGGACGAATCTTGGTTGGACGAAGCCTGTGTTTCTTATAGTGTTGAAAAAGATGAAATTAGTGATTTTTATTTTTTGAGACGTAATTCCATGCCGAAGACCAAGAAAAGAATGTCGAAATTTAAAAAGATTAAAGCTGCTGTAAGTTTTTTGACCATCCTATGCCAATTGCTTTGTATATTTTGTTATGAATTTTTTATGTTAGTGCAAATATTCTTAGTTTTGCTTCAGGTAAACTCAACGGTGAGGTGTTTGAATAATGGTTTTAATTAAGTTCTCTTTTTTATTAACAGTATGATGCATTTAAAATGCCGTATTTGAAGCGGGACTTTGAGAAGCTGAAGAAAGACTGGACCTCGACCAAATTAGATTTGGACGAAACTCGATCGAGCTATCGGCGTCTCGAAGAACAATACAACAATTTACGAGTCAAGGAAGAACTGACCAAACATTCTGAACAATCCTTCATTGGACAACTTGACGAGCTAAACGAAAAACATCGACTAAACATAGTCGATCGTAAGTCTTTAAAAAAAAAAATCTTAAACGTGATCTATAGCAAATTTTCTATTTGTTTAGTAACCGAAAAATTTAACGAAGAAAAATCGCAATGTGAGCAACGATTCGAGCATTTACTAAGCCAACATAAACGCGAGTTTCTATCGAAAATCGAAAGTCTTCAAACGGAAAATCGTCGCCTGTCGCAGGACTACGAATCGATTTTATTGGATTGTAACGAAACGAAGAACGAGTTGCATGCGACAATTCAAAAGCATTTAGCCGATGAAAATGCGCTCAAAGATCAAATCGATAAGTTGACGGGACAATTGAACAGTGTACGGACGGAACATCAGGCGAAAGAGTCGGCGTTGGCTGAAAAGTTGGACGTGGCTCAGAAACGAATCATTCTGTTGGAGGATGAGACTCGAAAAGTGGTCGAAACATTTAAAAACGAAACCAAAGATAGCAAGTTACAGGTAAGAGGATATCAAATTTTCACAATCCTCTGTTTTTGTTCTGTTATTACATTTACCGTTTAAATATTCAACGTTGAGAAGCGTGGTTACATTTTTTTCTCCATTTAATAATTTAAATATTCATTTTTAACCTACTCTATACACAAGTAAAATACCCACAAACATTAAAAAATCAAAAATTGGAAAAAAAATTTGTGACACACCGTGTGGTCACACCGTCCCTATTTTGAAATTTGGGTGAAAAAGTTTAGCACATATTTTTTTTTTAATTTCTCAAAGTATGAATGTTAGAAACATTTAACATCGAAGGCTGTGGCCACACGGTGTGGTTATCCTTTTAGTTAGCGATCTCTTGCAAAAAAATCGCAGTAAAAATATTTTCGTTTAAAATTGGAAAAGGATTTTGTGATCATACTGTTGATACGTTTTCAAACATTTTTGGGTGATGAATTTTTTTAACATCTTTGGTATTGGTTAATTTAAAAACGTTATAACTCTAGCTAAAGATTGGAAAAATATGACACACCGTGTGGTCACATTGTTGCTGTGATGAAATGCGAGCAAAAATTTTTTTCGGGATGTATGAGTGAACGATTCATAATGTAATCTGTCATTAAAAAATGTGACCACACGGTGTGTCACACATTTTTCTTGATTTTTCATAGCTCTTTTCGAATCTTTTAATCATAAATTTATATAAAACAAACGATGGGTTTGATCAAAAATTGAAAAAAAAAGTGTGACACACCGTGTGGTCACGTTGTCACTGTATCGCAGGCTTGATGAAAAAGGCTATTTTTTATATTGATTAAGTTCAACGCATTACCGTCATTTAAATCAGACTTAAAAGGTTAACGAATTTTGCAATTTCTAGATACGAAAAGGCGTGACCACACGGTGTGTCACGTTTTTTTTTTGTCTTTAAACTTTACCTCTGTAACTATTTTACGTTGATTCATATAAAATATTTATAAATTCAATCAAAAATCAGGAAAAACTTGTGACACACCGTGTGGTCACATTGTTGCTGTGATAAAAAGCAAGCAATTTTTTTTTAGGATAAATGCGTGAAGGATTTATAATGTTATCTATCATTAAAAAATGTGGCCACACGGTGTGTCACACCTTTTTGCCAACATTTATCTTTCAACCTTAATTTTCCACACCTTCGCAAAGATTTATATAAAAAAGATGTTTAACAATGCAATTTAAAATTAAAAAAAAGTGTGACACACCGTGTGGTCACATTGATATTGGAACAAAATTTTGATAATTTGTCTTAATTTAGCTGAGTGATCTCTCCCAATTAAAATGACGATAAAAGTGAAAGTTATTTCAGATTCCATGAAATGAAAAAGTGTGACCGCACGGTGTGTCACACATTTTTCTCAGTTTTTAAAAACTCTTTTTGAAAATTGTAAACTTTAATTAAATTAAAACTATTAATGGGTTTCATCAAAATTTGAAAAAAAAAAGTGTGACACACCTTGTGGTCACATTGTCACTGTAGCGAAGGCTTGATGAAAAACGCTAAATTTTTATATTAAATAAGTTCAATACATTACCGTCATTTAAATCACACTTAAAAGGTTAACAAATTTTGCAATTTCTTAATATCGAAAGGCGTGACCACACGGTGTGTCACGCTTTTTTTTTCTAAAAATTTTACTTTAAAACTTGTTTTGTGTTGTTTTATATAAAACAGTTATTAATTCCATCAAAAATCAAAAAAACTTGTGACACACCGTGTGGTCACATTGATATTTTGATAAAGATTTTTATAATTTTGTCTTAATTTAGCTGAGTGATCTCCCAATTGAAATGACGATAAAGGTGAAAGTTATTTCAGATTCCTTGAAATGAAAATGCGTGACCGCACGGTGTGTCACAAATTTTTCTCCCGCTCTTTTTGAAAATTTTAATCATTAATTTATTGAAAAACTATTAATGGGATTGATCAAAATTAAAAAAAAGTGTGACACACCGTGTGGTCACGTTAACTCTTGATTGCAGGCTTGGTGAAAAAGACTAAAATTTTATACTAATTAAGTTTAACGCATTTCCCTCATTTAAATCAGACATAAAAGTTAACGATTTTTGCAATTTCTAGATATCAAAAGGCGTGACCACACGGTGTGTCACGTTTTTTTTTCCTAAAATTTAACCTTAAAACCTGTTTTGCGTTGACTTTTGTAAAACGGTTATTAATTTAATCAAAAATCAGTAAAACTTGTGACACACCGTGTGGTCACATTGTTGCTGTGATGAAATGCAAGCAAATTGTTTTTAGGATAAACGTGTGAAGAATTCATAATGTTATCTATCATTAAAAATTGTGGCCACACGGTGTGTCACACCTTTTTGCCAAAATTTATCTTAAACACTTAATTTTCGACACCTTCAGAATGGATTAATATAAAAAATGTGTTTAATAATGTAACTTAAAATTAGAAAAAAGTGTGACACACCGTGTGGTCACATTGACATTTGGATGAAGTTCTATAAAAATTGTTATAATTTTGTCTTAATTTATAGTTGAGTGATTTCTCCCAATTAAAATGACGATAAAGGTGAAAATTATTTTAGATTCCTTGAAATGAAAATGTGTGACCGCACGGTGTGTCACACATTTTTTACCATTTTAAAAAGCTTTTTTCGAACCTTTTTATCTTAAATATATATAAAACAAATAATGGGTTTGGTCAAAAATTGAAAAAAAAGTGTGACACACCGTGTGGTCACATTGTCACTGTATCGAAGTCTTGATGAAAAACGCTATAATTTTATATTGATTAAGTTCAATACATTACCGTCATTTAAATCAGACTTAAAAGATTAACGAATTTTGCAATTTCTTGATATCGAAAGGCGTGACCACACGGTGTGTCACGCTTTTTTTTCTAACAATTTTACTTTAAAACCTGTTTTGCGTTGATTTATATACAACAGTTATTAATTCCATCAAAAATCAGAAAAACTTGTGACACACCGTGTGGTCACATTGTTGCTGTGATGAAATGCAAGCAAAATTTTTTTTCGGGATAAATGAGTGAAGGATTCATAATGTTATCTATCATTAAGAAATGTGACCACACGGTGTGTCACGCTTTTTTTCTCTTCCAAAATATCTACTTTCAAACCTGTTTTGCATTGATTTATATAAAATAGTTATTAGTTTAATCAAAAATTAAAAAAAACTTGTGACACACCGTGTGGTCACAACGATGCGATCCTAGGTCGATTTACTGTAAAATTTTTAGTTTTTATCTTAATTTAGTTATCAGGATTTAAACATAAAATTTCTTGTAAATTAACATTCTGTAAAATAATTGATTTGATCAACTGAAAAAAGTGTGACACACCGTGTGGTCACGTTTTTCCTGTATCGAAAGCTTGATGAAAAAGGCTATACTTTTATACTAATTAAGTTTAACGCATTTCTCTCATTTAAATTAGAAAAAAAGGTTAATGAAAATTTTCAATTTCTAGATATCAAAAGGCGTGACCACACGGTGTGTCACGCTTTTTTTTTTCAAAAAAATTTTTTTTTGTAACTTATTTGCGTTGATTTTTTTAAAACAGTTATTAGTTTAATCAAAAATCAGAAAAAAAACTTGTGACACACCGTGTGGTCACGTTGATATGTGTCGAAAGTGTCTTAGAAAAAGCTATATTTTGAACTTCATTAAATTCAAAGTATCACCTTCATTGAAATTCGAATATAAAAGTGAACATTTTTTTATATTTCTTAGACATGAAAAAGTGTGACCATACGGTGTACCACATTTTTTTCTTTTTTTTTTTTGACGTTAAAACATACTTTTTGGGAATTGATCATCTAAATTTTTTTTAACCATTTTTGAACCAATTTTTTTAGTCGGCGTTAAATCGCTGTACTCAATTGCAAGATGAGACTGAATCCTTACGATGTGTGCTGGACCTGAAACAAAACGAGTTGGCGGAACTAAGAAAAATTCATGCAGAAGCCGCACGGGATGCCGAACAACTACCATCCGCTCTACTCACTGTACAAACCTTAAAAGCTCGGGTCGAGGACCTCGAACTACAACTCGAAAGAAAAACCGACGCTGAAAAGTAAGTAAAAAAAAATTCCCTTTTTATATCCCATATACTGATTGTTGTCAATTATCAAGGCAACTGCTACAAGAGAAGAAAATGTGGTTGGAGACAGCAAAACAAGAATCAGAACAGAAAAAACGCCTCCTCTACAACAATGAAGAACTGCGCTGGAAGCTCAAACAAAACTACGAAGTGGTCACAAGTGTCCTTTCAGATATCCACAACAATTCAGTCAATGGGGACAGTGCTCCGAACAGTCCCAAATCGTCATTGTTGCGCTCGTTTCATAGCTCCAGTTTTAGTGAAAAACATTCAAACATTGAACATTGCAACAGTTTCGATTCGTTCAACGAACGTTTTCACGTTGCGAAAAGTAACGATAAAAAATCAAACTTCGATTCAACCCTTAGTAATATCTTTGATCTGGAAAACTCGTCGTCGAATCTTCCCAAAATTAAGGCCGTGGTCGAAAAAAACGACTCGGTCAGTTATGTGTTAGAAATGGACGAGTCGTCCGAAGTGCTTGCCAATCGTTTGTATCGAAAAAGTTTTCGTAATTCGTTGTCGTCCAAAAACACTCCGACCAAGGCGTCATCATCGAAACGTTTAAAGTTAAAAACGAATCATCCATTAAGTTTATCGGCGTCGGAGACGTCGATCGGGTCGGAAACTCGAGGCGATGTCCGATTACGTTCCAAGTCCGTCTCTGATAAAAACAACCAACACTCCCCGAAATCTGTGGAAGATGAAAACGATCGATTTACCAACAGCTGGGACTCGTTTTACTCGCAAAACAATGGCGGATATCCGCCAGAGATTTGTCGCGTCGAACTTGGCCCATCAGAAATCGAAATCGATTCACTGAGCGAGGACTTGATCATAGTCGACACCAAAAACGAAGACATCGAGGACGTCGATTATTCAGAAAGAAATGTCGAGTATACCTTACCAGCGTTACCCTCAGAACTGACCCATAGTCAAACATACGACAAAAAAACGGAACTTCTGACGTGCAGTGCCGCAGAAATGCGTCATATTCAATCATCATCGCCGAAGAACTGTGCCGGCGAGGCGATGATCTCCGAGTCTAACTCCGAGGACGAATGTTCGACGAGTACTTCGAGTGAACACGGCGAAAATTTGGCAAAAACCGCGGCGGAAATTTGTGAAAAAGCATCGAAAATGCAGTTTGATCTAATGCTGATGACCGATGCAATTAGTACCGAAAACTTTGTCTGGTCCGATGATATGTAAATTATGTTAGTTATAAACAATTCTGTGTTAGAGATTTATTTTCTTAAAAAATTTGTTGCATTTTTTTAACACTTGTTAAGTCTACTTATTATTTACTACTTCTACTACGCCCAAAAGTGATTTTTATGTTAATTTTTACTTATTTTAGAATGTGACTTATGTTTTACTTGTTGTATCTATTAAATTTACTTATAATTTGGTATTTTAATAAAGATGTCCAACCTTTAATTTCGTATTTAAAAAAAAAAAGGTAAGCTTGAGGGAATATGAATGTTATGTTTACCGTTTTCGATATAGTCTTAGCAAGCAAAAATTTTAGAGCAATGAATGAAGACATTTGCTTATGATATTACCCTGTAAAATAATTTTCGTAACATCACATTGTTAACTATATAAATATACAGGGTGTCCCAGCCTGACCGGCTATTAAAAGTTTCCGGAGAACCTGATATAATAAAAATCTAAAAATTAGAATTATAGCCTAAATGGATTGGAGCTGCCTTTTTAAAATATTTTTAGTGTTCTTACACTTCCGGTTATACCGGAAGTCGACTCTAAAATCGTTTTTTCAAATGACACGCCTTATTTATAGTACGAGAGCTAGCGACGTTTTCGAGAGAGAATTTTAGGTCGGCCAGTTTTTATATATGTTATCTCTCGCACTATCCCAGACATCCCGGGCTGTCTGGCTGTCGGGAGGGGTTGCGTTTATTAGTGCGCATCGCACCTATGACAGGTAAAATATTGAAATTTTCAGAAAAAAAGAAAAAGTTTCAGATGAAATTCTTAGAAAATAACACTTTACTTAATAAAAAATGTCCAGTGACTAATTTTCTTAAAATGGCTAGTTTGCCCGCTACAAGCTTGTAAAACTCATTGTTTACATGTCGGCACAACGGCTGTATCTCTGAACGGTCGGCCACTCAAATGACGTCACGTCGAGACAGCCTTTCCAAGCTTGTAGCGGGCAAACTAGCCACTGGACATTTTTTATTTAAACGGTTATTTTCTACAAATTTCATACGAAACTTTATTTTTTCTGAAAATTTCAATATTTTACCTGTCATAGGTGCGATGCGCACTAATAAACGCAACCCCTCCCGACAGCCCGTATGATGTCCGGGATAGTGCGAGAGATAACATATATAAAAACTGGCCGACCTAAAATACTCTCTCAAAAACGTTGCTAGCTCTCAAACTATTATTTTTACATATCTCGATTGAATTAATAATCCTAAGCTTCTTCCTTAATAAACAAGAATTCATCTAACCCTAAAGGCAGTATTTTAGTCGAGAGGCATGAATTTCAGGTAATTTTTGAAGTGTCATAAAAAAAAAGGCAATTATTATTTTAACTATCCATTTTTTTTATAAGTTATTTATTAATCTTACAAAAATACAGAAAAAAATCAAAAACAAAACAAGTTAAAAATTTCAAAAATTAGCAGCTGGGGGGTCTCAAAAAATTGGCACCGGGCGATACCCATGATTTCAACCCTCCTAGTAATGTGAAACCAAAAAAAAGAGATTATTAATCTAGAATAATGTCGCAATGTCTGGAACTATGGAAAAATTGGAAAAAATTTTTTTTACAAAATGGCGACTGTCTGAAAAAAAAATTTTTACCACTTGTTTTGACTGAGTCGAATTTTTTAAAAATATTAAAAATTGAATTTTGGGGATAGGGATAGTTCCAGGTATAGACAAGTCTATAAAGAAGAATTTCTAAAAATTACAGGTAAATCGGGCCAGTAGACCCTGAGAAATCGTGGGTATCGTTGTGAAAAAGACAGTTTCGAGAAAAACGCGTTTAAAGTTTCGGGTAAGGTTACATCCCGGGGCCATACAATGGTAGTTAATACTTACATTTTTTTAATCAGCCTTTTAAGGGCATATTCTTAAAGGTTTAAACTTTGAGAATATGAAAATCGACTTTTCAAATTTCTAGACTAGATTTCCATACCCCCTTAAGGGTTCTCAGGAAAAAAATACTTTTTTGGAAATTTCGCAGCAAATGGACGTCTAGTAAAAGGTCCGTAAGTCCCAAATTACATTTTATAGGAAGCTTGACATAGTCTCGTTTGAGAGCTCGAAGATGCTGTTAAACTCGAGATTACCTGAAATTGAAATAGGTAATAAAATTAAAAATTTTCTATAATTTTTGATTCCACACATTTTCAACCCGTTTGGAATCACCTTTTGTGTTAAGTTTGCCTTAAGATCTCCCTCTATGTTTCCATACACAGTGTTATTAAATAAAATCTACCTGAAAACATGGCCAACTATTTTTTGACACACTGCATAAAACTCGGTTGTAAATTACGGATGTAACGTTCGATTTTATTATTTTCAAGGATAACTAAATAATCCTTGGCTATTGGGATATAAATTATGAAAATGTGGGGAACTTTAAAAAGAACCAAACAAGGTAAAAAATTGGGTGGTGCCATTGAAAAATTGATATTTTGCACAATTAAGCACGTGTTACTTTACGATGCACTTTGAGATACTTTGTAACAAAAATTGATTGTTTTTGATAATCTTGAGTGTAACTGCATCTTTGATCTTTCAAACGAGACGATGACAAGCTTCCTATAAAATTTAATGTGGGACTTACGGACCTTTTACAAGACGCCCGTTTGATGCGAAATTTCCAATAAAAGTCTTTTGTCTCGAAAACCTTAAGGAATAAATGAGGTTTTGTTATTATGAAAGATGCTCAGAATTATTAATTCAATCGAATTATGTAAAAATAAATAGGGCATACTAGTTGAAATAACGATTTTAGTGTCGACTTCCGGTATAACCGGAAGTGTCAGAAAATTAAAAATATTTTAAGAAAGAAGCTCCAAACCAGTTAAGCTTTCATCCTAATTTTCAGATCTCTATTATATCAGGTTCTCCGGAAGCTTCTAATGGCCGGTCATGCTAGGACACCCTGTATTAAATAGAAATTTTACAATTTTGTTCCAAAGTCAAATAAAAAAAATATTTTTATTCCTAGAAACTATTTCATATTTTATAAGACGAGCAAAACCTAGCTATAATTGTTATTTGAAGAAAAAAAAATTACTTAAGTTGATAGATTGATATAACACTATATAGTATAATAAATATAAAGAAATGGAGATTATTTAGGAAAAAGATTTATTCGTTTTAAAAAAAGGATATTAACTATGAAATTGTGATTGTTTTCTCCAATTTTTGCGCAAGTGGATCGTTTCAAATGTTTAATATTTTTATTAGTATATGTAATAACTAATATTTGTATGATATTATATATATAAATATATGAGAAAAAAAAAGGAAATATTTAAATAAGTTGTTAGGACCAATATTTTATGATCTATAAGTTTGTAATTTATTTAAGCAAAAGTCAACTTTATTAAGTATCTTCGTTGTTTCCATATAACGTTCCATGTAATTAAATTCATCTTCATCGTTATTGTACAATAAACATTCATAGATAAAAAATTATAAATTATTCGTTTTATTTCAACTAATCATTTTTTTTATCATTTGGCATACACCGCATGAAATTATGAGCTAGAGAAAGATACAAAAATTTTTTTTGAAATTGGCGTTTCAAAGAAATTCGATCAAATATCCCCAGGTAATCAAAGACGAGAATACACTAGGGTAACTTAATTGCTTGCCCTGAAAGGAAGGCTGAAATATAAGCAAATAATTATGGTAACGTATTTATAAAAGTAATGGGATCTACCCGCTTTAATCGATTGTATGAAGGAGCTTTTAAGATGATAGAGGCTAATAATTATAGTGAAATATTCAATTCAAATACGATACAATTTTTTGATGTTGTTCTCTGCAATATCCTGTTAAATATCATTTAACAGATGAGACTTTAAGCAAGATATAAGTATTATTAAAATAAGAAAAAACTTTCAACCCCAAAATGCAAGCTCAATGAACAATTTAATCAAACCATTCTCGATATAGATAAGAATTAATGATGGTTATTAATTAATATATTTGTATCGAACTGTTGTCATATTAGCCCAGTCAAAATCTATACTAATATATAAAATTGAAGAGTTTGTTTGATTGTTTGGTTAAACGCGGTAATCTCAGGAACTACTGGTTCGAATTGAAAAATTCTTTTTGTGTTGGATAGCCTAATTATCGACGAAGGCTTTAGGATATATGATATCACGCTATGACCAATAGCAGCAAAGCATCAATGGAAAATTTTGCAAAAACCAGGAAAATTTTTTCCTTTTGAGAGCGTTTGTTGCCTACCCTACGTAAATGGTTAAAGTTACGCAAAAATCATGTGAAGCAAAATTGTTCCTCTTAAAAAGTTCTAAAAAAAAGTCCGCGACGACATATATCTATCTTTTAAAGTTGGCCCGCTATAACCTTTTTAATGGTTATTAAAGTTGTTTCAAAAATAATTCATTATTAACGAAATTGTTTTTAGAAACATATTATTAATTCTTACCCAAATAAATATGGTTTTTGATAAAATTTGGTATGATGATAAATAACAATCTGAGTCATTAAAAAGAATACTTTTTATTACGGGAAAATGTCTCATTTAGCCGGGAAATTGAAAAACAGGTTGGAACAAAAATTATGCATAATACTATACATTTTTAGTTTAAAATGAATATTGGTGATATTTAAGTATGATGATAGCTAATTATGCGAATCATTATCTACAATAGGTTTTATTTCGGAAAAATTTCTCATTTCAACGGGAAAATAGAAAAACTGGTTTAAAGAAAAATCATGCTGAAACTAAACGTTGTTAGCTGATTATAATGTATTAATACTAATAACTCATAATTTCCTCAAGTCAAAAAATAATTTTCTTATCCTACAGTCTTATTTTATCCAGGAAAAATGTGCGGTTCCCGTAGGATGGATATATTTTTATTTTTCACTGAGCAAAAGATTACCATAATTTCTTACAATGTGGTGGTTAATTGAGAGTCAGAGAATAAATATAGGCTACCTTTTTATGTCAGAATATAGTACGGTTCCCGTAGGATAGGATAAGAATTGTATCCTTCAGGAACAGAGTATTTAAAAGGAGTTTTGTGAAAGTTCATGGATAAGCGTTTTAACGAATTTTCCTCAAGAAGGATTGGTCTACCTTTTATCCAGGAAAAATGTACGGGCCCGTGGGCTAGATACGTTTTTATTTTTTATAGAGCAAAAAATCGACATAATTGTACTCTTCCCATGGGATAAGAAGACAATTGTATCTTACAGAAAACGTGTACTTAAAAGAAGTTTTGTAAAAGTACGTGAAATAGAGTTCTAGCGCATTATCCTCAAGAAGGCCTAATCTCTTTCTTATCCAGGAAAAATGTACTACTCCCGTGGCATAGATATGTTTTGTTTGTCATAGAGCAAAAGATTGACATGATTGTTTGCAATAGGGTAGTTGAAAGATCAGAGAATAATATAGATTATTAACTCGTATGATAGAATAATGCACGGTTTTCAAAAAATAGCATAACAATTGTACTTATCCTGTAGGTATCGTGTTTTTAAAATAGTTTTCTCTAAAGTTCGTGAAATAGCGTTTTTACATAATCACTCCAAAAAAATTGAAATAAAAATGACAATTTTTACTGCAAAATATGATTTTTAATTTAACATCCGATAACATCGATAAATTAATAATGAAAATTTTTGAAACATTGAAACTTCTTTTATTGTTAATTTTTGAATGTCTATAATGTTTAGAAATAAACGTGTTAAATTATATTCAAACAGTCAACAATTACTTCACTTACTCAACTTTTTGAACGATTGAATAATTTGAACTTGGCGAAAAGCTCAGTTAAATATATAATACATTCAACATTTTCGAATTGTATTGCTACTTAAGGAACACAAGTATAGGTATTTTATAATATTCATAAAAAGGTATAGAACCTATAAGATAGCTCTTCTAGATAGCTATATGGAATATCTTCCTGGAAAAGTAGTTTATCGGATTTTCATGAACTTTCTATGAATCAAAGATCTAGAAATATCTATCTGTCTTTTTTGTTGATGGGATGAAAGTTTCCATTATTCAATCAGTATAATTTAGATACGCTCAGCGAGGCGGGCGGGGACCAGCTAGTCAACAATAAATTCGCAAAACATGATGTATCTCTGATATTTTAATATGTTGTTTGGACCCATTAGGACTATGTATTCTCAAGTTTACAACGCCCAAAAAGTTGTGGAAAAATTTTTATTGAGGAAAAACCGTGAAAATTTTGAACTTTGTTCAGATTCTGCTCGGTATCTCCTAATCATGCATTTTTCTTCAAAAGCTGCTCTGTACGTTTTTTAAGAGCATCAAATTTGTTACAAATTAAGCACAACCGGAGCTCTGCACGTTAATGGGTCACTGAGTTACGGCACTTTGAAAATAGGCCAGTTTTTTCAAAAATTAAAAGTTTTAGTTTTAGACCCTTTAAGGATCGAAGTTGCGTCAAAACCGTTGATCCTACGCGAAGAGCTTAATCAATATAATTTGTAGACAATTTAATTAGCGTTAAATTAAGTACAAAGGGGAACTGTAAGACTCGTAGTTCTCTCAAAATTTTAGAGAACCCATATAAGATAAAATCGCATTTTGGTGGGTACTCCAGTATTGGTGGAACGTCAAGGTTAATTTCAGGCTAGTCACCGTCGTCCTCTTCATTGCAGCTTTGCACATTTCCCCAGAGCAAATAGCACACATCGCAGAACATCTAGGCTCTGCTTTCAGGCAAGTGCAGCTACCACCCAGCAACCCTTCTTGCATTTGAGTAAGAGAGGTGTTTTAGTAGCTCTCCAGTGTCAGGATCTTGCCGACTGGCAATGTGGATATCCCCGCCGGGGTCATTCCTTCTTAAAAATCACTCTATGCAAAAAAAAGTGTTGAGATACATTTCTGGAAAAATGCAATTTTACCTTTTATGTTTTGTTTTTTTAAGATTTTAAGAGAACTACGAGGCTTATAGACCCCGCTCTTCACTTTATTTAAAGCTAATTAAATTACCTACTAATATACATACAAGTTTTTCTCGTAAGAGTAATGGTTAGCAATCCATTTAGCAATAAGAGCGACAACAAATAAACTGTTATATAAACTATATTTACTTTACAAAATAAAACAAAAATTCAAATTACGCGCGCCAGGAAACCCAGGAGTTTTGCGACTAACTTCATTTTGTTAATTTTTGTCTCAAGATGCGCGCGCATCTTAAAATTTTACTCTCACCATTTTTTCAGAACGCGCCTAAAAAAGTATAACTTCAAAAATTTCATAATTTAACAATTACTTAACGGAACGAATTTTAATGTAGTTTTGCTAAAGATCCGGGATCCGGACAACTGGGCGGGTGACAATTGGGCGGGCGCAGGTTGACCTAGGTCATTCATTTTTGTCCATTCATTCATAACATTGTTTTCATCACATTTTTGTGAGTTTCATCGTCATTGAAATTTCTTACAAAATTAAATTGCTTGTTGTTTGCCTTCTTATGGCGCATTTTTTGGAAACTGAGCGCGGTGGCCGAAAACTGCTTTACGATGGTTATGCTTATGTAAAAGAAGCAGAGAATACATTAAAAACACACTGGAAATGTGAAAAGAAACGAATTTGCAAAGCTCGCTTGCATACAATTTTGAATCCGATGCCCGGTGCTGATGTAGAAATACGTTCAGAATATACTCATCCTCCTGATCCGACTTTGTATGAGGTAATTAACGTCGTTAGTGTTGCCAAAAATCGAGCACGTACAACGCGTGAAGCAACCAGTGAAATTGTCACTGTCGCGTTTAATTCAGTGTCTCCTGCTACTGCAGCTCAAATTCCTACACAGTCGACGTTGCAAAGATTTATTCGTCGGCAAAGAACTGTTGCTGGAGTTTTCGGCCACCGCGCTCAGTTTCCAAAAAACGCGCCATAAGAAGGCAAACAACAAGCAATTTAATTTTGTAAGAAATTTCAACGACGATGAAACTCACAAAAATGTGATAAAACAATTTTATGAATGAATGGACAAAAATGAATGACCTAGGTCAACCTGCGCACGCCCAATTGTCACCCGCCCAATTGTCACCGACCCAAAGATCCGGTAGGATAGCTACTAATCTATTCTTTTAAGGGAATATCCATAATTACGTGAGGCGTTCAGGGGCTGATGGGATCGAGCCGAATCTCATCTAATCTTACTTTGGGGA
This sequence comes from Sisyra nigra, assembly GCA_958496155.1. Classification (NCBI taxonomy): domain Eukaryota; kingdom Metazoa; phylum Arthropoda; class Insecta; order Neuroptera; family Sisyridae; genus Sisyra; species Sisyra nigra. The sequence continues at coordinate 54,860,338 of OY292314.1, forward strand.
AAGAGAAAGTCTCACAAACATCACGTATTTTTTTATTTTGAAAAATATCACATTAGATTGCGGGGGAATGATATATGCCAAATCTCATGACAACTTACCAGAGAGGAGTGGATGGGATTTCAAAAATTGCAAAAAACGCCTCGCGCAATTTATGGATGTCCCCTAAAGTAGCTGTACGGTTTTAAATGACATTTAGTATGAAAGATTTTCAAGTCCTAAAGGAAGGAATAGAGTTTCTTTTTTACTAAAAATTCTATAGAAGGTGATTTGAGACAGCTTACATTTCTTTCTTGAAAAGTAATTTTACGAATTTTGATAAACTTTCTTTGGACTTAAAGTCTGAAAGTATCTATCATTTTTTTCTGTCAAAATAGATTAATTTTTATATTTTGCTATGAACGTAAGGAATCTTATAATCAATCAGTTAAATTACGATACACTCCGCGAAGCGAGCGGGTATCGGCTAGAACTTAATAAATGAACTTAAAATGTCTTATGAAGCTTTGCGATGTAACATGTCCTTAAAAATACATATGCTTGACTCTCATTTGGAAATGGAGTTACGAAATGCTAGCAGATTTGTATTGACTAGAGGTCGCCTAGTGGTCGAAATTCGATCATAATTCCTTACAATTTACACATACCTAAGGGTACACTTCACTTGTAACTGCCTCAAAAATTTTAGTTACTAAGCTAACTACAGCAGGTAATAAATTGCATTTGCGAATGTTTGGAAAATAATTTCTTGACTAATTTTTTCTTCAAGGTTCATTTAAAGAAAGTGCATCATATAATGATTGAAAATATTTATTTTAAGTTAAGGAAGGAAATAGGTGTAGAGGTTTCAAAATATTTATTTTTTTTTCTTCCATAAATCTTTTACAAAATTATTTCAGAATATTCTCTAAAAATTTCAAAACTAAATATCATTTCGTTCATATCATACATGTTTTGAGGTCCCCTGAGTCCAAAAAAGTAGTTTTTAGAAACATGTCTGTGTGTGCCTGTGTGTGACAGCCATATCGTATCGAACGCTTTTCCGAATTTCACCAAACTTGGAAATTTTCCTTCATATTATATCTTGTTTTGCCGTAAAGCTTTTAGTTGAAATCGGTTAACCGAAAGCTGCACTTTATTCTCGGAGTTTTTGAGCTTTTTCAAATTTTTTCGAAAATGGCTGCTAAGATTTTCTTTAAGCTTATCATAGTTCTTAGACTTATTAATGGCTAAAACTTTTATTTGAAACTTTTTCTCGGGAAAATTCGATTAAGGACGGTTCTGGGGTGAAGGTTGGGAATTTATAAATACATATATGTTGTATACTTGTATGCTTATAGTTCTGCTATGTATAGTTATAAGGTGCTTATATATTTCTTTTAACCAACAGCGAGTCTCATAAATGAAAGTAAAGTACTGTGACGCCGCGCAGCAGATATTTTTCTTTTTATAATGTTGTATGTCAATTCAAATTACAGTATTCTGAAATATTTTTTAGACAAACAAAAAAAATGACTATGAAACATCAGAAGTAATTTCAAGTGAGTTTCCTACGTTCAAAAGTAAAACAAAAGTACCTTTATGTTTGGATTTTTTTATTTAAAAGCCAAAGATAAAAACATAGAAATAGGCTGCATAAGTCCTGTTTAAAACTTTGAATTAAGCTAAGCTTTTTTTTTTCAAATAGTACCTACCTACTTTAATTAATTTTTTGTGTACTTTATTTGAATGATTTTGCCCAAAGAATATAGTATGAATTATTTATACGTTATATAATAATCAACAAACACCTGATGAAGACCAAATAAAATGGTTGAAACGTTGTGTATTTGAAGTTATACGTATCTTTTAAATATATTTTTAATAATATTACTCAATAATCAAATAATCGGTTAAATTTGTTTCCTTTAATTTCAATAATTACATTTTCAAAATTTAAATTCCTCTCACAATATTTTGTTTAAATAATGACATTTGGAATATGGTTGAAGTCTGTGGTCAAACTGAACAACTGAGATTTAAAAATCTACATATTTGTGTGTATTGTGTGTCTGTGTGTGTCAAACGCATGGTAGTGTGTGTGACGTCTTTTTTCATTAATTTAAGGTATTTTGAAGCATTATTATAAAAAAAAATATTATCTCATAACGCAACTTTCCCATATAAACTTCAATTGTGCCAAATTTCATACTCCTCCGTTCGTATAATATTCGGTAAAAGGGGTTTAAAATTTTTGCTTCACGTATTAATATATAGATTACTTAGAAGGGAACTACCACAAGCCAAATATTCACGAAAATTCTAAGTATTTATTGTATGTTAAGCAATAAAAGCTCTATTAGAGCAGCTGAAGTTTGTACTGTTTACGAAAATATGTTTTGATGTCACAAGAAAACCTGATTTGTCAATTTTTTCTTTGATATATTATAGTTTGGTGGTCCTAACAAATTCAAAATTTGATATAAGTTTTCATATGAAAAAAAATTACATTTTTGTTGATCAGTGATATAAGATAGACGAAACCAAAGGAAAGGTACTATATTTTTTCATATGAAAATTGCAACAATAGATATTGGTTTGAAGACTTATTTTTCTTACGAAAACAATCAAATGACTCGAAAGTTCATTAGTATTTACAAAGAAAAAACTTTTTTCATTTAATTTAGGTATATGTTGATAAGATCAATGAATCAATATTGTGATTAAAAAGTAATTGTTGCTAATTGTTTAACCCTTATGTCAATACCCAGTCGTTACAACGTTGTTCAATAGCCGGGGTACCTGGGTACCCACATGGATTATTCTTTCCATATAAGAATTTAAATTCCTGAAAACTTTGATATTTCAACTCATCTCATTAGGGATTTTCCCAAGAATTATCGATCATCTGAAAAACTCTATTTTTAAAGAAATAATAACCTTGGGAGGGATGAAAAGGTAGAAAATTAGCAATAACGATTAGAAATAATGGTCATTTTCAAACTGGACTTGATTTAAAATAAAAATGAATATTTGTGAATATTTTGTAAACATAGTGTGTATTTTTCTGCCTGAAATTTGCGAGAAAATTGTTATAAATATCTAATGGAAAATGTATCACCAACTGAGTTTTCAAGGTACGTTCAAGTTTTTCATATAAATAGTAATTATTTGTAATGGGTCAACTTTATACAATTAAAAGCTTATTAACTATATAATTAAAAAATTCATAATTTAACAAACTCTGACGGTTGAAGAAAAAAATAGATATTTGAATGAATTATTGGGAAAAGATTCCGCTGTCGAGGATAATGTCGCAGATAGTGACGACGAGGACTACTACCTAACAGAGAGCATTCAGAAGCCTCAGACTGCGAAGAATCTGGTACTTAATTACTATTATTTTTTCCAGCATTACAATTTCTATATTCAAATATAATGTAGATAATCTTTTAATATTTCTGTAATTTATATAATATGTTTGTGTTTAATGGAAAATCGTGAGAGTGAGGCTGAGTTAGACGAGGATTATGATGATGAATTGACTGAACGCGTTCCAATTAGTGGCGAATCGTCACAGTCGACAACAGTCTGGTTGAAATAGTGGACGTAATTATTTGTACTACCAACAAAAAGGCAATTGCTGTATGCATTTGTACAATAAAGAAAATCCTAGGAAAAAAAATGTCGTGGAAAAATATAACTATTCAAGAGTTCTGCGCATTCTTGGGAGTTTTAATAACGACAGGTGCGAATAATTCCAATACTGGACCATACATTAGATATGTCGAAATCAACTTCAAATCCATTATACCAAGCGGCTATGGGTATCAATAGATTTTGGGGCATTCTAAGATTAATTCGGTTTGATACTGCCAATACGACGCTCGAATAAAAGAAGATAAGGCAGCGCCGATCCGCGATATCTGGACAATGGTGAATGCCAATTTATCAACGCTTTATAAGCCGACAGAGTGTTTGACAGTCGATGAGCAAGTCTACCCAGACTCGAAAGTTCATTAGTATTTACAAAGAAAAAACTTTTTTCATTTAATTTAGGTATATGTTGATAAGATCAATGAATCAATATTGTGATTAAAAAGTAATTGTTGCTAATTGTTTAAAAATGTTGTATAATTGGCGTTTTATAGGATAAGTGTGTACTCGAACCAAAGATAACTACCGCCGCAGAGAGGCGGCGGCAGGTGCTGCCCCTCGTCATGAAAATATCCAACTACACTGACAGTTAACATCAACTTGACGTATGAGAAATCTATGTGTCGAATTTTGAGGTTTCATTTAACTTGATAAATAAAGTTTTTAGTGCATTATCAAACTCTATCCCGTGAAAAAAGTGTCAAAAAACTAAACCGGGACCCGATTTTCGACCGATTGTCATAAATCGTAACGTAAAATTAACGTTTTTATTCACCTAAACGTGACCACGTTAATTGGATCATCCATCCATCGCTCGAGAAACCATACCGGTCACATTCAACACGGAAAATTCACGACTTAACCCAAGTGAGTCGGGAAAATTTAGTGCTTTAATTAACTTAAATTTTGCGGGCATTTAAATAATCCGTGACACTTGCGCATTGTACACGGTGCATTCCCATGAACTGTCATGGAACCTAGATAATGCATAATCCGTGTTGCGATGATTCAATTACGTGATTACACCGTATTTTTGACAGCCTGCATCAATGACAATGCCCGCGTGTGATTTGGTTAGTTTCCATTGATCGTATTCGATCGGGTTTGGCCCAAAATCGACACCCGTTCGCGTTAAAAACGGCCCAAAATTGAATGTCGAAATTCGTCCGGGGTTGCGCGCTACATTAACCTGGAACGAGAGCTTTACGGCGACAATGAACGTGGTTTAAAAAAGGTGAGAAACATTTTGTGCTTTTTGATGTAATCGCAAACCAATTAAACGATAAGAAAGCCTTGAAATTTTCCGGTATGTAATTCAATAGAAACAAACCCATTAAAGAAAAATTTTAATTTAAATTTCCCTACCGGTTTATAAAACTAAAACTTAACCAAACTCAACAACATGATTTGAACCCATGCAATTCTCGTGTAAAACCTTGTACAACAACCAAAGTTTTTCCTCCACTAATTACCTACTTATTACCTTACTCGACTTTTTCTCTTTAACTTCAAATCAATAATAACTAAATTAAGCATTTAATATCCTTATAATAGTCATAAAAAACTCCAAACAAAGAAAGCTCAACTTATTTTTTTAATATATATGAAAATTTTATTATTTATTTTCCACTTTTTTTGTATGTATTTCCTTATTTAATGAATATGATATTAAATGAGTTTGGCTCATTCCATTCGCGGGAACTTGAAACTTTTCGTTGGCTCGCGAAACTATGTCAGTGGGATTTTCGCTTGATAACACGGCTAATCTTTCAGTGTATCAAAGCGTTTAATTTTTGAATCAAATAACTCAAACATTAATTGCTTTATTGGAAATATAATCAGATTACGTTCTAATCGAATCAAGGGGACAATATATTTATTGACTTTTTTTTTCGTTGATAATATGCTTAAAGTACTAGGGTAATTGTCATGAAATCTCGAAATTACCTAGCAATAAATTAATGAAAAATATTTCAATTAATTCATCTTCATTTGCTCTTGAAGGCTCTAGCCCAATAGCCATAAGAAAAGTGCCCCAGGCGGTTTTTGAAAAATGCTTCCGTGTGCTGATTCCTCTTCATGAAAAACTTATTGTCGCACAATTTTAACCCGCTACCCCCACTTGTATTGGAGTTACGGGGGAAACTACCCCAGACGTTAAAATTTTTTTTATAGAAAACTATTAAAGATTTTTTCATGAAATTCAAACTGTTCGTAGATATTAATAAAACGCATAATATATATTTTTTTCAGAATTTTTGTAAATCTATAAATGATGAAAAATATTATTTTAATTTTTTGGGGGTGGTTTTTTATATCAACCCTTAAAGTGGCACCTTTTTTTAAAAATGCGATTGGTCCATTTATTATCCATCTTTCATTTAAAAATAGTAAGCCAGTAGAAAAATTTATTTCCTATAGTCGAATTCCAGAAATATATCGACAATTAGGTATAGAAGAAGAATCCTATAGGGACTAAGCAAATGTTATATTCAATTTCTAAATTACTATTATTTCCAATAAACTATGGTTCTAATTATTTTTAGTCATAACAAATAAAAATATTACTTGATTCAAATAATAATACGAACAATAATTGAGTATGTATGTAGATAATCTGAGATAGAAAATAATTACAAGTAGGTATTATTTATCAAAATTTCTTTGAATTTATTATTAGTAAAAGAATGGATAAAAGATACCTGCACTTTATTGTTAATAGGCCTATAAAAACGTTTAAAAATTAGTCAATTAATTTCTCTCTCAGGACCTTTTTTCTTGACAAAAACCATATTATGGCATATATATATATATATATATATAAAAAAATGAGAAATTATTTAATATAATATTATAATATAATATAATTATAATATAATTATTTACATATTATGGCATATATATATGCCATAATATGGTTTTCGTCAAGAAACAAGGTCTTGAGAGAGAAATTAATTGACTAATTTTTGAACTTTTTTATAGGCCTATTAACAATATAGTGCAGGTATCTTTTATCCATTCTTTTACTAATAATAAATTCAAAGAAATTTTGATAAATAATACCTACTTGTAATTATTTTCTATCTCAGATTATCTACATACATACTCAATTATTGTTCGTATTATTATTTGAATCAAGTAATATTTTTATTTGTTATGACTAAAAATAATTAGAACCATAGTTTATTGGAAATAATAGTAATTTAGAAATTGAATATAACATTTGCTTAGTCCCTATAGGATTCTTCTTCTATACCTAATTGTCGATATATTTCTGGAATTCGACTATAGGAAATTAATTTTTCTACTGGCTTACTATTTTTAAATGAAAGATGGATAATAAATGGACTAATCGCATTTTTAAAAAAAGGTGTCACTTTAAGGGTTGATGAAAAAAACCACCCTCAAAAAATAAAAATAATATTTTTTATCATTTATAGATTTACAAAAATTCTGAAAAAAATATATATTATGCGTTTTATTAATATCTACGAACAGTTTGAATTTCATGAAAAAATCTTTAATAATTTTCTATAAAAAAATTTTTAACGTCTGGGGTAGTTTCCCCCGTAACTCCAATACAAGTGGGGGTAGCGGGTTAAAATTGTGCGACAATACGTTTTTCATGAAGAGGAATCAGCACACGGAAGCATTTTTTAAAAACCGCCTGGGGCACTTTTCTTATGGCTATTGGGCTAGAGCCTTTGTTCTATTTATCTTACAAGAAGTGAAAAATATCGTGGTCTCCAGAATAAATGAGTTTTGACGATTTAAATGTGAGGGAATGATGACTGAGGTGAGGAAATGATGATTATATTTATTTTTCGTATGAAATCGTATTATTTATTTTTTAAATATATTTAGAATTCTACTAGGTGATATTAACTTACAAATTATGATGGTAATTAAAAAGTTTCTGTAAGCAAAGATGTACGAAAACCGAGTCGATCTAGTCTGAAAGTCATTACCTCATAACTCATCATTCCCTCAATTTTAATCAAAACGAGGAAATGACGGTGAGGGAATGACAAAAAAAATCATAATCAAAAAAAATCTTGCTACTTAACCGTTCGTTAACAGCTAGCTTTTTGCTACGCTTTCTACCTCTAAAAACATACTTTTCTACGTCATCGAAATATTATAATTACTATTTTTATTCTTCACTCTGAGGGAATGATTGAATAAAATGTAATCTTTAAAATATTGCAATGAAATCTTCTTCTAACAATTACTATAACAAACTTGAAGTCAATTCGCCCCATTCCGAACAAGTAACCGTACTACCAACTGTCAAAAACTTATGATAATGTTACCAAAGTCTTCAAAAATATACCTACTTATCGACTGTTGGTAATACTGTGAGGGAATGATTATTTTTCATGAGACAAGTGTAGAGTTAGCATTAGACAAGTTGTTGATGACTTATGATTGTAAATTCAGAGAAATTTTGAAAATTTGTTGTATTTGCCATAGACAAGTCATAGTTACAAACGGATTTTTTAAGAACTTCTCAATAAAAACTTCAGGCAATGTTTTAATCGGGAGTTTGGGACATAGTGAGGGAATGATTTTCAGAGACCTATATATTTATTATTCCTCACAAATGGCTGTACAATCCCAAAGTTATTACCAACATTTTTAGTCATTCTTTCGATAAAAAACAACCTAAGTCGGTTAGGTTTATTCTAAAAACTGCTAGGACAAGATTTCAAAATTTCATGAGAATTACCCACTATCATAAAGGAAATGTAGATAATTTAATGTTAAAGGTTTTTTGTACCTGGTCTGTTAAAGATTTAATATAGTTTAAACTATTAGATAATTTATTCTCATTTCTTGATGTAAATATTGCCTTAAAGTTTAAAGTAAAAGCTATGAAATATAAAATTTGAATCATTTTACCTTTTAAGAGACAAAGGGCCGTATTTATGAATGTCTTAGGAATGCCTTAAGAATACTCCAACTGGATCCTATGTTAAAGGAACCTTTCTGTCGTTTTTAAGCTTAAGTATTCCTTTAGTGAAATCTCATTGTATCAATTTTCCGTAATAAACTATGCCTCCACCTCTCAGGAGTGTTTTAGGGTAGTAGATGAAATCCCTGCGGATCTTGAAAAAAATTTGTCTAGGAACTTTTCTGGATGTCACACAGGTGTTAGACAGAGTATGACATCCAGGGCTTCTATATAAGCTCAAGTCGTTTCTACCATTCCAAAATTTCCTTATTCTCTAATCATATTTTTCGGACTGATCCTTCAAAGTGAGATGCGAATCTAAATTTTTTCCTCTTAAACCTATCCTAGCTGAAGTTTCTCAGGGAAGCGTACTAGGCCATTCTTTATATCATATAATCTCTAATCATCTTGGCTCCGACCCAAACCCGTTTAAAGACACCAATTAAATACAGCGACACCTCGACCTTATAGCCCAACTGGTGCCAGAAATGGAAAGTAAAAATAAACAAAAGTAAATGTATCAGTGTAACATTTACTCAAAATGTCCACCGATAACGTACAACAACGAACCACTAACGACCTCCACGGAGGTTCACTGTCTAGGGTTTTGTCTGGATAGTCGACTTACGTGGAACTCTCACACAACACTGAAACGACAAAGCATTAACAGCCGCTTCGGGTTCTTGAGAGAACTTTTAGGATCTCAATCTTCCATACACGTACCAACTAAATTGATTTTATATAAATCCCTTATTAGACCTATTTTGACTTATGGAATCGAATTGTGGGGCTCCACTAAATTCCTTAATTACTTACCTCTAATATCAAAAGCATTCAATCGTTTCAGTCAAAAGACCTTCGAAATATCCTAAACGCTTCTTATTACGTCACAAATGAAGTGATTCATAGAGATTTAAAAGTCTCCTATATATTTTTTTTTTACTTAAAGTCGCTTGGAACGTCTAAGATCATCAGGGACTTATCTAGTTCTATAAATTTTCACTTTTCACTCATTCATTCATGTTGAAGTACAGTTGCATTCACCCTTGATCACATTTATGCACGAATCACATTTCACTTACAAAGTTTTATAGTTCGGTGAGGAGGTTGGCCTCTCTGAAGAGTATCAGGCATTCTGAAATCCCCATCTTAGTATTCAAGCAGTCACTCAAGCTTAATGGCACCGACCACTTTTGTCTGAAGTTCTCTGTTTTCTGACACTCCAGCAGCAGGTGTTTTACGGATATATCGTATCCACACCTACTGCATCGCGGTGCTGTCCTGCTGAAAAGGTGACTGTGGGTCAGTCTTGTATGCCCCATCTTCAGTCTGCAAAGGCTTACCTCAAGGTTTCTTGGCAGCTCTTGCACAGGTAGTTTCTCTGAGGTGGATCCTCAAATTTTATTGGCGTTTTGTGGTTGGGACCGCCAAAAACCGTCCAACAGTTGCATCTGTACACTCTCTTATTGCATCTTCGATTGACAATGTCAGTTCCGGTCCTAGCTCGCCATTTGTGGGTTCTTTTGCTGCTAAGTTCTTTTGCTTGTGCCCTGGAATCCATATTAATTCTACCTCTCTCCTACATTTCCCAACTTATTTCCGATAGATTCATTAAATTCCATGACAAATTATTTTCCCATTCTAATCCAGAAGTTCAAATTCTTTCCTCTGTCCAACATCCAAAAAATCCTCCACGTCGTTTAAAGCGACAATGGCCAAAAGACCACCTTCCTATTTCGTGGAGTGTTTCAGTGCTGGTTGGTGGCTTTCATCAACCTACTCATATTCTATTAGACCTTTAATTTAAAGGCTCCTAATTTGGATCTTATACCCATTTCGTCAATGTATGAATGTGTAAACAGATTGAAAATTAATAATAAAGAAAAAAAAGCGTTCCCCCAAAAAGTATACCTATACGAATTACCACCCTTTACCCCAAGACCGTCCTTATTTGAATTTTCCTAGGAAAAAGTTTCAAATAAAAGTTTTATGCATCAATGAGGCTAAGAACTATAGAAAGTTAAAAAAAAAACCGTTTTTGAAAGAAATTTGAAAAAGTTAAAAACTCCCAGGATAAAGTAGAGCTTCCGGTTAACCGATTTTAACCAAAAGCTTCGCGGCACAACTAGATATAATATGAAAGCAAAATTCCAAGTAATTCGGATAAAGCTTTCGATACGATATGGCTGTCACACACACACAGACATTTTTTTTTTAAACTGCTCTCGCATTAATCCCCAAATGTAATCTCCCATCATATTCTTATTGTACCGTCCTTGGTAACGTCGTTCAAAGTCCATCATATCTTGCTAAAAACAGTCTCCTTGCTCCTCTGAGTAGGCACTAATATTATCTTTAAATTGGTCCAGGTGAGCATGTAGCATATGAAGTTTCTGGGACATTTTGCAGCCCATCATTTGAAAACTTTTAAGCATAGTTTCAAGCAATTCTTCATAATTGTCAACTCTCTGTCCTTTCCAAGGAAACCATTGGCCATTGAATACTCCGTTAGGACTCTCCCAGGCTTGAATTCTGTGATATCATCACTGTCCATTATTTGTTGTAATTGTGGTCCAATGAAAATACCCGCTTTAACTTTAGCTTCAAATAATTACGGAAAAATCCCTTTAAATATTCGAAAGCTTCGGAATGCTGGTCCAGAGCTTTCACAAATGGCTTCAGTAGGCCTAACTTTATTTTTAACTGCGGTATCAATATGTTTTTAAGGCTCTATTGCTCATAAAATCAATTAAAATTTTCTATACGTACTTATCGACGTTTATCAGACAGAAGCAAACTTTAAAAGCTAAAGAAGTTAGAACAGAAACCAAAAAAAATTTTTTTTAGACCTGGGTAAGTAATACTTCCTTTAAGAAATTATAACTTAAGAATGCATCAATGAATCATTTTATGAATCTGTTAAGGTAACAACGACTACTTCTTTGGTATTAAATTATTTTGGATTCAACATCGCATACAATGAAATTGTATTCCCAGCAAAATATTTAAAAGTTTATTTCTTAACAAGATTAATAGATTAATAGATCCCCTAAATTTATAAAGAAGAGATAAATTCCAGACTTTAGATCCTAAGTAAGTTCATCAAAATCCTTAAAACTACTTTTATAGGAAGAGATATTAGGTATCTCACAGGTTCTATACGATTTTAAGTATAAAAAGGTCCTTTAATAAAATTTGAAAATCTTTCATACTAAATGTTATTTAAAACCGTTCAGATATTTTAGTAGCAAAGATTAGGAGCTATCCTACAGGAACCGTACCTTTTTTAGGGTAAATTGTATTCAAGTTAAGATCTGAGGTATCTTTAACAAAAATTCATTAAAATTAGTTCGGTTAAGTAATTGTTAATTATTTTAAAATTTATTAGTATTATTTTAATACGTTTATTTCTAATTAATAAGAAATCGTTTATAACGAACTTCAGGGGACCGTCAAATTTCGTTCGTTATAAGCGATATTCACTATAACCGATATGTATCGCATGTATCGTCTTATCTAAGACATATCACGGGACCCGAAGGTTTTGTACGTTACAGCCGGTTGTTCATTATATCCGGTGTCGTTATAAACGATTTATACTAAATATTTAAAAAATTTTATTATTAATTTTATTGAGTGTTAATTGAAATTCATACTATTTATTTTGCGGTAAATTTTGTCAATTTTTTAATTTAAACTTTGTAGTGATTTCTTTCGTTACTGTGTAAAATTGGTCAGGCCTTCTTGAGGAAAATGCGGTAAAATGCTATTTCGTGAACTTGAACGAAACTTTTTTTAAATACCTACATGGTTTCTGTAGGATTCAATTGTTATGCTATCCTATGGGAAGTGTCGATTATTTCGGCATTAGAACCAATCTATATCATTCTCTGCCCCGTTAACTACCACATGGAAACGGATTGTGTATTGTATCAAAATTTGAGTTCACTTGGTGTAGAATTTTTCGAGTTTTTGTTCTAAATAAGGACCAACACAACATTTTAATATAATATAGAAGAAGATACCAATAAAACAGCCACTACGTTCTACACACAATATCCAGTCGCTCTGCCAACGCTTTTTAAATCTGTGATATCTTCTAAGATATTCATTTTTATGATATGATGTAAGGGGCAATTTTGATCTACATGAAATGCACAACGTATCTAATGTATTTAATTGGATAAGGAATAATACTGTATTGTTGTAAATAGCTTGGTAAATAACCAATAATTTTTTTTGTAATATGTAAAAGATAAAAATGGTTTCGGTGGGTTATCCTTAGGAGATAGACATATACCGTCGGGGACTTTTTTATCAATCTTTTTAAGATACGCAATTTCGCCGCATATTCGTTTGATCTATCTCGTAAGGTTTAGCCAGCGTTTGCAATGTAAGTGCACAAAAATATGCTGGTTATGACATCACATTACAAATCTTTGAATTTCCCGACTTTCCTCTACTATAATATGCATGTTTTATACCTGAAAACCTTCCTCTTGAATCACTCTATCAACTGCTGAAAACTGCATTGAAATCCGTTTTGTAGTTTAAAAGATCTAAGGGAACAGACAGCAAACAGACTTTGTTTTAAATGTAAAGATGCACTATGATACATTATGTAAAAGTGTTTTATGTAAAGTTGCACCATTCACGTCATATAAACAAAACCAAATGTCATTGTTTTTATACGAGACCCCCAGAGCTAGTCTATCTAACATTTGTCCATTTTTTTTTTTAAATAGAAATCAGCCTTTAGTTAGTCCAAAGTTCAATCATCATTAAACCAAGAACGATTTGTCGGTTTTAGCATAAATTTCCATTCATTTAACAACCTCTTAATCATCGAGAGAGCCTCGCAAAATTGTTCTCTTGAAATATTAATTCAACGTTCAACCGCACCAAATCATGAAATTTAATTGAGAACCAATTCCACATTAGTCCCATTAGAAACATGAAAATTACCTACATGTGATGTGAATGGTAGGAAAAACTGAAAATTTTTCTCAAACATTTCATCGAAGCCATAAATTTGATTTAATTGATTTAAAGATAAACCAATAAATGACGTTAATAGGGGCCTTATAACGATAAAGCTCTCTCTCTCTCTTTCAAAGAAATTGATTCTTCGCTTTAATGAAAACTCCAACGCAAAAACTGCTCGACGTTTAACACCCAAAAAGCTTCAATTTTCCACACTCTCACACAATAATTGCCCTCTAATACTTATATCGCCATCATCAAGCCAAAAATAGACGTGAACCGATTAAAGAGCAACAATAAATCATTAATTGTTTTTTTTTCAAAGATTTAGAAAGTTGGTGCGATTAATTTATTTATAAGTGCACGCCAATTAATTTCCTTTTTCATAAGTCAATGTGGATTTTCTTTTTTAATTATGTGAGTTTGTCACAAATCAAACAACTGTCGATATTTTATAAGAATATATTTTATTGTATAGGTATATAAAGTCGACATGGTACACGATCGTGTCTATAAAAGGACATTCGTATGAAATGATGCATTAAAAACCAATCACATCACTGATAATTCCTTTTGTGGAAACGTAGGAAGTCAATAGAAAAGATTTATTTGATGAAAAGATTAAAGAAAAATCGTTTTATACGATGTTTAGATTTGGGTTGTACCTCAAACTGTTTCTTTTCGTCAAATTTTGACGTGATAACGTTTTATAAATTGATGAACTACGACAAAAAGTCTGAAAAAGTTCGGCCATTTTGTCACGTTACCTACATTTGAAACTGAGCGTGCAAGCGAGAACACGATACAAGTGATAGAGAGGCACGATATTATTGTTGAATCCTAGGCAACGTAGGGATGAGCAAATGTATAAAATATATCGATATTTACAAGCAATATCGATAGATGCAGAGTAAAAAATATCGATACTTCAATATATTGATATTTTCATCTCAAAACGCGATTACTTGAAAAATTGTCAATAACTGTAAGTGGAATAAATTATAATTATTATAAAATATAATAAATCTTATAAAAAAAATATCGAATTTGATATTCGGAAATAAATATCAACTATCGATATTTTGATATATCGATAGTTGGTGCCCTTACCTAAGACAACGTGTTTTGTGTTTTACTTTTACAATTTACTTAATAAGATTTAATTGACTTTTTCCTTCATAATTTTCAGTCTGATTTCATTTTGAAAAAATTGTTAATTTTCAATTAACTCCTTTGTATTATACAAAGCAATGATAATTCAGTGATAATAATTCAATTCATAAAAGTACGCAATTTTTCATCAATTAGGTGTTCTTTATGACGTTATCACGTAAAACTATCGTCCATAAACCGACTGCACAATCTGCACAGCGGTGCAATTAGTGCTTCTGGTCGTGATTAGCTCATGAAAAAAGTAATCCCCATGAACTACTCCATATTAATCTATTGAAATCTATCAGGTAGATCAATTGGGTTCCATCTTTTTAACCGTACTGGTTTTTAAAAACCGGTTTTTTTAGTAAAATTCAAAAACCGAAAAACCGGTTATTCTTATTATTATTTTATTAAATTTTGAAATTCGCAAATGAAGTTTTATAAATGAAGTTGAATTGAAAATAAAAAAAATATCATTAATAAATGGTGTTTTTGATTTGTAAATAAATACAGTAAGGAGGGGGTGATTTTATTATAGATTTAATTTTCATAAAAACCCGGTTTTTAACCGGTTAACCGGGTTTAAGATAGGAAAAACCCGAAAAACCGGTTTTAACAAAACTACGGTTTTTTGCAAACCCTAAACCGTACTATCGCTTTGCTATTATCTAGCAAGTTCAATGCACAGCTGTTTGGATGTTCATCCAATCTTTTCAAATATTTAACGTTAAGTCTATAAATCTCCTCCTTTACTGTTGGAATTGTTGTGTATTGGTGCATTTTGGTGTTTATATAGCAGGACATTAATAATTTCTTGACAAGTTTTCGTCTGGAATCTTTGGAGGATTTCATTATTGGAGTTGGAAACTGTTCCCCATAGTTAGATCCTGTAAGTCCAAATTGGCTTTAAAACTGCTTTGTATACCAAGGGAACGTATGGGGGTCTCCTCCAATTGGGGTACCTTCCCCGTATTGACAGCTCCAGGAATGTCAGACGTTTCAGTCTAATAGTTCGCTGTTATCTAGTAAGCTCAGATGATCATTTAAGCGTCCCAAGTATTTGGTGCTGAATCTGAATGCCTCTTGCTTAACAGTAGCAATTCCTAAATCTTTCGGGATGTCGAAGTTCGTGATATACCAAGGGGCATCGACGATGAAACGCAGTGTTTTAAACTGAAACCTCTGAATTATGTCAATATTAGAGCTGCTAGCAGTTCCCCAAAGTTGTATTCCATACGTTCAGATTGGTTTTAAGACGGCGTTATAGATCATTAGCTTAGGACAGGTGCGATCCGCACCGTAGTACCCACCAAAGCTCTCATAACTTGTGACCAAGTTTATCGCGCTTCTTAGTGATATGTTTGCGTCACGTTAGTCGTCGGTCCAAGTGGATTCCGAGGTTATTCAAGAAGATGTGAGAGCAAATACCTCTTTTGGTTGTGAACGTCTTCTCGATAGATAACTGGGATTTTTTTCCGAGAAGCCAATACAATTGTAGATCACTTAGTGGCGTGGTTGACTAGATAGTTGCCCTAAACGCAAGTGGTCCTGGGTTCGAATTCCAATGAAAGCCTAAGATGTTTTTTTGGTTTTCGAATTCGACGATCCCTAATGACCATAGTAATTGATGCAACCTTAAATAAAAAAATACAATTTTTTAGCTAACCTCTAATTTGTTTGATGTGGTGCACCCTAGTCGTTCTCCTATCCAAATACATTCCTAAATGTTTGACCAATCTTGACCCTCTGGGGAAGTTCTAAACTATTTAATATTACGGAGGGGGGGCTATGTCTCACGACGCAATGTGAAGGTAATATGCACTGACTTGGATGTGTTGATTTTTATTCTCCACTTTTTAGTCCATGCCTCGATCTTGCGGAGATTTGAAATTTTATTGATGCAGCTTCTGGGGTTTTTGCTATCGCTATTATTGTAGTGTCGTCCAAAAACAAAGCTATCAGGATATCATTTGTCGTTGGCATGTTACTTGTGTATAACAGATTAAAGGAGGGAGCACAGGATGTTTTAATGCCGTTTCCTCATTTTTCGTTTTTATTTGAAATAAGCGACCTTCCAGGTATGATGAGAGTACTGACAAATATTCTGGGATTTATTTATCAACTTTATCAAACGCTTGTGATATATCTAGAAACGCAGCTGTGCAATAATTTTTATTTTCTTGAGCTTCTCGAATTGTTTTAATGGTTCTGTGTAGAATACTTAGCTCTAAATCCAAACAGATGGTCTGGGATCACTATTCTGGGTGCTTATGCTGATTGGATTCTGCTCGATAGCATTCTTTTGTTCAGTTTGCTCAGTATTGGCAAAAAGCTGATTGACCTGTATGAGGTCACATTAAGTGGGGGTTTCCCTGGTTTTTAAATCATGATGACTTGAGCACCTTCAAAACCGGGTGCTACGGTTGATCACCGGCGCTCCATGGTTTATTCGCGTATCAATCCTCCATAAGAACCTAAGCGTGATCCCAATCGACGAATCCATCACTTTGGGATACAGAAGACTTGTATCCGGCGTCTCGGAACACGCGAACCCCAGAATTTCCTCTATCTCCCTCCATAGACCCCTAATGCACCACCAACGCAGATTAAAGAAACG
Source organism: Sisyra nigra (assembly GCA_958496155.1). Lineage (NCBI taxonomy): Eukaryota > Metazoa > Arthropoda > Insecta > Neuroptera > Sisyridae > Sisyra > Sisyra nigra. Next base: position 54,877,680 of record OY292314.1, read on the forward strand.
GCACCACTCAGACTATAAACCCCTAAAATAGCAGGGTCCTCCGATGGGAGATTTCCTTGCAACACTGTAACTGTAATGGACATGTTACAACAAAGTTTTAATAATAAAAAAAAGATGACTTGAGCTTTCACACAAGTTTTCCTGGGATTAAATCATGGAACCCTGGAGCTTTGTTGGGTTTTACGTTTTGGATAAGAGCCTTTATTTCTTTGGGTGACGTAAATTTTAGCGTCGTTTTGTTGTGTTTAAAGTTTTCAAGGGTTTTGGCAATTCCCATTGCATGCTTAGTGTGTTGAGCAGTAGGTACTGGGATTTGGTATGAAGACATTTTGTAAATATGTGGCAAAGTATTTTTCTAATTCGCTGCGAACCCAACTATTATCAGTTTTTCGTATAGGGAATTTTTGCTGTGTAGGTTGTTTAAGCTTTTTGATGACTTTCCATAATGAGTACCCACCTAATCCGCAATTCTAGTGGGATTTCTATATTTTAAATAAGATGATTAGTTTAATTTAGAAGGTTGAATTTTCAACATGTCCTAGTGATTAGACCTTCAATATTTGGCATCAGTTTCAAGTTGGTAGTCCTTTTCATTTTGGAGGAAAACCCGTTTTGAATGTTTTCCTTTTGTGATACGGAACCCTAAAATTAAGATTTTCCCAAATGATACGGTCGTCAGTCGCGACTCATAGTGCCGAAAGAGAGTGTGAACTCTTTTCGATTGCTATTATTTTTACGTTTCGACGAGTTTTATTATCGTGTTTAAGGATCTTTTATGAAGCAACCTCGTAAAATGGGGAGATAATTGCATGTCTTGGCACAAATATTTTTGCAGTGGAAGTCGAATGAAATAGTGGAAAATTGTTTGGAAGTTCAATAAAACTAGAAGATTGGATAACGTTTCAGTTTTGTTTTAAAAACTAAAAATTTTCGTTTAAAAATGGAATTCGAACAAGTAATTAACATCAACATATTCGAGGAAATTTATCTCATATAGTAACATTTTGGTGATAAGTGGGGAAACTAGGGTAACTAAGTAACAATTGTGATATCTTGCAAAATCGGAATTCGCACACGTTGAAGGGTTGATAAATTCTAATGTTCTAATGACAGTTGACATGTGTCGTCATTTTGACAGTCGCATTTTTTTTTTTTTGGTCCCGTTATTATGAAAATGAGTGAGAGTTTGTGAGGGTTGAGACGACATGCATATGTGAATATATAATACGTGACGTGTTTCATTCTTCCAAACGAAACATATAGATACAGTGAACTCTCAACAAGTCCCAGTTTACTCTTACCTAATTCCATTTACTTTATCACCTGGATAAGTCGAACATTTTTACGTGTCTCGAGCTAAAACTCTATAAGTCGAAACCCTAACTGATATCACTTCTATAAATCAAACTGTTTTATTTGATTATTGAATTTGATGGGTATAATTTGGAATTGGTTGTTTAATCTAGCAAATTTTAAAAACCCGGATTGAGCCAGTGGTCATTTGCCACTTCGATTTAAATCCTTCTTCTATCTAACTACGCTAAAAACGAACGTAAGTAGGTGCTACCAGGCTGAAACAGGGTTTATTTCCGTACATCCATTTCAACCTGCCACGCCCTGACTTCAGACTATCTAGGTTGAAATGGATTTTAAGAATTAGAGAAATAAACCCTGTTTCAGTCTGGAAGCGCCTACTTACTATTTTCAGCTTAGAAAGGTTGAAGAAGGTTTTAAATCGATGCGGAAAATGACCACATCAAAGGATCAGGATTCACAAGGTTCAATCGGGGTTTTTAAAATTTCGACTCGGGCTTACTCTTCTGGGAATACGGAATCCAGACGTGGTAAAGATAAACGGCACTGCATAGTAGTACGATGGAATGGTACCCTCTTATTAACAGGAGTTCATGCTTTCTAACGACGCTGAAAACGAACGTAAATAGGTGCTTCCTGGCTGAAACAGGGTTTATTTCCTTACATTCATTTCAACCTGTCACGCCCTGACTTCAGACTATCTAGGTTGAAATGGATTTTAAGAATTAGAGAAATAAACCCTGTTTCAGTCTGGAAGCGCCTACTTACTATTTTTAGCTTAGAAAGGTTGAAGAAGGTTTTAAATCGATGCGGCAAATGACCACATCAACGGATCAGGCTTCACAAGGTTCAATCAGGGTTTTTAAAATTTCGACTCGGGCTTACTCTTCTGGAAATACGGAATCCAGACGTGGTAAAGATAAACGGCACTGCATAGTACGATGGAATGGTACCCTCTTATTAACAGGAGTTCATGCTTCCTAACGACGCTGAAAACGAACGTAAATAGGTGCTTCCTGGCTGAAACAGGGTTTATTTCCCTACATTCATTTCAACCTGTCACGCCCTGACTTCAGACTATCTAAGTTGAAATGGATTTTAAAATGTAGGGAAATAAACCCTGTTTCAGCCTGATAGCGCCTGCTTACTTTGTTTTCCGCATAGTTAGATTGAAGAAGGTTTTAAATCGAAGCGGTAAATGACCACATCAAAAGAATCAGGCTCTACAAGGCTCAATCGGGGTTTTTAAAATTTCGACTCGAGTTACTCTTCGGAGAATACAGAATCCAGACGTAGTAAAAACGGCACCGCATAGTACGATGGAACGGTACCTTCTTATTAACAGGAGTTCGTGCTTGAACGTGGAGTGTACTCTTCTGATTTACAAGTCAATCTTGAGACCACTTTATTACGTACCATATGACCTTCAAACTTTCAGGACGAACATTAACAAGCTCCGGGTGTTCCTCAATAAGTTGTTAAGGATCAGTATGAATGCTCCGTGGTGCATCGAGATCCTGGCATAGAGTACATCACGGAGCACATACAACGCTTAGCCGTTGCCTATTTATCACGTTTGGAATACCATAACAATATTTACAGAATCTGGGGATCTGGGGATCTGGGGAATACTGAATACTGGGCATGAGTCAGCAAATGTAATTTGAAGAGGTTTCAATGGGGGTCTCAACGGAAAAACAAATTATATCGTTAGATTTCTGATTAATAGATTTTCTCCCCACAATAAGTCGAACTCTCGAATAATTTTAATGTTTAGTGAAACAAACTATAGATGGAACATCGACTTATCGAGAATTCACTGTAGTAGATAATATATCAAAGCGAAGTTGACAATCGTTAATGTGTATAATAATCAGTAAAGCTTCGTTAGTTTTTAATTTTGCTGTCGTCGTGTAATTATTAGTACAAGAACAACATAAACAAATTATATATCGTTCTAACACAAATATTGGACGGTTCCGGCGAGAGCGTGCATATAGCCGGGGCATAAATGGGAGAGCGCTGAACAAATGTCCTATTATGGACGACAGTGATGAAGCACTATCCCGTTTTAATTACAACGACAGGGACGGAACCGAAACTGTTATGAAAATGGAATGTTCAATTCGCACGCAAATATTTAACGAAAATTGCTCTATAACATATTCGGTCGAAAATCAATTTAATGTCATTTTCGGCGAGATGTGCAGCTGCCTGTGTGTGTGTGTGTGTGTGCATAACTACACTTTATGCTTTTTGAATTTGCTCCGGATTGTTTTTCTTCTTTGCTACTAGACGTGCTTTTAATAATTTTAAAACGCGATCAAATACATGTTGGAACACGCATAAGGGCTCGTTGAGGGGATGAATTTTCACGATTGAGGTTTAGAACAAACGAAATTTTATTCAATTCCTTTCGAAGCCACTAGGATTTAAAATATTTTAACGTTTCACGAGTTCTTAGGTTTGTGTTTAATTTATCTTACACTATAGACACTTATTAACTGCTCGTTAACAAGGAGTTAGTTCACTGTTTAACTAGTCAGTTTTCACAGTCACTTATTCACTAATTGTCACTCACTATTGCACTGTTACACTTTATTTATAATGTTCACAATTTATTTAACACTGTTCACTTTCACTATTTATTTTAAAACTCGTCGAAAATTTATTTTGCACTGATCACTTTCACGATTTATTTAGACTGTTCACGTTCACTATTTATGTCAAGACTGACTCGCCTATGTTTGTCCGGAGCTTATATAGGATTTCGGAATCCTTCTAGAATATTCGGTTCTATTATTCCCTGGTAGGAATTTCCATTCTTTTGTCTAATCCTTCGTGCCCGGTGGTCTTCAAAGACGAATCTCTTAGAGAAAGAATATTCTAGAATTCCTAGAATTTCACAAGACTTCTCACATCCTGTGACCGTGGTGCTTCTCCCTTGGCTGGTGATTGGTTTGGCCCACCCATGACTAAGGGCAGGTGACACCACCCCAGAGTCATAAAATGGCGACACTCTCTTAGACACATGTCATGACATTATGTCAGGTGTGTTCCTTTCAGTTTGTGATCTAATATATTACTGGATTCCACCATAAAAGAATTAAAGTACAAACTGACCTCATTATTAAACAAAATGAACGGTTTAAAAATGCACAAAGCAACCGGTTTTGATATGGTCAGAGCTAAACTCGTCAGGGAGCTCCGTATTAACGGAAAATTTGCAAGTCATTACATCTTTAATGCTATTCTTGCATTTAGCCAATTAGTCTTCTCCCCGTCTTGTCAAAGGTTTTTGAAAGACTTATTCTAGTTAAAATTATTCCAATCTTACCTGAGAAAAAAATAAATCCGGACCACCAGTTTAGGTTTAGACAAAATCACAGTACTGAGCAGGTCCATCGCCTGACCAACTACATGAAAGGAGCCTTCGAGGAAAAAAAAACTACGCAGGACTCTTTTTAGACATTGCTCAGGTATTTACTTGACCGTGCCTGGTATGGTGGCTTCTTGTACAAGGCGAGGAGATGACTGTCCTACTGGTATTACGGAATTATACGGAGATACCTCCGTGGTGGAACGTTTTTCGTTCAATATGGGAGTTCCTGGAGTAAATTCTACGAAGTTAACGGGGGTGTTCCACGGAACAGTGTGCTTGCTCCTACCTTCTACAACATTTTCCGATAAGGACATTGTCACGCCAACTTTCGCTGACGATACTGCACTTCTCTGTGCTAACTTCAACCCTTTTGTGGTGTGGAATTGCAGTGTCTTGCAAATTCTATCCTGAAATAGGCGAATAACGATTGTCAACGATTGTTGCGTCATGAATACTGGGGAGATAAATATCTAGGATTTCACCTGAATAAGCGCTTAACGTGGAAGACCCACATAAAAAAGGTGGGCTAGTTTAAAATTCTCCACCGTAATCCTGACCAGGCAGAGATCGGTTCTGAACCTAGCCTCAAAAATTATGATCTATAAGGCCTCAGGTTCGTTCGCGAATACCATACTGAACCGATAACGAATCAGTTTACGACCGATTTAGGATCATCGCCAAACGCATGCAAGTTTATGAACCGAATTACGGTCCGATATTCGCGGTTCACACGAAATGCATTCGTTACCGATTCATAATTGGTTCTAGCGATCCTCAGATTTTTGTTAGGATGAAAAATTCGATTCTCTTACTCATGCGCAGTTTGCTAAATTGTGGCTAATTCAAAATCCAGTTTTGCTGTCATGCTGCGTTCACACGAGTCAACTTTAGTTTTTAGTTGATCAAAAAAAGTTTGAACAAGTCATCACACTAGGTTTTTCATTCAACTTTTGATCGATCAACTAAAATCGGTCAACTAAAGTTGACTCGTGTGAACGAGGCATCAACGTCTGTCAACGTTCAATTCAATTAATTTCGTGGGTTCTCGTTAATCCTCGTCTTACTTCCGAACATTTTTAAACTCGTTCACGGAAAAATGACCCTTAATCAGTTCATAAGCGTGTATGGGGTTGGCGATTATCCTAAATCCACTTGAATTGATTCGTTATCGGTTCAGTATCAAATCCGCAAACTATTGCTAAGACCAACATGGGCATATTGTAGGGTACTGCTAAGACATCAAACGGCTAGCTGCTTCAGAGGCAACAGACAATAATACTAAGGTCCTTTCTGAGAGTAGACCGTTACATCAGAAACATGGAGAAATTAACTAAGCAGCTGAGCATAAGATATTTAGAAAGAGTAAAAGCTCACCCGAACTGTCAAAATTGCTTCAGAACCTTCATTAAAAAGACTAAAGCGCATAGACGCCAATATATTTCTGAAGCCAGAAGTTCAGATTATATTAGTCTTAACATTTTTTCGAGCTTTTCCGTCTTGACTATGGGGATTTTCTTCCTAAATTTTCCATTGATTGTACTTTTAATCCACCAAGTTTCCCTTTTAATATTTTTATAAAAAGCGACCTAGAATTGTTACATATCTCTGGAAAATTGTTAAAAATAGATAAAAGTGTAATAAATATTCTATAAAACTGTGTCGAATCTAAGTATATCTGATAGCAAATCGATATTTACAAGCTCGAAAAAATGAGCTTTGATACATATTATATATATATCTGTAGTGGATATCGAATGGAAAAAGTCAACTTCCAATATTTCACTTTAAACAAAAGCTGAGTATAAATCAATATCATTAATCATTTGACCTTAAGAGCCGAGTCGAGCCACATACAAAAAAAAAATGTCACGTTTCCTCTCTTTATTGCTGCGCCCCCTTTCGAAATTAGAGCGTGGCTCGCGAAAAAGAGACGAGCAAAACGTATTAAACATTTTTGCACAAACATAAAAGGACACAAATGAAAATGGTGTTTTGTATTACGAATAGTATAATCCAGATAAAGCGCTAACAAAGAATAAACATAGACATATCATTCTTTTCATGCGAGTGTTGTCTCTGTCTCGACTATGAGTACCTACTAGAAAAAAAAATTTATAAATAAATATGTGTAGAGAAAATTCTTCGCAACTCGGATGCTTTATATTGTTGTGTGTGTGTGTGTATGTTGGTACATATATTTTAATGCAAAACATGCAGCTTGTCCGGCTTGGCTTGATCTTTGTCCTATTGTATATATCGTAATATGCGTGTGTGTGTGTGTGTGTGTGAGAGAGTTGGGATGTTCTCAAACTATTACACTTCGTGTTACGCAATTTGTTTCATGACAATATAATGTTTAGAATATTAATGAATAATTATTTTTTTCGGCGTTCACAGAATACTAAACTTGCAAAAAATATGTAAAATTCGTGTTTTTGAATAAATTAACGTTTTTAATTAGACAGACACTGGCCCGGCCACCGGTTTCACTCCGGCCACCGGACCCACCGTGTTCAACCGGGAATCAAACTGGATAAGTTAAATTATTTTTGTTGGGTTCCGTGCGAACAATAGGAAAAATAAAAAGCGTTTTTCTCAAAAACGGATCTTCTTCATTCAAGTCAACTATACAGGGTGTCCCAGCGTGACCGGCCATTAGAAGTTTCCGGAGAACCTGTAATAAAAGAAATCTGAAAAATTGGACTTACAGCCTAACTGGATTGGAGCTACCTTTCAAAAACATTTTTCTGACACTTCCGGTTATACCGGTAATTGCAAATGGCATTACCTATTTGTTTTTATTACTAACCGACTTCAAAAAAAAAGGAGTAGGTTCTCAATTCGACTGTATTTTTTTTTATGTTTGTTACCTCAGCATTGGATAGCTCGATTTTGATAATTCTTTTTTTATTTGTAGAACACAACCTTAAATTAATCTCTTATCCATTACAAAAAAAAAAAAAACTCCACTCATAAGGGGTTAAAAATTAGAGATGAAATAATATTATACATTTTTCCTGGCTAACCCGATTTTGATAATTTTGTTTCTATTACGTACAATGTACCTTTATATTATTCACATTTCAATTTATAGAAAAAAATCCACCCCTTAAGGATGAAAATAGGGGATGAAATAGTGACATTTAACCGAATTTTGATAATTTTTTTTTTGTTGAAAAAAGTAATCCACTTAGTTTTGTTATTACATTTAAAAGCAAAAAATTTCAACTCTTAAAAGCAAAAAGGGATGATGTAGTAACTTTTAATAATAAACGGCGCAGCCTCAAATGAGCAGCGCGTTTGGAAGCCTAACCATTTTCAAGAAAATAAAATCAGTTTTCAAACTTCAGATCACTAAAACGCGAGAAATAAATAAATATTATAAAAAAATGAAAAACCAACTTTAAAATATATCAAAATTCTTAAACAAGAAATGCACTAAAAAGTAACAAAATAATGGCGTATCCTTGCAGTATCTACAACTTACAAATTATTAGGATGATACAATGTACAACTATTGTTATTTTTGGAGTTGGTGTCAGCCAAGGAAATACGACTATATTGGTACTTAGCAAAAAACGAGAATACCTTATGAAAATTAATTTTCAAATGAACTTTTAAACAATATACTCCAACTGTAACAATATCAAGCGACCTTTAAACTACAAAATACCAATTTCCAACTAAACCTTTTTACAATTTTAACAAATTACCATAAATATTTATTTTCTTGACTGACACCAACTCCAAAAATAACAATAGTTGTACATTGTATCATCCTAATAATTTGTAAGTTGTAGATACTGCAAGGATACGCCATTATTTTGTTACTTTTTAGTGCATTTCTTGTTTAAGAATTTTGATATATTTTAAAGTTGGTTTTTCATTTTTTTATAATATTTATTTATTTCTCGCGTTTTAGTGATCTGAAGTTTGAAAACTGATTTTATTTTCTTGAAAATGGTTAGGCTTCCAAACGCGCTGCTCATTTGAGGCTGCGCCGTTTATTATTAAAAGTTACTACATCATCCCTTTTTGCTTTTAAGAGTTGAAATTTTTTGCTTTTAAATGTAATAACAAAACTAAGTGGATTACTTTTTTCAACAAAAAAAAAATTATCAAAATTCGGTTAAATGTCACTATTTCATCCCCTATTTTCATCCTTAAGGGGTGGATTTTTTTCTTCAAATTGAAATGTGAACAATTTAAAGGTACGTTGTACGTAATAGAAACAAAATTTTGCAAAATCGGGTTAGCCAGGAAACATTTTTAATATTATTTCATCTCTAATTTTTAACCCCTTATGAGTGGAGTTTTTTTTTAAATGGATAGGAGATTAATTTAAAGTTGTGTTCTACAAATAAAAAAAAGAATTATCAAAATCAAGCTATCCAATAAGAAGTTAATATTTCATCCCTTAGTTTTCAACCCCTTAGAAGTGGAAGATTTCCCTCAAATTAAAACTGGACCCCTCGAAAAGCACCAGCTTTCAAATAAAAAAAGAATTATCAAAATCGAGCTATCCAATAAGAAGTTGATATGTCATCTCTTAGTTTTCAACTCTTTCGAAGTGAAAAATTTTCTTAAAATTAAAATGGGACCACACGAAAAGCACTGGCTTTCAAATAAAAAAATAATTTTCATAATCGAGCCATCCAATAAGAAGTTAGTATTTCATCCCTTAGTTTTCAACCCCTTAGAAGTAAACGATTTCCTTCAAATTAAAATGGGACCATTCGGGAAGCACCAGCTTTCAAATAAAAAAAGAATCATCAAAATCGCTCCACCCAGTCGGAAAAGCTGAGGTAACAAACATAAAAAAAAAATACAGTCGAATTGAAAACCTCCTCCTTTTTTGAAGTTGGTTAAAAAGGATAATGGTTAGATAATTTTGAGAAACAAATTTTTTAAAAATTTCAGCTTAAAGCTTAAGTACTTAAAAGTTTTTCAGTGTCAATAGACACTGAATAATTTTATTATTACACGGAAAAAAATAGTGACGTAAAATTTACAACACTAAACTAGTAATATTTTTACTGCACTTTGTGTTCACTATATAACCACAAATATAACAGCAGATAACACACTGTGTTGTATTCAGCTCTAACGTATAGTATTTTTACTATCATAGTGTAGAAAATATATGTAGCTGTTACAACTGCTGAGTGTTGTACAAATAACAAATGTTGGTGTTTGCGCATGCGGCGCGTACAACATAACCAATAACTTTGACAAATAAATGCAAGTGTCAAAAATTCAACTACATTTTTACTAGTTCATGTTGTAAATAATACTACAGTTTTTTTAATTACACTTGACTGGTAAACGTTACTAGTTAATGTAGTAAAATGAACAAGAAATGTTGTTAAATCTACAACACATTTTTTTCCGTGTACTGTTCTTGTCTACTATCTTAACGTTATTTTTCACTAAAATCGTTTTGAATGATTGTACCAAAATAAGGGTGCTGATCTAAACTATTAAAGGCCTTTTTTGTTACGAATTTTTAATAGTTATATTATAGTTATATTAACTATATTTCCCTTGTGTACTGTTTGTAAATCTTGTACATCCATTTCTAATATTGGAATTCTTTAGTGGATTTTAGCCAGTTGTTCAAAAAATAAGCTAAGGTTTTGGCTGATAATTGATATTGAAACATAAATAAAGAATAAACGAGTTAAAAGTTACACAAAAATTTGATCGTAATAGAAAAAGAAACAAATCAAAGATAAACTTTCATTAATATATTCATCTGTGAAGTACACTGCCGGCCAAAAGTTTGAGACCATATAGATTTAAGCCAAAAAAAGGAAATATTTTTAAAAATTCAAAGACAAATACAGTAAAAATGTTTATTAATATTATAGTTATAACTTTTAAACATACTTAGTATAGAAAATAAACATAAAAAATTATTCTATAAAAAAAAATGAACTAATTACTCAAACTGTTTTTTCATCAAAAAATCCTCCCTTGCACTTTATTACTTTTTCTACTAGCCTCGGCATTCAACTTATTAATTTATTTATGGTTTCTTGAGAAATTTTGTTCCAGCTTTCTTGTAGTAGTCTCCACAAGTCTGCAAGTGAAGAGGGACACTCCTCTCGGACATTCCTATCAAGCTCGTCCCACAAAAGCTCGATTGGATTGAGATCCGGACTTTGCGGTGGCCATTTCATGATTTTAAAACTCCTTCTGCTTCTTTTTGTAATAAATAATTTTTACATAGCTTGGAAGTATGCTTTGGGTCGTTATCTTGCTGGAAAATGAACCCATTGCCAATTAAACTTAAGCCTGATGGTACAGCATTTTTTTCGAGAATTGTTTTATATTCCTCTTTCTTCAAAATTCCATCAATTTTAACCAAATTTCCAATTCCATGGCCTGAGAAACAACCTCAGACCATTATTGAACCACCACCGTGCTTAACAGTTGTTACTACACAATCTGGTAACATCTTTTCTTCGGTGCTACGCCGAACGTAAATTCGTCGATTTGAGCCAAATACTTGGAATGACTTGACTCATCAGTCCAAAGAACTTTTTTAAAATCATCTTCTGTCCAATCTCGATGGAATAGGGCCCACTCCATCCTTTTTTTCTTATTTTGCGGCCTTAGTAAATGTTTCCGAACGGCAACACGACCAAACAGTTTAGCGTTCCTCAACCGTCTTTTCACTGTGGTAAGCGAAACTGGTTTATTTAAAGATTTGTTCACTTCAGCACGAATTTTTGGTGCTGTTAAGCGTCTATTTCTTTTGCTGGTAATAACGATAAACTGATCCTCACTAGAAGTAGTAGCTCTCGGTCTTCCTGAACGTGGAAAATCTTGAAAACTACCCGTTTCCTTAAACCGAATAATTGTGCGATGAATACAAGTCTTCGAAAGTTTAAGTTGAGACGCAATTTTACGTTCGGATTTGCCTTCATTATGTAAAGTAACAATGGCAGATCGAGTTTCGATATTTATTTCTCGTACTTTTCCCATTTTTAAAACGTTTTAACTATAGAAACCCCAAGTTAAGACTAAATTAAATTATTCGTACAAAATGGTACATAACTTAAAACAAAAATTTAAAATAACCTGTTTTAGAAAGTCTAAATAATAACAAAGAATAGGCAGTGCAAAATTAAAGAAGAATAGAATTAAAGAACAATTAATACGGAGCTACTTTAAATATAATGATGACCCTTCCACTGGCCAGACACCCTGCGGTCTTGGATGTTTTTAAACAGAACCCATTAATTCTATTTGTACCTGAGAAACATACCTACAAAAGTCTCTTTAGATGTTCACCAGTAATTTAAAAATATGTATGGACAACAATTTTTATTTTATTACCGAAACTTTGAATACAATAAGTGATAGCATAAATATATTACAACTGGTCTCAAACTTTTGGCCGGCAGTGTATGTATGGAACTCTCCGTGCGCTCATTCTCGTATTTGTCCACTTTTTTTATGATATTTGAGATCAAATCTTGTCATTGGCGTAATATAATTCCATTTTTTATTGACTTGTGAAAATTATTAAAAAGTGAATAATTTATAGAAGGGCAAATGACAGTGATTGTATGTGATGAATTTTTGATAAAAATTTGATTATGACGAAAGTATCCCGATAATGCAATATTAATGGGATAAATTTCGTATATTTATATACCAGAAGATTCTGGCGTTCACCATGTGTTAGGCTGTTATATTTTATATAGACACGTAGAGTATGAAGCACGTATATGTTATGGGTAACAAATTTTTAATTCAGTACCGAGAAGAAATCAAAAGGAATATTAAGAGGATGGTGTGTTGTCGCCTGTACACTTTTTATTACATTTGGGTGTCCGCTGGCACGAACACACGATATCGAAGTACATACATATAAATTATGTATATATGGCATCTATGAGTGAGTCTGAATAATTTCGTATTTTTCGCATCCCTCGACACACACAACCACCACCCTCAAAAAAGTTGAGCCGGCCCCAAAATGAAATTTTAAATTACATCCACACACGTTTTGTGTCGAATGATACAACTTTTACATCGCACACACGCTGGGCTGGCAAAGTTCAACTAGTCATCAGCTAGTCATCGCTATAATATTGATATCGTAACGTTAACTTTTCCATTCAACTCGTTACACGTCGAGACGTAGAGCACGCTTCAACTCGACGCTATCTATTTGTAATATATAGCTAAGTATGAAACGGTGACATACTTTCAAAATTTCAACTCGAACTCGAAACTCTAACGCTTTTCATATCAATGCCCCACTTATATTTACATACGTAATAAACGAAACTTTACGCTTTCATGTTCGACGTTAAGATAAAACCGAAATAAATGGATGGCAATTTGACCGGGTGGCAATTAGCGCAAATTTACCTGACTCAACAATTTATTTCAACTAATTCGAATAAAAATTGGCACTGGGTGTGTGCTTCGAGGCCTGTAAATTACAACCTCAATTAGGTGTAAATCCTGGATATATTACGTGCTTTGATTAAGAAAATAAAAATGGTCAAGTACTAGTTAAATTCGTAATAGAAGTTTTTTTTTTTTATTTTCTTTATCACTAGATTTCTTTGCACATTTACATTCACCCTTGATGTATTTACACTCAACACTCCCGGGTCACTGTTCACGGTGTTACAGTTCGATGAGGAAGTTGGCCTAACTGAGGAAGTTCAGGCATGCTGTAATCCCCTGCTTTCGTGGAGTCAAAAAGACAAAGCTGTCAAATATCTGAGGGTCTATCTAGATAGAAGGTTAATCTGGTCTGATCATGTCAAAGCTAAGCTAAGAGACGTACATTTCCAAAATAAGGTCCTCAGAATTGCAATCGGATCCCCTTGGTTCATACGAAACTCCCAGATCTACAAAGAACTTAATATGCCATACCTGGAAGAATACATCAAGCAGACTGCGGGCAAATTTTTCAACACCTTAAACGAGTGTATAACTGCCCAGGCGCTGGGTCTTGGCGATTCCAGAACTCAAAGGAGGCTAAAAAAGAGACTCCCCCAGGACTGTGTGACTAAGAGTACCACAAATTTCAAAATTTCCTTAACAAATATTAATTCATTGTTCGAGGATGAATGCAAACCTCTAGATAGGTCTAAAGTGAATCGTGCAAATGATATCCTTACCATGTATAGCCATTATCGTATTGGCTGATCTGGTAGAGTACCCATCAATATCAAAAAAAAAATCCCCTGCTCCGTGTTCAGTTTTGTGGCACCGACCACTTCAGTCTGAGTCTTTCAGTTTCTGGGCATTTCAACAGCATGTGTTTTATGGATATATCAGGTTTGTTCCAATCGTCCAGCCATGGCGATGCACAAACACGAAAACAGACAAAAAAGAGCAAGACATTGACCAAGAGTGAGTGAAGAACTGTTTCAGCCTAGGTCGAGAGGCGACAAAAAAGTGCATAAGCTTGCCGAAACCAGTGTCGATATAAGTGCTCGTCATGAAAATGTACGTAAATGGCTGTGTTGGAGCAGGAACGAACCTGCTGAAATAGTTCTTCACTCACTCTTGTATCTTGGTCAATGTTGTTTTGCTCTTTGTCTGTTGGTCGTGTATGTGCATCGCCATAGTTGGACATTTGGAACAAACCTATTGTATCTACGCCTGCTGTATCGCTCCGCTGTCCTGCTGAACAGGTGTCTGTGAGTCAGTCTTGTATGCCTTATCCTCAATCTGCAGAAGCTAACCCCTAGGTTCCCTGGCAGCCCCTGTCCAGATAATTTCTCTGAGGTGGATACTCTAATGTTATTGAGCTTTCATGGTTGAGATCACCAAAAGTCGTCCCACAGCCCTTGTTCTTTTCTTACACTGCCTTGTTGTGTCCTCGATTGAAAATGTCAGTTCTGGTCTTAGATCACCATTTGTCGCTTCTCTTGCTCCTAAGTCTGCTGAAAAATTACCAGAAATATCTTTATGTCCCGGGATCCTTATAAGTTCTATATCCATAGTGTAAAGCTCTCTTGGGTTGTGTTGAATTTGTGCCACTGTCGTGTTTTTCTTTTCTCTACTCTGTATGTTTCTTACGCGTGATAGGGAGTCAGAAAAGATGGCTATTGGTTCCTCCGACGGGCTTTTTTCTACTAGTTCTAGGTATCTCAGAATTGCTTTGGTCTCACAAGTGAATATAGAGCACTCGCCTGGCATTCTTTCTCTGATGGTAATTCTACAGAAGAGTATTGTGAATTCCTGACTTTCCATTCCACACTGAGCCATCTGTGTAAACTTTTTTGTGGTCTTGATATAAAGTGTTTTCATTTCTAACTGGAGCTTATGATTAGAGCTTAGATTTATTTTTTGATTCCAGCGACCCTCATATACTCCTTAGCTCTTGTTCGGATTGGTGATCGACGTTCTGGGTAGTCTCTTTTATGGTATATTTTGTAACGAGTACTTTTTCTTGCGTATGTAAGTGAGGGACAGCTGACCAGCTTCCGCCAGTATACTGCCCATTGGACTTGTCCTAAAAGCACCTGTAAATAGTTGCATCGTTTGGAAGCTGAGTGGTGCAGAATTGCACGATCATTGATTTTAGACTGTATAAGGGTGGATATACGTGGTTTTTGGTATACTTGTATCTGCTTCCTATTCCTTGGATGGGATTGCCTTGAGTAGATATAGACGCTTGTAACAGTTAAGACTGATGATATGACTCTTCCATGTCATTTTCTGATCGAAGATAACTCCCAGAATTTTCTTTTTTTTTTAGTTCTTCTTGTTTGACACTAGTTCAGCAAACCTACAAAGTCACTATACATACTAATGATGAGAGTGATTATTGTCTTTTAATAGCTGGGGGTTTATCATTTATCCTCGAGCATTGTATTGATAATTTTTTTTTTATTAATTTCCTGCGGGAGCTTTATATTCTGTCTTTTCTGGGTTCTGCATTGTTGACCCAAGTTTAGACTCCTTATGTGCTCTTTTATACTTATCATGCCTAGTTCGTTGTAGATTTGAGAGTTCCGCATGTACCGGGTTGCTGTCAAGATAATACACAGCGCCTTGTTTTGGAAAATTTGTAGCCTCTTAAAATTCCCCTCGGAAGTGTTGAACCGAACAGAACAGCCGTAAGTTAAGGTGTCTGATCATAGCTTTGTAGATCATAGGAGAGCATATTGATTTTTACTACTATATAGTAAATGAAGTATTGTAATCGGGTCGAATTTTCGAATTCGAGCTTTCACCGGAAATACATGTTTTGAGGTCCCCAGAGTCCAAAAAAGTGGTTTTTAGAAACATGTCTGTGTGTGTGTGACAGCCATATCGTATCGAAAGCTTTATCCGAATTTCACCAAACTTGGCATTTGACATCCATATTATACCTAGTAGTGCCGCGAAGCTTTTGGTTGAAATCAGTTGACCGAAAGCTCCACATTATTCTAGGATTTTTGGAGCTTTTTTAATTTTTTTTCGAAAACGGCTCTAACGATTTTCTTTAAACTTACTATAGTTCTTAGACTTATTGATACCCAAAACTTTTATTTGAAACTTTTTCCTGGGAAAATTCGAATAATGACAGTTCTGGGATGAAGGTTGGGAATTCGTATATACATATGCATATAGTTATGTTTATATGTATATATATATTTACAAGAGGGTAAAGCTGTACTAAGCGAGCATTTGCTTCCCTTATTTTTGAGGTGATGTGATCTCTCCAGCTTAGTCTGCTGTCGAAGAATATTCTGAGGTACTTCACGGGCTTATTTCTGGGGCACCAAGGAATTTCGCTTTCCCCTTATACAAGGTTATTCTGATGCTCTCCAAACCTCCTCAGGATGAATATCTTTGCAATGCTTTTCCATGGTTTACGAGGATCTTCCAATCACCATACCACGTTAGTATTTTCTTTGACACTACTTTCTTGATTGGAGCTCCCAGATAAATCATGTTGAGGACGTTTTGACGAAAAAATGAATCCTGCTCTTTCACGTGACTCAGGAATCCTGATTTCTGAGGCTATTTCTAATAGAAGGTTAAAAAAAATGTAGTTTTAAATAGATATCCTTTAAAACACCGACCATATTTTGATTTATGAGAACTAATCTTAAGGCTCGGGAAAAAAACGACCACCTAAGTTAATAAGAAATCGATCTAAAAGCTTTATTACATATGTATATAAATATACCTCAGTCGAGTTTAGATATAATTTGCCCGATAAAATGTATATTTATGCATATTAAACTGACAAGTTGTAAAAATATGTGGAAAGATTATCGTTCCAGTTTATTATTTTTTTTTTCCCGCTTCCAAAGATTTCTTTCGTCTTTTTCTTTAAATAGGTGACCTAGAAAACTTTTTTTTATGTATGTGTGTGTTTTTAAATTATGTGAGGATGGTTGAATATTTTAAACTTAGCAATGAACAACAAAGATTTTCCCTAGCTAAAGGTCTAAGATAGAAACATGTAAATATTCGTACTATATGTGTTATATGATGTGCGCTCGTGGAAAATTCATAAAAGGTTTGCATGTTAATGCATACATCAGCCTGATAATATTCCATTCTACAGACAGAAAAAAAAATGTTAAAGGTAAAGATATATACCTATAGTGTGCATGATACATTAAATACAAGCTTCAAACTTCCAACTGAAATTTATAGCTATGCGAACGAAGCATAATTGTTTGCAATAGTAAAAAAAAAAAAATGTTAAGACATTGTGAATAAATCGATCGATCAAAAGAAAAAAAAATTCTGTGTAGTATTTCTGATATAAATAGGACATTAATACAATATGCTGATTCTGGAAACTTGATCGTGAAAAGAATGAATTTACGAGCTTACTTTAAAACTCTTAAATTAATTGAACGCTTCGAGTGTCAATATAAACTTTCGTCTAGCGTTTGCTCAAATAGCGATCGTTCTGATTAATTTCAACGTTATAATAAAAATTATTAATGACTTTCCTGGCAGGGTGGTTTTTTTGCTTTCTCTCGAAAACAGTTTTATTACGAGCTGTCAACATGGGGGGGGGACTATTTTATTTAGTAATTTAATTTTGAAGAATTTAAAGCTTGGTTGTTAGTAATTTTGCTATTTCATACTCTAAAAATTTAGTCAAAGTATGCTTGAACAAAAGAGATATTGAAGGGTTTGTAAATATTGTTGACTTCGTAAAAAATTTCAACATAAAGTACAAATAAAGTCTATTTAATATTATAACGTTTTTATGGGTTCGAGGATTTGTGTTTTATGATTAGAATTTTATTTTTAACAGTTGTTTATTGATTTATCTTACACTATTGTCACTTATAAACTATACGTTAACAATGAGTTAGTTTTCATAGTCACTTATTCACTAATTGTCACTCACTATTGCACTGTTCACTTTATTTACAATATTCACAATTTATTTCCCACTGATTACTTTCCGAGAGATTGTCGACGTTGACGATTTATTTTCAAACTACGATTTCTTTTAACACGGTAAGGTTATCACTCGTATTGTCGGTTTATTTACAACTGAACTGCTGGTCTGCCTTCTGGCTTATTTACAATTTACTTAACACTGTTTACTTTCACTATTTATTTTAGCACTTTCACTCTCGGAAGTGATCAGTGGGAAATAAATCTTCGACCAGTGTTAAAATAAATAGTGAAAGTGATCAGTGATAAAATAAATAGTGAAAGTGAACAGTGTTAAGTAAATTGTGAACAGTACAATAGTGAGTGATAATAAGTGAATAAGTGACTGTGAAAACCCAACCAACACTGTTCTCGAACATTCCGAATGCTAAAATTCTCTATTACTAGAATATTCGATTCCATTGTTTTAGTGTCTGTCTTTTTCTCATCTATTAATAATTTAATGGAGAAATTTCTAGAAGACAGCTATTATTTCATACTGTCTCGCCCGCTCCTCCATTGTTCGCATCGTTACCCACGACACCTCCCCCGGAGTCATAAAATGGCGACACTCCCGAGACACATGGTCGCACATTCTTAGACTTCTTAGAATTGCGTACAAATACGTTGTTTAAAAGCTTTATTAAAAGAAATATTTTATTGAAACTATTTTCCATTGTTAATTCAATGCTTTTTGTGAAAAATCGACAACTTTTAAGGTCTCTATTTTTCAATTACAAAGTTTTCAAAAAAAGGAGGAGGGTTCTCAATTCGACTGTATTTTTTTTTTATGTTTGTAACCTCAGAATTTTCGACTGGGTCAACCGATTTTGATGATTTTTTTTTATTTGAAAGCTGGTTCTCTCCGTGTGGTCCCATTTTAATTTGAAGATAATCGTTTACTTCTAAAGGGTTGAAAATTAAGGGCTGAAATATTAATTTCATATAGCTCGATTTTAATAATTTTTTTTTCATTGGTAGAACATAATTTTACATTAAATTCATTTCCATTTTTTATAAAAAAAAAACTCCACTCATAAGGGGTTAAAAATTAGGGGTGAAATAATAAATTTTTCCTGGCTTACACGATTTCGATAATTTTTCACATCGTACCTTTAAATTGTTCATAATTCAATTTGAAGAAAAAAATTCGCCTCCTAAGGATGAAAATAGGGGATGAAATAGTGGAAATTAACTGAGTCATCGGATTTTGATGATTTTTTTATCGGAAAGAGTATTCTACTTAGTTCGTTCATTATATTTAAAATCGAAAAATTTCAACCCTTAAGAGCAAAAAGGGGATGTAGTTGTAATTTTTAACATTTAACGGCGCTGCCTTATATGAACAGCGCCCTTAGTAGGTTTATCCATATTCAAAGAAATAAAATCAGTTTCAAACTTCAGATCACTAAAAATCGAGAAATAAATAAAAATATAACAAAATTAAAAACCTACTTCAAAATAAATTTAAAAAAGTGGTTGCGTGTACTTATGTACGCGCGTGAGAAGTTATACTTCTTTGGCATCATTAAAAATTAGCTTTTATTAATTGCATTCAAATAATCAGTTTTAAAAAATTAGAAATTAATATTTAATAATAATAATAATATATATATTTAAAGATATAATTATTAAAAATAAAATTTAGTGAATAATATTTTAATTTATATCAATAAATAATATCCAAAGAAAGCTGCAAGACGTTTATAAAATTTGTCAGGATCATTTTTCTGGTTAACAATTCATGCATGTCATGAAAACGAAGCTTCATAGAAATTGCGAAATAAAGTTAGTAGCTACTTGTCAAAGTAAATGTGTTAATCTTATTCATATCTTGTTTTACTTAATTATTATTCTAAGATGGTTGAATCATTTCAGAACCCCATATTTCCTGATAACTAAGAATATGCATTAAATTCAGACTAAGATTTTCATGACTAACCTCAAAATAGTATATAAGATACTGTAAAATTTGAGAAAAGTAATAAGTCATTTGTATATATAATTATTTTTAATTTTAATATAAAAATAAATAAGTAAGTAAATAAATAAAGCAAAAATTCAAATTACGCTCGACAAGAAACCGAGTGATTTGTGGCCATCTTTGTTTTGTTTATTTTTGTCTCAAGATGGCCGCCCATCTAAAAATTTTATTCTTATCATTTTTTCATAATGTACCTAAAGAAGTATAACTTCAAAAATCTTAAACAAAAAATGCACTAAAAAGTAACAAAATAATGGCGTATACTTGCAGTGTCTACAACTTACAAATTATTATGATGATATAATGTACAACTATTGCTATTTTTGGAGTTGGTGTCAGCCAAAGAATTTAACATAAATAAAAGTTTGTAAAAAGGTTTAATAAGTTATTGATATTTTGTAGTTTAAAGGTCGCCAGATATTGTCACAGTACTAGCACTAGTTACTACATTGTATAAAAGTTCATTTGAAAAATACATTTCATAAGGTATTCTCGTTTATAGACCAAGGTAAACAATTTTTGAACAGAAAAAAAATTATAGTAGGCTATAACTCATTAGAAAAGGAAGAAAATACAACAAAAATGAAAGGAAAAATAAATTACGGTCGATCTGACGTGGAGAAGTGAAAAAGGGAGGTGTTTTTGAGGGTAGAAACGGTTTATCTCAATTTCCGACAATACATTGCATTTTCTGAGAACAATTAACATTGAAATCTATATAATTTTTGAAAAACCAAAAACTTGGTAATTTGAATTTTTCACATAAATTTTGAGGTTATGTGAAAAAAGTGTCAGTACAAAAGGTGTATATCTACTAATTATCTACAACTTTGTAACAATGTAACTTTTTTCCATAGGACTTGTAGTTTTGTCGAAAATCAAGAAAAAACGTTTCTACCCTTAAAACACCCTGCTTTCGCATTTCTCGACCTCACATTGACCGTAATTTATTTTTCCTTTCATTTTTGTTATATTCTCTTCCTTTCTAATGGGTTTCATCCTTTTTTATTTTTTTCCTTTTTTATCATTTTCAAAGGCAGAAGTACTGGTCTATTATTGCTAAGTACCAATATAGTTGTATTTCCTTGGCTGACACCAACTCCAAAAATAACAATAGTTGTACATTATGTCATCCTAATAATTTGTAAGTTATAGACACTACAGGGATACGCAATTATTCTTTTACTTTTTATTTCTTTTGAAGTCGATTTTTCATTTTGTTATAGTTTTAATTTATTTATTAAAAATTTAAGTTCTACTTTCTTTGTTTATTTCTATCAAACAGTTAAGGAGAAGGTATAGGTAGCTAATCACCTATCTTAACACTAAAGAAGGGAATAGATCAAATTTATAGGGACTCTTTAGTAACGCTTGCTTCCTTAAAATAGGTAAGATTAAAGAATTGTTTATAAAATGAAAATTATGTTAAGGGAAGCTAAATGTGTGCAATTTAAGGACACCTTTGGCAAGGCGTTTTATAACCTTAAGCAAGAAATGCACCGAAATGCACACGAAAAAAATAAACAAGTAGGGATAAAATTCTTTGCAAAAATACCAAGTTAAGAGTTGTTTCGAACCAAAAATTTCTACACATAAATAAATATTATAAAAAAATGAAAAACCGACTTCAAAATATATAAAAATTCTTAAACAAAAAATGCACTAAAAAGTAACAAAATAATGGCGTATCCTTGCACTATCTACAACTTACAAATTATTAGGATGATACAATGTACAACTATTGTTATTTTTGGAGTTGATGTCAGCCAAGGAAATACGACTATATTGGTACTTAGCAAAAAACGAGAATACCTTATGAAAATTATTTTTCAAATGAACTTTTAAACAATATACTCGAACTGTAACAATATCTAGCGACCTTTAAACTACAAAATACCAATACCAACTAAACCTTTTTAAAATTTTTACAAATTACTATTAATATTTATTTTATTGACTGACACCAACTCCAAAAATAACAATAGTTGTACATTGAATCATCCTAATAATTTGTACGTTGTAGATACTGCAAGGATACACCATTATTTTGTTACTTTTTAGTGCATTTTTTGTTTAAGAATTTTTATATATTTTGAAGTCGGTTTTTCATTTTTTTATAATATTTATTTATTTCTTGCGTTTTAGTGATCTGAAATTTGATAACTGATTTGATTTTCTTAAGGTTCTCATTTTTTTAAATGGTTAACCTTCCAAACGCGCTGCTCATATGAGGCAGCGCCGTTTAATATTAAAAGTTACTACATCATCCCTTTTTGCTCTTAAGGGTTGAAATTTTTTGCTTTTAAATGTAATAACAAAACTAAGTAGATTATTCTTTCCAACAGAAAAAAAATTATCAAAATTCGGTTAAATGTCACTATTTCATCCCCTATTTTCATCTTTAAGGGGTGGATTTTTTTCTTCAAATTGAAATGTGAACAATTTAAAGGTACGTTGTATGTACGTAATAGAAACAAAATTATCAAAATCGGGTTAGCCAGAAAAAAAATATAATATTATTTCATCTCTATTTTTTAACCCCTTATGAGTGGAGTTTTTTTTTTTAAATGGATAGGAGATTAATTTAAGGTTGTGTTCTACAAATAAAAAAAGAATTATCAAAATCGAGCTATCCAGTAAGAAGTTAATATTTCATCCCTTAGTTTTCAACTCTTTAGAAGTAAAACATGTTCCTCAAATTAAAATGGGAACACACGAGAAGCACTAGCTTTCAAATAAAAAAAGAATTATCGAAATCGAGCTCATCATCCAATAAGAAGTTAATATTTCATCCCTTAGTTTTCAACCCCTTAGAAGTGAACGATTTCCTTCAAACTAAAATGGGACCATTCGGGAAGCATCAGCTTTCAAATAAAAAAAGAATCATCAAAATTGCTTCACCCAGTCGGAAATGCTGAGGTAACAAACATAAAAAAAAAAAAATACAGTCGAATTGAGAACCTCCTCCTTTTTTTGAAGTCGGTTAAAAAGTAACGATTGGAGTGTGGAGTTGGGAGGGTACAAAATGTAAGCTTGTACATTGTGGAGAATAGTTTGTGTCGCCTCAAAATAATGGTGACATCTTCATGAGCCATAATTAAGCATGGTCGACACACCAATGAATTCATTTGCGACAATTTATTTTCTAATATTATAATGTTCATCGTATCACGGCTCATATAATGCACACAATTTACAAACAACAATAGCAGTTCTCATTCCACGCGCGAATATTTAAACTAATTTATACACAGATTAGTTTTGTTTAGTTGACAAATTTCGAATTCGTGAGGCGAAATCGTTACATACCTACCTATACGTATGTATGTATATATAGGATACACATACGAGATCGGTTGATTTAAAACTGCATATGATTGCTCTTATAGTATACGGTCGGTCTGGGTTTAGTATAGAGCTGAATGTTAAATATTGCATCGCTCAATTTTTATCTTGTACCTACCCAATTGTGGACATAAATCGGAATAATTTGTCGTTTGTTATACGAAACAAAACGTTTGTTACGAATGAAAATTTTAGTGCAATTTAATTGATTTGCATTCTACTTAATTATATTAATGCTCAATAGGCGGGTAATGAGAGAGAGAGAGAGATAGAGTAAATTTTCAATTCCCATAACGATATTTTCTTCATTGTTTGTAAAAAAAAAAATTACTGAAAAGTGCAACATATGGGTTTATTTTTTTTTACCTGTGTTTTCAATGGTAATTAATCAAAGAAGCTTCGTTAAAAAATGCATAGAAAAAAAACTCGATTTTTAAATGTAATGCAGGTATTGTAATGACCCTTATGCACTAATATGTTATGTGATGCATTCGGTTGAGGGATGTGAATGAGGGTTGTACTCGGGTTAGCGTGTATTATGCAACTGCATTTGCTCTATCAAGTCGCATATACACAATCAACGTTGTTCATTTAAAATCGAATACATTGCGACTTGTGAATACTTTATGATCGTAATTAACGTTATCATTATTAAACATTTTCATATTGAATTGGACACAATGTCTGTAGATTTGAACACTAATTGTAACATGGTTATGGTGTTGCTATGATGAGTATGTAAATCGATTCAATTATTCATTTATGTTAAAGAGAGAGATATTATATTATTTTTTCTTAGATCTCATTATTCTTTTATATATTTATGATTTGGATCAGTTCAGTGTAGTCTGATAATTTTAGTCGTGTCGTTTGAAAATGTTGTAAGATTATTTTTGGAAAAATTTTGATTAATAATAACAATCAATATAAACTGCTATTAGCTTTTATATTTATAAGTTTACCATAAGTATATCCGAAAAATAACCGGATATAAATTTTATGAACTGTTAACCATTTTCACAATACCCAGACAATAGCGACCACCTATATAAGGGTAGTTCTCATGAAATCTCGAAATAACCTATCAATAAATTAATGAAAAATATTTAAATTAATTCATGTTCATTTGCTCTTAAATTTGTACTATTTATCTTACTAGAAGTGAAAAATATCGTGGTGCCCAGAATAAATGAGTTTTGACGATTTAAATGTGAGGGAATAATGACTGAGGTGAGGAAATGATGATTATATTTATTTTTCGTATGAAATTGTATTATTTATTTTTTAAATATATTTTGAATTCTACTAGGTTATATTAACTTACAAATTAAAAAGTTTCTGTAAGCAAAGATGTACGAAAACCGAGTCGATCTAGTCTGAAAGTCATTACCTCATAACTCATCATCCCCTCATTTTTAATCAAAATGAGGAAATGACGGTGAGGGAATGACAAAACAAATCTTAACCTAAAAAAATCTCGCAACATAACCGTTTGTTATCAGCTAGCTTTTTGCTACGCTTTGTACCTCTAAAAACATACTTTCGTGCGTCATCGAAATTGAAATATTATAATTATCTTTTTAATTCTTCACTGTGAGGGAATGATTGAATAAAATGTAATCTTTAAAATATTGCAATGAAATCTTCTTCCAACAATTACTCTAACAAACTTGAAGTCAATTCGCCCTATTCCGAACAAGTAACCGTACTACCAACTGTCAAAAACTAATGAGAGTTTTACCAAAGTCCTTAAAAATATACCTACTTATCGACTGTTAGTAATGCTGTGAGGGAATGATTATTTTTCATGAGACAAGTGTTGAGTTATCATTAGACAAGTTGTTGATGACTTATGATCCTAAATTCAGAGAAATTTTGAAAATTTGTTGTATTTACAATTGACAAGTGATAGTTACAAACGGATTTTTTAAGAACTTCTCAATAAAAACTTTAGACAATGTTCTAATCTAGAGTTTGGGACATAGTGAGGGAATGATTTTCAAAATACTATATATTTATTATTTCTCACAATTGCCCGTACAATCCTAAAGTTATTGCTAACATTTTTAGCCTTGATGATGTTCTTTCGAAAAACAAAACATCCTAAGTCGGTTAGGTTTATTCTCAAAACTGCTAGGACAGAAATTACGAGATTTCATGAGAATTACCCATAATAAAAGTAATAATTGGTTTTATTATTAGGTATATTAAAAACTATAACGGATTTGATTGATCCTGAGATATATTTCCAGAATACATTTTTTATGTTTTATTGGCCATCAGGACAATGGTCCCGTAAGGTGGGAGTGGTTACCCACATTTACTTACACATAATATATACAATTAGAGTGGCCAGCACTGGCCCCGAAAAAATTGAATTGCTTAAGGTATATAACGTCGTTTCATCAGGGCAATTGCGAGAGGTATCACTGCATGTTCGAATTCCATTTCTAGTCGCCACATCACTCCCCTCCTAGTGACTTGGTCACGATTATTGTCGTCGTTGGGCTGTGAAACTCTGGGCTGCCGTGATTGGAACCGTCGTGGAGCCGGGCTACTGGGCTCGAGTCCGAACACGACGTGGGACGGGTATGGAGTACCTAGTACAACCGAAGCCTAGGATGCCGCTACTCCATAGTTGATTCCGTCGTGAGGGGGCCCGATATATGTGGCGACTGTATGCCCTTCCAAAATATGAGGCGAAACTTGCAAGTTTAGGCAGAATGGCCGTTCCTTGCTGCTGCATTGCGTGCTGCAATTCGAGGTCACCAGAATGTATGGTGGGAGTGGTTACCCACATTTATTTACATTTAATATATATACAATTACAGTGGCCCCGTATAAATGGAATTGCTTAAGGTATATAACGTCGTTTCGTCAGGGCAGTTGTGAGAGGTATCACTGCATGTTCGAATTCCATTTCTAGTCGCCACAGCTTCATTGGCCATGTACCATGTAACATTTTTTATTGAACCCTTTCTAATATTTTAAGGTTGGACTTGCTGGTAGAGCCCCTGGTACGTCCAGATTGTTTTGTATAAAAATATTTTGTTCTCAAGAGAAAGTTTGGAGCGTATTCCCAAAACTCAGAAGATTCTTTAACCTGTTGCACATCGTTCTCTTTTTTTGGGTTATGTGGTGTTTCCAAGTAAGCCTTCAGATAAATCCCAAGGGACTTAACATTGCCTGATGAGGAGATGTCGACAGAATTTAAGGTGACCGGAGAGCATACTCCCT
Organism: Sisyra nigra; assembly: GCA_958496155.1. Taxonomy (NCBI): domain Eukaryota; kingdom Metazoa; phylum Arthropoda; class Insecta; order Neuroptera; family Sisyridae; genus Sisyra; species Sisyra nigra. Next base: position 54,904,322 of record OY292314.1, read on the forward strand.
TTTTGAGTGCGAAGGTGAGCTGCACTGATTTGGCTTCATTTATAGTGATTTTCCATCCTACGTGCTCAGCAGATCCAGGTGTTGTTGAATATGCTGAGAGGCAATGGAAGCATCGGTATGAGTTACCATGATCACTCTATTGTCCGCAAAAGTCCCTGTCAGAGTGTCGTCGCTTGTAGGTAAATCCGAGGTATACAACAGGTCGCGAGGGAACAATTGGACGTACACTGCCGGCCAAAAGTTTGAGACCATATAGATTTAAGCCAAAAAAAGGAAATATTTTTAAAAATTCAAAGACAAATACAGTAAAAATGTTTATTAATATTATAGTTATAACCTTTAAACATACTTAGTATAGAAAATAAACATAAAAAATTATTCTTTAAAAAAAATGAACTAATTACTCAAACTGTTTTTTCATCAAAAAATCCTCCCTTGCACTTTATTACTTTTTCTACTAGCCTCGGCATTCTACTTATTAATTTATTTGTGGTTTCTTGAGAAATTTTGTTCCAGCTTTCTTGTAGTAGTCTCCACAAGTCTGCAAGTGAAGAGGGACACTCCTCTCGGACATTCCTATCAAGCTCGTCCCACTAAAGCTCGATTGGATTGAGATCCGGACTTTGCGGTGGCCATTTCATGATTTTTAAAACTCCTTCTGTTTCTTTTTGTAAAAAATAATTTTTACATAGCTTGGAAGTATGCTTTGGATCGTTATCTTGCTGGAAAATGAACCCATTGGCAATTAAACTTAAGCCTGATGGTACAGCATTTTTTTCGAGAATTGTTTTATATTCCTCTTTCTTCAAAATTCCATCAATTTTAACCAAATTTCCAATTCAATGACCTGAGAAACAACCCGAGACCATTATTGAACCACCACCGTGCTTAACAGTTGGCACTACACACTCTGGTAACATCTTTTCTTCGGTGCTACGCCGAACGTAAATTCGTCGATTTGAGCCAAATACTTGGAATTTTGACTCATCAGTCCAAAGAACTTTTTTAAAATCATCTTCTGTCCAATCTCGATGGAATAGGGCCCACTGCATCCTTTTTTTCTTATTTTGCGGCCTTAGTAAAGGTTTCCGAACGTTCCTCAACCGTCTTTTCACTGTGGTAAGCGAAACTGGTTTATTTAAAGATTTGTTCACTTCAGCACGAATTTTTGGTGCTGTTAAGCGTCTATTCCTTTTGCTGGTAATAACGATAAACTGATCCTCACTAGAAGTAGTAGCTCTCGGTCTTCCTGAACGTGGAAAATCTTGAAAACTACCCGTTTCCTTAAACCGAATAATTGTGCGATGAATACAAGTCTTCGAAAGTTTAAGTTGAGACGCAATTTCACGTTCGGATTTGCCTTCATTATGTAAAGTAACAATGGCAGATCGAGTTTCGATATTTATTTCTCGTACTTTTCCCATTTTTAAAACGTTTTAACTATAGAAACCCCAAGTTAAGACTAAATTAAATTATTCGTACAAAATGGTACATAACTTAAAAAAAAAATTTTAAATAACCTGTTTTAGAAAGTCTAAATAATAACAAAGAATAGCCAGTGCAAAATTAAAGAAGAATAGAATTAAAGAACAATTAATACGGAGCTACTTTAAATATAATGATGACCCTTCCACTGGCCAGACACCCTGCGGTCTTGGATGTTTTTAAACAGAACCCATTAGTTCTATTTGTACCTGAGAAACATACCTACAAAAGTCTCTTTAGATGTTCATCAGTAATTTAAAAATATGTATGGACAACAATTTTTATTTTATTACCGAAACTTTGAATACAATAAGTGATAGCATAAATATATTACAACTGGTCTCAAACTTTTGGCCGGCAGTTTACATTTGTATTCAATTTATAAATTGTTAAAATTTCTTTTTAGTCTCTCGAGCGGGGGCTCTTCTATTGCTTTTGGAGCGAGCTCGTTTGGATGCATTTCCATTCTTTCCATTTGTCCTAGGAAACACAATTAAACCGTCTTCTTATCTAACGTCCACGCTTGATATTTCTACCATTCGGTGCCGCGCCGTCCAGTAGAGGTTGAAGAATAGTTGGTTTGGTTGTTTTCGTTTATCTTCCTAACGTCTGCAAGGATAGTTGGCATGGCGTTCATGGGTTCCTCATTGTAGATAGAGCAGATTAGTGTCGGTAGGATACCACTACAGTACAAGTGCTCGCATAGGTAGTCGGGTCCCATGGTAGTTCGGAACGCTTTCGACTGACACCTGGCGGGGGAGAAGTCTTGAGATAAGAGATTCCAGTAAGGTTTCCCATTTTCCTTGTGCTTAATTTTTTTGAGTATTATAGGATGCCAGTTGATAGTGCTTGCAATGTAACTCTGAGGTGATGTTAGAGACATATGGGTTGGCGGTGGATTTAGAGAGGTGCCAGACTTTGCGAGGATGTCTGCGTTTCCATTTTCCAAGACACCAACTTGACTGGGAATCCATTGTAGTGACAGGTGTCTACCTGTTTTAGTGAGATTGTCCAAGGCGGTTTAACATTTTTTTGGTACGGACACAATCGGTGGGGTAGTTAGAGGATAGCTTGCGAATCAATAAAGAAGAGAGCTTTATGATACGTCTTAACTTCGTGAAATGTAGATGTAGCTAGTAAAAATGCTTTTACTTCCCCATCAAAATAGTTGAGAGATTCTCCAACTGCGGTGCATCCTTCAAATATATCGCTTTATTTCCGGATTCTGGGCCCCTGGTTCCCTAGCTCTATATCCATGTATGATAATTTTGATCCATTAGTCGAAGAGTGGCGGAGTGGAGTTGACTATATATTGACAGGAGCAGGATAACCTAACTTTATACTTTATTTATTTATTAAGAGGTGCGAGTTTTGAGTCTATTTGGAGTTTTGCGATAGTGTTGCCATTGTTCGGGGTTCATCCGCTTTACATGTTCCCATGTTTTTAATGTGGTCTCTTTTCATTGGTTCGACAGCAGCTTGTATTTGTATTGGTGTGATCGACGTTGATTTTGCACCACCCGTGATAATTCTTAGTGCCACATTTTGAACTGTATCTATCATCTGATTTTCTTTCTAATAAAAAATTCCAACTGTATATAAACCCTTAAGAACCGTAGTGATTTTCTAAAACGTGAAACTTCAGGTATTAAATGTTCAACCCCATAAATGGTCTCGTAACTCAAGATCAAAAATAAATTTCCCACCCGCTTAAACATTACGATACCTTTTCCATTTTAAACCATGATTTACAAACAACCAATTGGTAAAAGTTAGCATCCCCAAACTTTTAACTTTTTGCACTCAATTTTTGATTGCGTTTCAACTTACATCGATCCCTAACACAATCCTTCAAAGTTGAAAATTAATCCGATTTGTGGCTATGACATTCTTGAAATTGACCTTTTTTTATTTATGAATCCTATACCTTTAACAAAACTTAAAAGCCCATCGACCTATATAACACAAAATTGATTTACAAGAGATTCAATTTACCATTTAACCTTTAAGAGAGTTTTTTTCCTAAAATCTTCTTTCTAAATTAAGTTAATCAGATGAAAATATTTTCATTAGTTTATTGTACTGGTTTTGTGAGTAGGTGAAATCACGAGAATGTACTAGTGGTAATATGAATAATATGAAGGAGTAATAAGAAACAATCGGTGGTTTTTAGCTTTCGGAAAATTGGCACCGACCGAGTTGAGTTCGTTTGAAAACTACTGAGCGAGAAAGATATATTATGCTAATAGACTAAAATATTGAATAGTTTATAAGCTTTTAACGCGCTGTGGCTGTTACCTTACGTGACGCAAATTGACTTTCAAAGTTGTCGATATATATTAAACTAGTTTGATAATATTCATGAACATGAGCACTCGTTCCCCTAGCCGCACCGAAAGCTTTTGAGCGAAGAAACGAGAAACTATAAAAGTTTAATTTTTCCAAAGAAAAATTGAAACCTTTTTCGTAGGTTCCCCAAGACTTGTCGTCAAAATAACCATGATCCGTGAAAATTTTAAATTAGACCATGATTAATTTTTTTTTAAAAAAAGGAAAATAACTAAGTCACGAATCATGGGGGGTAGCTTTTTCTTACCCCCCATGTGTACGTCTATGATTGTATTTATATAAACTCAAGTTCGTGTTAAAATTAAACTTAACCCAACACTAAATTATAAACCTCTAACTTAAAATTTTTTTAAAGTTATACTTCTTTAGGCGCGTTATGAAAAAATGATGAAAGTAATGAAGTTGGCCGCAAAACCGCTCTGTTTTTTTTTGTTAACTAGGCGCGCGTAATTTGAATTTTCGTTTTATTCATTTACTTATTTATTTATTTTTATATTTAAATTAAAAATAATTATATATACAAATGACACATATTATTAATAAATACGTTATAACTTTTCTCGAATTTTGCAGTAGCTGTTATACTATTTGGAGTTTAGTGATCAAAATTACGTCTGCATTTCATGCATATTCTTGGTTATCACGAAATCTGGGATTCTGAAATGATTCAACCATCTTAGAATAATAATTTAGTAACACAAGATATGAATAAGATTAAGACATTTACTTTGAAAATGGGCTACTTACTTAATTTCGCAATTTCTATGGAGTTTCGTTTTCATGGCATGCATGAATTGTTAACCAGAAAAATGATCCTGACAAATTTTATAAACGTCTTGCATTTTTTTTTTGGGATTTTATTTTCATTGTAAACCATAGTTTTTCATAGTATTTCAGCCATTAAGTAGTCATAAAAATATAAATTTACTGCACAAACGGTGACTCGGAAAAAACGTGTTAAACGTCAGATTACTTTTAGGCTATTAGTACGGCGCGTTGTTCTTAGAGACGTTAGTATCGGTCTATTTTATCATTACAGCGCAAGTCCGTAATGCTTTTCTTCTACTAGCTGATACTCGCCCGCTTTGCAGAGCGTATCTAAATTAATCTGATTGAATAATAGAAAATTTTACTCAAAATAAGAAATTAAGCTATTTTTACAAAAAAAGATAATTATATTTCTAGACCTTTATTTCATAGAAAGTTCATGAAAATCCGTTAAACTACTTTTCCAGGAATAGATATCATCTATCTTATAGGTAGGATCTGTACGTTTTTTTGAATATTGTAAAATATAAAGAAAATTTTAAGCCTTGAGAACCTTTCACACCAAATTTCATATGAAATCATTTATTAATTTTAGTAGAATTGATTAGTAGCTATCCTTTAGGAAGTGTACCTTTTTTGGAATCAATGATATTTAATGGATTATCTTAAGATCTGAGGTATTAGGTTAGGTTACCTTAGGTTCATTATTCTAGGATATAATATTAAATCCATTATGTTTTATCGGCAAGTCTGCTATTTCCCGAGGTCCAACATTAGACAACAAATTCTTATATATCTTGCTAAAATAAATTGAAAATTAAGGATATAGTTTTTTGGTAAAAAAACAACGCGATGATCACATCTAAGTTGCTATTTTCTCTTGAAAAATAATTTGGGCTGGATTTCTTTTTGTTCTGGGGGCTCTGCCTAACGGTTTCACCTTTCTTAAGCAAACTCCTAATTGGGATCACTTAAGTCGAACTGTCTGTTTTTGTTATTTATTCTTACGGGTCTCATTTTTGAACAAAGATATTTATTTTTATGAATTAAATCATATTTACTGCAGAGGATTTCCTTCTCCTTCCTCGAAAATTCGAATGTTTACTCAGCCGAACTATAGATAAGATATTAACTACCTGTAAATTAACTATGGATTTATGGTTTCTAAGAATTGGCAAAGAAGTATAACTTTTCACGCGCGTACATAAGTACACGCACCCACTTTAAAAAAAAGGAAAATAACTAAGTTACGAATCATGGGGGGTAGCATCTTTTAACCCCCCATAGGGACGTCCATGCTTAAACTTATACAAACTCAAGTTCGTGTTAAAATTAAACTTAACCTAACAATAAATTTTTTCCATACAACTATTATTTCCATAAGATACAAACATTAACCCAACACGAAATTACAAACCTTCTACTCAACAATTTTTTTCTATCTCTTTCGCTCACGCTCAACAGCAAACTTTTTTCGAGCCATGAAATTTATAGATCGTTAAACGGAATTAGAATAGTGATATTGTCCTGTATATAGGTGCATATATCGTATATATATATACACGTTTAATATAAAAGCTCGCTTAGTCGTTCCTGGTGTTGAAGCTGTTCGAAATTCCACTAAAATGCCATCTATGTTTACTACAGCGTTATTATGATCGCTTAAATGGTTACTAATTAATGTCTGGTGCGTCGTAAATTTCCACGTTCGTGAGAATTAATGGTTGATTAGTCATTGCCATATATATAGAGTGATAAATTCAATTCAAATGCCAATGTGGAAATTCACTGACTTGCTTCGTCTAATTATTATGGAAACTATGGTCGAGCTGTTTACGTCGTTTTCTTGGCATTGGCCCGGTGAAAAGCTCGCAATTGGGTCGAGGATATAAACATTAAAGCGTTCAGCCATGACAATATAAGGGGAAAATGTTTAAGTCAAATTTTGACCTACTATTATATTTAATTTATTCATTCAAGACAAGTAATCATGCTGAAGAACTGAAAGGTTAATTACTGATTCTTTCTACCTTAATTAGTTATTAAATACTTATTATAACGAAGTCTAAACTAGTGATTTCCAAACTTTTTCGGCGTTCGGCACCCGTAACATACTATAATTATTCACGGCAAGGCTTTTGTCTATTATTGGGCGAGCTTAATGTTGCTAGTAATTTATTTCATACACAATTATTCTTCAAAAAATTAATCAACCAAGACTGCTCCAGTCCATTAGTCCTATAAATTCCAAAAATTTGTAAATTTAGCTTTTGTTGGTACCTTGATTAATCTAGGAGGGTGCCAAGTCGATTTTTAAGCAGGCCATTCTGTGCTTTTTCAAGTATTAAAAGGCTGAGTGACGTTTTTATGGATGTCGTCTATAGTGACGTACCAGGGGACACCAGGTTGATATTGCCACAGCCCAAGAATCTCAAAGAGAGTGCCGCCATTTTATGACTCTGGGGTGGTGTCACCTGCTCTCAGTCGTGGGTGGGCCAAACCAATCACCAACCAAAGAGGGAGCACCGTTATCACTGGATGGGGAGAAATATTGTGAAATTCCAGATATTTCAGAATATTCTTTCTCTTAGAACTTCGTCTTTTAGACCACCAGGCACGAAAGATTTAACAAAATGGAATGGAAATTTCTACCAAGTTATAATAGAACCGAACATTCGAGAAGGATTTCAAAATCCTATATAAGCCCCGGACAAACACAGGCAGGTCAGTCTTAAAATAAATCTTCGACCAGTGTTAAAATAAATAGTGAAAGTGAACAGTGTTAAATAAATTGTGAACATTGTGAACCTTTTTAAAATGGGAAAAAGGGAATTTAGAACGGTGATAAATTTGAATTTGTATTTGAAAGGCTAAAAAATGAAAGAAATCAAAGCTGGGTCGGATGAAGTTCTTGGCATATCTGCTCTAGAATTTGCCTCTATTTATAATGCGGTAAATGTATTTAAAAACGTAGCTGTACATCAACAAAAAGATGAACATTGTTCGGGATGTCCAGAAAAGGAGACTACATCCAAAATATTTGAAAAAATCCACGATATGGTGTTAAGCAATCGGTAACTTTAAGTGTCCTAATTTGTCGATTTTTCACAAAAATCACTGAACTTAAAATATCCATGGATTTTTTTGTAACAAAATTTTTTTTAATGGATTTTGTTCTAATTTTGCACACACGTAAAGGATCTCTCAGTCAATAATAATTGACTATTAAAATCTTTATAGATATTATTAAAATTGTGCATTTTTGCCAACAAAATCGTTACAGAATGGGTTTAAAAGCAAAATTTTTGATGCACTTGCATTAGAAAACGTTCCCAATAAAATTGCAATCGAAAAGGGTAACTTTAACGTTTATCGATTTTGATACAAAAACATTTTAAGTTTTCATGATATCTTATAATGTGAATGATTGATAATCATGATTTTGATCTAATATATAAAAAATTTCTTCATCTTTGATTGCACTAAAACTTAAATTTTGTTAATAACGACTGGTATGTTTAGTAAATATCTTTGTGAAGGAGGTAGGGGAAGAGAAATAACCGGTACGTGACATTTTGGTGCCGCCGTTTTGGCGCGGGACGTTTTTGGCGCAGGATGTTTCCTTGCGGGGGGTTTCCTTCCATTATACCGGGGTTCTAAGACTATGCGGGAGTGGTTTTTTTTTTGTATCAACTTCCGGTTTTGCATTTAAAACTTTAGTGGTTCAGTGGCACCAAAACTTCTTGTTTCGAGAAATAACGGCACAGACAAAACGCCACTTTTATTTTTTCATCTTAATTTCTTGGTTTTTTTAATGGTTAAATTGCTGCACTCCCTTTCTGGCAGGTAGCTTTCTTAAAAGACAATCAGTAAGATGTAACACTTAAGTCAAGTGAGACGATAACTATCAATGTCGACGAATGTCATGTATGTGACAATACTCGTTAATATTTGTAAATAAGTCGTCTCACTTAACAAGTGACACGTCTTACGTAACTAATCCGAATATAGTATGTTGTTTTTGGGTTTTTTTAGGACAACTTCATCTTATTTTACTATGCATCTTTATTTCCAATTAACCATTGAGAAATAAAAAAGTTTTTATCTTCATAATGATTGTAATAATTTCTTTCAAACGTAATCGTTAACGTTGAAAATATTTTTTCCTCTCACAAGTTTCGAATGAAATCTCCAACTTATACACGATCATAGACATGAAATTAATAAATTATAATTGGCGAGTGACGAAAGACAATAAAGAAGAAAAAACTTCTACAAACTTTGAAAAAGTTTTTTAATGATTGGGATTATAAGCGCCGCTGAACCACTCGGGATGTCTTCATTCGTTACACCAAGGCTCATTCCATCTACATACAATATCCTCTTGTTAAAACTAATAATGCGAAAGCTTCTTTGTGTTTTTCTATGAACTTATATAATTAGTTTATAGTTAATAGAATATTTTGAGGTTTGTAATTGGTAGTGCTTTTAGCCTTTTAAAATGGTAAAAAGTGAAAAAAAAATTATTGTCGGATGAAACCCGTTGGAAAAGGAAGAGAATATAACAAAAATGACAGGAAAAATAAATTACGGTCGATCTGAGGTGGGGAAGTGGAAAGGAGGGGTGTTTTTAAGAGGGAAATGGTTTATCACGATTTCCGACAAAACTACAAGTCCTATGGAAAAAAGTTAAACGGCAAAGCTGTAGATAATAAGTAGATCTACAACTTTTGTGCTAACACTTTTTCACATAACATAACACAATTTTGAGCAATTTTTTCACACTGTGATTATTGCATTTTCTAAGAACATTTAATATTGTAATGTATATATTTTTTGCACCATCAGAAAGTAGAGGTTTCAACGAACAAAAAACTTTTTAAAGAAATCAGATGTTTTGACGTGAGAGTTTTCGATTGAAAATTAGGGTGCTTTTTCGATATTAAGTCATTATAAGGTGAAATTAATATTTTAATTAAAAAAAAAAAAAATAGTGTGTTTGGGACATTTAAAGGTAAGTGTTCACTAAATTTCGTGTAATTTTTTTTTTTTTAAAGATAAAAATTAAAAACCAAAAACCTGGTTATTGAAATTTTTTACAAAAATTTTGAGGTTATGTGAAAAAAGTGCTAGCACAAAAGCCAGTATATATGAATATATGCCCCAAACACGGTAAAATTTTTTTTGGTTTAAAATATTTATTTTTTCACCTTATTTTGACTTAAGGGGGTATTCTAGTCTAGAGGCCCGAATTTCGAGCGTTTTTTGACAATTGATAAAAAGAAGCATTTGATATTTTTAGTATCCATTTTTTTATCATTTGCTTATTCATATTCAGAGAGTACACAAAATTAATTTCAAAATAAAAAAAAACTTTTTCATTGAGTTATAGGTCTTTGAAGTAGAAAGGGGAAAAAAAAGACCGTGTCCTCGTCGCCATGATTTCTACCCTTGTGATCATTTGAAAAATAAAACAATGATGGATTCTTGATAAGTACGAATGTCGCTATCGCATGAACCTCCAAAACTGAAAAAAAAAATTGTTTTCATAAAATGGCGGCTACTCAAAAATAAAGGTCGATTTTTTCACTCATTTTTTAAGTTTGTCGAATTTCAAAAAAATATTACAAATTTCAAATTTTCATTTTTTGTTGGTTTATGCGATAGAGAGATATTTGAAGAGTATTTATGCAAAATTTCAAGTAAATCGGCTGATTAGAACTTGAGATATTATGGGGACCGCATGGAAAAAAGTAGTTTCGAGAAAAACGCGTTTAAAGTTTTACGTTAAGTCTCACTGGTCGAGTTGCCACGACACTAAAACGGCTATAACTGAAATAATTTGAATTTTGAAAAATCCTTTTAGGGAGATATTTTTTTATATACAAACTATCGTATTATGAAAAAATATTTTTTTTGATTTTTTCAAATTCCTAGACTAGAATACCCCCTTAAGTACCATTGCCAAAAACGTCAAAAGCGGGCTAAATGCCATGATCGTTAAGTTTTTTTTTCCATTCTATGGGTCTTGGGATATGTCTTCCTTTTATCACCGCGACCAATAAGGTCTATTGTGATGTGACCCTCTGTATTAACTGGGGGAGCATCGGGCTTTTAAAGAAAGGCAGCACCTGCCTAGGTTTTTAATATATAAACTATCGGTTTATGAAAAAAAGATTTTTTTCGATTTTTTCAAAATCCTAGACTAGAATACCCTCTTAATATTGAAAAAGCACCCTAATTATTAATTGAAAATTCCCTCGTCAAAATATCTACCTTTTTAAAAAAGTTTGTGAGCTTTGTTGAAACCTCTACTTTCTGAGAGTGCAAAAATATATAGTACATTACAATGTTAAATGTTCCCATAAAATGCAATATTTAAATTGTATATTTTAATAAATTGCTCAAAATTGTACATAAGACAATTGTGCAAATACAAATTTGAGCAATTTATTAAAATTTACACTTTAATTAAGGTAATTAGATACTAATTAAGGTACTAAGGTAATTTTCAACAAAATTTCGTGAAAAACCAAATTGTTTTTTGGAGAAGCAATTTTTTCACATTTTAATTATTGCATTTTCTGACAACATTTAACATTGTAATGTATATATTTTTTGCACCATCAGAAAGTAGAGGTTTCAACGAATAAAAAAACTCACCGACTTTTTGAAAAAATCAGATGTTTTGACGTGAGAATTTTTGATTGAAAATTAGGGTGCTTTTTTGATATTAAATCATTATAAGGTAAAAAAATTAATATTTTAACTAAAAAAAAAAAATACAGTTTGTTTGGGGCATTAAAAGGTAAGTTTTCACCAAATTTCGTGTAAACAATTTTTTTTTTGGTAAAAAACTAAAAACCAAAAACCTGGTTATTGGAATTTTTCACAAAAATTTTGAGGTTATGTAATAAAACTGCCATTACAAAAGTTGTAGATCTTTTTATTGTCTACAACTTTGCTATTATTTTTTTTTTCATAAGACTTGTAGTTTTGTCGGAAATCGAGATAAACCGTTTCTACTCTTAAAAACACCCCCCTTTTCCACTTCCCCACCTGAGATCAACCGTAATTTATTTTTCCTTTCATTTTTGTGATATTCTCTTCATTTTACAATGAATGTCATCCTACTATAATTTTTTTTTTAAATTATTTACCCTTGTCCATGGTTCAAATCGGGTATTTGAATTTGGAAAGTGCCCCGTAGCGAAAGTATGACGTATACACACGACTCAGGTGTTATTGATTAATTTGAATAATAGACAGGTTGGTAATACCGACTCGTATTAGATACGCAGAGGATAAAATGTATCGAAAACACGTTTCCCGACTAATTTGTATTAATTCGACGAGAGATGCTTAACGATGGTAGCTTCAAAGCCGGAAGCCATCACACAGAAATACACCTTGTTATATAAATACGATTTTCACAAACATTTCGCTTACCTGTTTTAATTATTTTCACTGATCAAAGCCGTGATTTTTCTCGTTAGTCTAAGATGTTTTATGGTGTTGATAATTTATTATCCATTAAAATGGTCGTAAATCATCGTTCATGTATTCTATTAGAAGAAGAATGGAGATATCTAAATATGTATGTCGATGTGTGTGTGTGTGTGTGTGTGTGTGTGTGTGTGTGTGTGTGTTGGTCGACGTTAGTAGATTTTGAATTAAGAGATAAAAGGCAAGCAAAGTGAAAATAACGATCAAAGTTCACTTCTATCGTATACATAGATGTATAGAGTTAACGATAGTTGTGTTTGCAGAAAATTAAGCTCGTCCCTTTTCTTTACCCTTTTTCAATGGTATGCTCTCTCTATACACGTGTATAATATTATCTTTGTGTGGCCTCGTCGTCTTGATGGGTCGAAGGTGTACGGTGTATATATATATAAGCTTGTAATTAATCAGTTTGTGTAAGTAATAATTTCATGTAAACATCTTGACATGAAAACCTCACTTATTATTAGAGAGCATCGTTTAATGAATGCGAGAACTGCGCTCTTCACGGCGATTCTTTGCATCGATAACAACTTTATATTTCAGTTTGGAAAACTAATACAATGTATCCATTAAACGATTAATGATAAGTTCTGGAATATTATTAACGAGAAGGGGTTGGAAAAGTTGCTGAAGTAAGCAAGTTGTCTTTTTGTTGACTTGATTGGTTTTTTAATTGGAGGAAATGAACGGAGTTCTTATTTCTGTATTTTTATGTTAGACCACGCATTGCTTTTTAGCTTAATAAACTGGTTTTGATGATTTTTTTTCTATGATCTATTTTATCTTAGAGTCTTCAAATATTCGATCATCTCAGTAGAATTTTAGACATTAAAAATCTGGGGTTTTGCAAGACAGCATCCTCGGACCGACCCTATATCTTGTCAGATATGCCTGCTGCGGACAACACCACAATGGCTACCTTGGCAGGTGACACAGCTGTCCTTGCATGAGACCACTGCTCACTGACGACCACCGAAAAACTCTCTAAGTGCCACTAAATACACTCCAAGAATAGATCTATACATGGAAAATAAAAATCCATGATGCCAAGTCGGTTCATGTGACTTTCACAGCCAGGAGAGATACTAATACAGTATTCATGAACAACAGACAAATCCCCCAGGCGACGAAGGTCAAGTATCTCGGAATTCACTTGGAACGACGACTCACATAACGGAGGCATATATCCATGAAGCGTCAATAACTTGGAATCAGGCTGAGAGTGTTATGGTGGCTGTTACGGCGAAGATCGCAACTGTCCCTGGTTTTTTAAGCTAGTTATCTATAAAGCCGTACTAAAACCGATCGGGATTTATGGAATCCAACTTTGATCCAGTATTGACATCATACGTAGGTTTCAGTTCAAGGTGGTGCGACTAATTGTCGATGCCCTATGGTACATCGGAACATACTTATTCTCTCTGACAGTCAGGCAGCGCTAAAAGCGATCATCAATACAATGATCAGTTCAGAGCTGGTGCTGGAGTATTGACAACTCCTGGAGAACCTGGTAAAGCACAACCGAGTCAAATTTGGTTGGGTGCCGGGACATAAGGGAGTTGAGGGAAATGAGAAAGCTTGGGGTGGGGATCACCAAATCTGCTGTGAAAAGGGCGATGAAAACTCGGCTGAGATGGCAGCAAAACAAATATTAGCAAGAAATTCTTGGTCAGTAGCTCAGCAAGAGAATGATGGGGAGAATCTGCTTTTCGCTCACAGCTAAGGTTTTACGGCTTGGAAGGAACCAACTCAGGACAGTAACGGGACTGATAACCGGGCACTGTGGACTGAGAAAGTATCTGCAGACTATTGGGGTGTCTTAACAAGACCTCAATTGCAGATTGTATGGGGATGGGGAGGAAAACGCGACCCATGTCATTTTTGATTGCAAAACCCGCACCAAGTGGCGTCACCTGTGTGGGATAAATGTGGGCGCAAGCTTAGTACAGGGAGTGCTTTTGCTAGACAGAATACTGAACCTGGAATAAGCAAGGATCTTTGTACAGCAAGGATACATGAGCAGAACAGGAGTACAATAAGCCTAAGGCTGCAGTGCGGGAGGAACGAGCCCTACCCTGGTTTTCTGCTAAGGAAAAAAATGGTACATCACCAACAAGGTTATCCATCAAAACCTCGGTATGGCTACCGTTAGAGAGGAGGCCGCCAGATTCAGTTCTAAATACCTCAGGCGCCTAAACGAACACCCTAGCCAACTGGCTGTTAACTTCCTCGTCAACAGAGAAGAATTCCGCCAGACTGAAACGCGTCTCATTTCTGGAACTTTCCTAAAGGTAGAAGTTCAGCAGTCACTTTGTCTATAGGGTGACCTGTCCTGTCCATACGTTTCCCAGATTCGCTTATTGTCTTGGGAGAGATTGCGAAATAAATAATAATAAAAAATAATTTTTAAATTTTTTTGCTTTAATTTTCTTCTCTTTCCGATTCCTAATATATACTTTCAACTTTTTTAATTTCACTTAAATTTGTAATCCCTTATCAAATTAAGCTTACTTACAAAGCTTACTACAACAGCCTACTTTTCGGTTAAGGAGCTACATATACAGTTAGAAATTTCTTAAAATCGATCTTTTAAAAATATTATAATGTACATGTACTATATATTAGACCAGGATAGATAATTTTTGAACCAAAAAAAATATATAGTAGGATGAAACCCATTAAAAAGGGAAGAGAATATAACAAAAATAAAAGGAAAAATAAATTACAGTCGATCTGAGGTGGGGAAGTGGAAAGGAGGGGTGTTTTTAAGAGGGAAATGGTTTATCACGATTTCCGACAAAACTACAAGTCCTATGGAAGAAAGTTAAACGGCAAAGTTGTAGATAATAAGTAGATCTACAACTATTGTGCCAACACTTTTTTCACATAACCTCAAAATTTATGTGAAAAATTCAAATAAATTGTTCAAAATTGTACATTACATAATTGTGAGCAATTTTTTCACATTTTAATTATTGCATTTTCTGACAACATTTAACATTGTAATGTATATATTTTTTGCACCATCAGAAAGTAGAGGTTTCAACGAATAAAAAAACTCACTGACTTTTTGAAAAAATCAGATGTTTTGACGTGAAAATTTTCGATTGAAAATTAGGGTGCTTTTTCGATATTAAATCATTATAAGGTAAAAAAATTCAGTTTGTTTGGGACATTAAAAGGTAAGTTTTCACCAAATTTCGTGTAAACATTTTTTTTTGGTAAAAAATTAAAAACCAAAAACCTGGTTATTGGAATTTTTCACAAAAATTTTGAGGTTATGTGAAAAAAGTGCTAGCACAAAAGCCAGTATATATGAATATATGCCCCAAACACGGTAAATTTTTTTTTGATTTAAAATTATTATTTTTTCACCGTATTTTGTCTTAATATTGAAAAAGTACCCTAATTATCAATTGAAAATTCTCACCTAAAAATATCTACCTTTTTAAAAAAGTTTGTGAGGTTTGTTGAAACCTCTACTTTCTGATTGTGCAAAAATATATACGTATATATTACAATGTTAAATTTTCCCAGAAAATGCAATATTTAAAGTGTAAATTTTAATAGATTGCTCAAAATTGTACATAATACAATTGTGCAAATACAAATTTGAGCAATTTATTAAAATTTACACTTTAATTAAGGTAATTAGCTACTAATTAATGTACTAAGGTAATTTTTTTACCAAATTTCGTGAAAAACAAAATTTTTTGTAAAAGATAAAAATTAAAAACCAAAATCTTGGTTATTGGAATTTTTCACATAAATTTTGAGGTTATGTAAAAAAACGTTCATTCAAAAGTTGTAAATCTTCTTATTGTCTACAACTTTGCTATTTATGTTTTTCCATAGGACTTGTAGTTTTGTCGGAAATTGAGAGGTGGGGAAGTAGAAAGTGTTTATCTTGATTTCCAACAAAACTACAAGTCCTATGGAAAAAAGTTAATTGGCAAAGTTGTATATAATACGCAGATCTACAACTTTTGTGCAAACACTTTTTTCACATAAGCTTAAAATTGATGTGAAAAATTCAAATTACCAAGTTTTCGGTTTTTAATTTTTAACTTTTTCTTTTTCTAAATTTTTTATTTTGATCACTCAAATCTGTTTGATTTGTTAATTTTTAATGATCCAGTCCGGAGATGTTGTGGATACCACTACAAGTTATCTTTTTTTTAAGAGGAGCTTTTGGAGATTAGCTCAAGCAGCTTTTAAAATTATTATTTTAACAAATACAAAAATATGAAAATGCAGTTAAATGTTACCATAGTATATGTACAAATT
Organism: Sisyra nigra; assembly: GCA_958496155.1. NCBI lineage: Eukaryota > Metazoa > Arthropoda > Insecta > Neuroptera > Sisyridae > Sisyra > Sisyra nigra. The sequence continues at coordinate 54,920,717 of OY292314.1, forward strand.
TTAAATTAATATTAAATACAAAAGCCTTAACAGGATAAATTTTTGAAAAATAAGTTTGGTTTGGGCCTCTTGACTATATATTATTTAAATCTTTTGTAACAGATTTTTATTTTAAACGGAAAATCTTTGATGTTACGAGACTTAATTTTCACTCTGTTGACCTGGATTATGATTTTGGGTGGAACCAAAGGGTGATGTTGTCGTTCGTAGGTTAAAACCACCTCTAATCTACTTACTAGGAAAGGTATCGTTGTGTCTATACAAATGCGAAGGATCATGTTGAATTGGCCTAATTTCATGAAATATCAAATGATTTTATTCGTCCTAGTCGAGCATCGGCTCTATGTATACATCTATTCGATAAATAAGAGATGAAATTTTTCAAAATTGAATTAGCCAAAGAGTAAAAGCATAGAAAGGCAGCGATTGCAAGATCAATATTGAATTTGTCAATATGATGAGAAAGAAGTTTCTGGTTGGTTGTAAACTCATTTAAATGAACATGATATCATATTCATTAGCCAAGGCTTGTTGAGTCTATAAACTTTTTATTTATTACCGTTCAAAACTTGATGAAACTTAATATGGTACATCTAAGATTACGCCTCTTAATTGAAGTTTAAAACTTGATGTAAAAATTGGTTGTTACATGAAAATTTAATTGCACTCACATCGAATGCTTGTGTTGGTTTATATTTGTAAACGAATTATTGTTCAAGTGGATTTACCTGAATTCGGTTTTGATAGGGTGGTTAGGTATATTATAATAGATGAAATTATTTGTTTCGTCAAAGGATAATGATAATTATCGAAGCGTGGATGTTAAATGGTAAACATTATTGTTATGTTGTTGTACACTTACATATCTATCGACATCTATGTATATGTACGAGTAGTAGCAATAAGGCCACTTAGAGAAGTTATAGAGTTAACAAATTAGGTTGATAATTCACTTAACGATAGAAGCTCCGTCAACTTGGTAATGAAATTAATTCCGCTGGATAATCAGCACTGCATGCGAGAGACAATTACAATAAGAAATTCTCTTGATATTAAAATGCATATGCACTGAATAGATGCATTATATGGTCCGTTTCAGTTACTGTTTTATGCATATAGCTATGTGCATTATTAATATGTTGTAATGTAAAACGGATCATCAAATTCTGGCTAATTGCATGATGAAATGATTTGAATCAAATCTAAAGATATAAAAACTTTTATTGTGGAATTATTCTGGAATTAGAAAATTATTTATTAGATTTATATAACTTCATTGTGGTTTTTAACGAGTATAGATCCATCTTTTAAAGTATCTCTAATTGTCTAATTGTCTAATTTTCCCATTTTTTACTTTCAGGTAGCAGCAACCGAATTTTCTTTTCAATCTTCCGAGTGTTTACAATTGCAGTGTTGTAAAGGTACTTATAAAAATAACTTGAAACTTGTTAATGTACTCGACTTCATTCGAGATTAATAAAGTAGCTTTAATGACCCAATACAGTGGATTTAAGTACATATCTTAATTCTTCTTTAGTTAATAAAAGTAAAATAAATTATTACTTAGAAAAATAAAGTACTAATAAAGTTTTAAAAAATGAAATTTTTACAAGCTGAACGCGTTAAGCGGTGGATTTTTCGTCGCTTTGATAGAGTGGGGCAAACGATCTAATGCGCATGGGCTGGGGAGAGGATGTTTCTCCTTTCACTGCCTACTGATCATTTCATATTTGAGCGTAGACTTACCTAATAGTTAATGAAGCTCAGCGAGATATTAGATTAATAAAAATGTTTTGAATTCTATTTTCTATTTGTTTAGCAGTTTTAAAAATATTTTTTGTAGCTTTTTTTATAATATTATTTAAGCATTTTTTATATTTTACTGTAAATACAGATTCAAACTACATTTCAACACCCCCTTTTATTATTGCATATATTTTTTTACCAGAAAGAGTTATCTAAGTTAGCGATAAACATTTTTTTTTTAAATTGCACCCTCAGAATCCGCAATTTTCAAAGTGTATAACTATTAATGGATTAATAATTAATTTTTAAAAAATTTGCAAACTAATAACTAAAATTGATGTAAAATACAAAAAAGTTACTTTGTTTACATTACTCCTTAAATGCTCTTCCCAGATCCGCAATTGCTCCAGGTGTATAGTTAATATAGTTAATTAATAATTACATTTTTAAAAAATCTTTATCAAATTTGATCAAATTCATCAACTGTCGTTGGATCTTATAAACATGAATAGTTTAAAAATTAAATTACTAATTAACTATACACCTGGAGCAATTGCGGGTCCGGAAAGAGCATTTAAGGAACATTTAAAAAAAATTATAAACAGTAACAATTTTGGATTATATGGAATTTTTTATTTTGAAAAATAAATTATTAATTAACTAAGAACTATACACTTGGAGCAATAGCGGATTCGGAAGTAGCAATTAAAGAGCAATTTTTTGGCATATATTTAAAAATGTTCTACGCCAACGGCTAAGCTCTTTCCGATTATTTTTAATTTATTTTTGCTTTCAATTTTTTTCATGTTTTCCTCTGTAAATTAAATATGTTCTTAACATAATAATCTACATTATTTACACTATTTTCCATAAAAGGAAATGAAAAAAATTTCAAAATATATCAAAAATAAAAAAAATTAAGCATAACACGGGATGCTGATACGTACCTTGTATATATTAAAAGAACATTAGTGCTTCAAAAAAAAAAAAAAAATATGGTGTCCAATAATTGTTAGTATTAGTATATTAAAGCAACGATTTTGGTACCAAAACGAGCTATCAGTATCAAGATTGGCGTCAATCCATTTTTGTAATAACACAGGAATTTTTATTGCTTTCATATCTTTCTGAAAAACATTCTGAAACAAAAGAGTTGAAGGACATTTTACGCTCTACAAAAAAGGTCCTTAGAATAACGTTCCTTGGTTCAACCGTTTCAAAGCTATTAAAGCACAAAAAGAACACCAATTAAAAATTTTAAAGGTCACTTAGTGGCGTGGTTGACTAGATAGTTGCCCTATACGCCAGTGGTCCTGGGTTCGAATCCCAATGAAAGTCGAAGATTATTTTCTGGGTTTTCGGATTCGACGGTTGCTAATGACCATCGTAGTTGATGCGACCTTAAATAAATTAATTTAAAAAAAATTAAATGATTTCTTAATTGTTAAGTTTCTTTAATTAATTGTTAATAATTGTCGTCAATTGTTACAAAAAGTCAATCATTTAATAACAATTTTTAACGTATAGTTAAAAATAATTCAAATTTCCAGACCATCCTTGATGGTTTCCAAAGTCAAAAGGTCATCATACAGTCAGGGTCCGTGAAAAATCAAAATCGGTTTGAGGGTATCTGATCAATATCAGGACTAGTACCCCCAGAAAGTACTTTATTCACCTGTCTTTTGTGTACTAAGATTATGTCAACGTATTCATTGAAACCTTCCGTGCTTGAGGAATATTTAATATTTTACGATTAATGGGGTATGTTGTGATGTGATCCGCTGTATTAACTAGGGGAGTATTAGGCTTTTAAAGAAAGCCAGCACCTACCTAGGGGCTGTCTGGTACAGGTGGCATGTCTGTCTTTCTTGAGATCTTTTTCAGTCTTCTTTTAAAAGCTGATTCTCATGAGCACAGTATATACTCTACCGTTTGTATGTGAATGTCGGTCTTACCGATCTTGAGAAGATGGTAGTTTAAGATACAGTGACTCATATAGAGGTTTGTTAGGAGCCTTACGTCCCTTTTGCCCAGTGATAATATGTGATGGGTTCTCTTCTTGGAGTACCTTATGAATTTCATAGTTTGTCTCTGCTCCGGAGCATTTCTTCAGTACGGGGCCTTGGTTTTGGTCTCCCAAGCTAGAAAAACGTTTTTGATTTTATGTTAGTCCACAAAAGTTCAGTTGGCTAGTTGATTGGCTTTTTCATTATGCTCTATACTCTCATATCCTGGAACCTATCAAAGACCTTGTTGCAAGCTGTCTGCTCTCTGAGAACTTGTCGACATTGCCCCAAACAAGTTAAGACTTAACCATGTTAGATGACAGTTCTTTGAGCGCTCCTTGACTATCACTTACAATGTTGATGTGTTTGCCATTTAAATCCCCCGCAAGTTTAGTCTGGCATCTATTGTGAGCACTTCAGCTTGGAAGATGGTATTGCAAGTCCTAAGGGCCTATTAAATTTAACTATAGGGTCCATAAACGCCCATTCTTACTCTGTCACCCATAACTGAACCATATTGCCTCGCTTTTAAACAATTTTCTAAACAATTATTAACTAATTAAGTTCTTTATGGAGAGTCTTGGAGGTTCGTGGGCAAGCTGCGACTACCAAACGGGGCCCATGAGTCAACAAAGTTTGGTAACCATTGACCTAGATGATTAAAAAAAAGTGGGTGCATGTACTTATGTACGCGCGTGAGAAGTTATACTTCTACTTCTTTAGCCTTCTAATAGCCTAAAAGTAATATTAAACACGTTATTTCCGAGTAACCGTTTTTGTGTAGTAAAATTGTATTTTTATAACTACTAGAGGTTTTATATACCTAAGGGTACACTTCACTTATAACTGCCTCAAAAACATTAGTTACTAAGCTAACTACAGCAGATAATGAATTGCATTTGCGAATGTTTGGAAAATAATTTTTTGACTAATTTTTTCTTCAAGGTTCATTTAACGAAAGTGCATCATATAATGATTGATAATATTTATTTTAAGTTAAGGAAGGAAATAGGTGTAGAGGTTTCAAAATATTTATTTTTTTTCTTCCATAAATCTTTTACAAAATTATTTTAGAATATTCTCTAAAAATTTCAAAACTAAATATCAATTCGTTCATATCATACATGTTTTGAGGTCCTCTGAGTCCAAAAAAGTAGTTTTTAGAAACATGTCTGTGTGTGACAGCCATATCGTATCGAACGCTTTTCCGAATTTCACTAAACTTGGAAATTTTCCTTCATATTATATCTTGTTTTGCCGTGAAGCTTTTAGTTGAAATCGGTTAACCGAAAGCTCCGCTTTATTCTCGGAGTTTTTGAGCTTTTTCAAATTTTTTCAAAAACGGCTGCAAAGATTTTCTTTAAGCTTATGATAGTTCTTAGACTTATTAATGGCTAACACTTTTATTTGAAACTTTTTCTTGGGAAAATTCGATTAAGGACGGTTCTGGAGTGAAGGATGGGAATTCATAAATACATATATGTTGTATACTTGTATGCATATAGTTGTGCTATGTATAGTTATAAGGTGCTTATATATTTCTTTTAACCAACAGCGAGTTTCATAAATGAAAGTAAAAGAAAGTACTGTGACGCCACGCAGCAGATATTTTTCTTTTTATAATGTTGTATGTCAATTCAAATTACAGTATTCTGAAATATTTTTTTAACAAAAAAAAAAAATATAACTATGAAACATCAGAAGTAATTTCAACTTTGAATTAAGCTAAGCTTTTTTTTTCAAATAGTACCTATCTACCTAAATTAATATTTGTGTAATTTATTTGAATGGTTTTGCCAAAAGAATTTAGTATGAATTATTTATACGTTATATAATAATCAAGAAACACCTGATGCAGACCAAATAAAATGGTTGAAACGTTGTGTATTTGAAGTTATACGTATCTTTTAAATATATTTTTAATAATATTACTCAATAATCAAATAATCGGTTAAAGTTTCCTTCAATTTCAATAATTACATTTTCAAAATTTAAATTCCTCTCACAATATTTTGTTTAAATAATGACATTTGGAATATGGTTGAAGTCTGTGGTCAAACTGAACAACTGATTGTGAGATTTAAAAATCTACATATTTGTGTGTATTGTGTGTATGTGTGTGTCAAACGCATGGTAGTGTGTGTGACGTCTTTTTTTATTAATTTAGGGTATTTTGAAGCATTATTATAAAAAAATATTATCTCATAACGCAACTTCCCCATATATACTTCAATTGTGCTAAATTTCATACTCCTCCGTTCGTATAATATTCGGTAAAAGGGGTTTAAAATTTTTGCTTCACGTATTAATATATAGATTGTATTTAATGGCTGAAATACTGTGAAAAACTATGGTTTACAATGAAAATAAAATCCAAAAAAAGCTGCCAGACGTTTATAAAATTTGTCAGGATCATTTTTCTGGTTAACAATTCATGCATGTCATGAAAACGAAGCTCCATAGAAATTGCGTGAATAAAGTAAGTAGCTACTTTTCAAAGTAAATGCCTTAATCATATTCATGCCTTATTTTACTAAATTATTATTCTAAGATGGTTGAATCAGTTCAGAATCCCAGATTTCGTAATAACTATGAATATGCATGGAACGCAGACGTCATTTTCATCACTAAACTTCAAATAGTTTAACAGCTACTGCAAAATACGAAAAAAGTAATAACTTATTTTTTAATAATATTTGTCATTTGTATATATAATTATTTTTAATTTTATTATTAAAATAAACAAATAAATAAATAAAACAAAAATTCAAATTACGCGCGCCAAGTTAAACCGAGTTGTTTTGCGGCCAACTTCATTCTGTTAATATTTGTCTTAAGATGGCCGCCCATCTAATCATTTCACTTTCATTGTTTTTTCATAACGCGCCTAAAGAAGTATAACTTTAATAACTCTCAAAAATGACAAGATAATTGATACAAAAAATTCCTCATTGACAATTTTTTTTTTCCAATTAGTTTGATAAGGGGGTAAATTTTAATTTACATTTTCCCAATTAAAATCATCCCTTACTGTTTGGAGCATGAGAGATCAGGTTAATCTAATTTAGTCTCTACTATTGTTTTAATTCAAACAGGTTAAATATTTAAAATTAATTAATTCACTATATACATTAAAATAGACGAAACTTTTTATTTTATAACTTTTGTGTTTTTCACAATAATTAGCATCGATAGGGGGTGGTGGTGGTGGAGGATGAAATGAGGCTTTTGTTGTCGCTTATAGTAATTAAATAATTGTTTGTTTTGTAAATATCTGAATAATATGATAAATTGAAAGTAGCAACGGTTCGTGGTCCATAACATTGGATATACAATGTACCTAAATAAATAGGGTTAACTTGGGTTACTTTGGCTAACATTCTATTGTTTGTATCATTGCCAACATAATATAAATTATTTTCAACAAGCAGCCGAACAATAAAACCATAAAACATATAAAATAACTATAAGAGAAAAAATATTATCTATATCCGATCATATTTAAAACACATAACCTGTCAATGGAATGGGTTATGGTCGCTGGAATAACCGGGCAACATTCGTCTGTATGTAGCCGTGGCGATTGTTAACCCCGGAAGTGGTGCAGACTCGAAGCAATATCAGAAAAAAAAAATATAGCGCGCGAGTTGTTTGGTATAGTGGCGACATACAACCCAGTCTTCACCACCCCGATATTCTCAATCCAGTGGCTTTTATTCTCGCAAGCTCCCTCTGTATATATCCGGAAAAGGCCGATATTTCCGGGTTCCTGCACGACAATCCATTCATTCGCTTGCATGGCACATGCACTTACAATTTTCATAGACCTTCTGGCATTGTTGTGTGATGCTTGATATAGTGAAGGTATCTATCGATTTTTGCCCCGATAACAATCGACGATTATTAAACTTTATTTTTATAGTCTAATAAAATTTATTGGATCGCTTGTTGTGCATTTGACTAATTCAAACTAATTTACTAGCGTCATAAAAACAAATCAGTCAAACTAATTAGCATAATACAATCAACTTGACTGAAATAAAAATTCTCGAAAATTTTCTCGAGAGTTTTGTCGTGTTCACCCCTCGCCCAAGTTCTCGTTGATTAGTTTGTTGATGTTCGAGCACCGCTGTTTTTCTTCACTCCATTCGAGTGGCTAAATTTGCATCTAGTCGGATCCTTTAAACGTTCATTTCAATACTCCGGTGTGGGCTTGAAGTTGAAAACAGGTGAAACCACCACCAAACGTTCAAGTTTGATAAAGCCAATTTCTCGAGACATGTTCTTGACATTGTAAAACATTTCTTGTACCGTTTGGTTTAGGGAAACTTCCAAGTCATTAAAGCATCTATCAAAAATGAGGGTTAGTTTTATAAAATATGTGATTAAAATGTGATTGAACAATATAAAATAGGGAAACATATGGCTCATATAACTTGGTTTATGCAATAAAGTTCGTGTGTAGTTAGGGGATGTTTAAGTTTTATAGGATAGTAAGTCCTAACTCATTTAAAAGTTGTATAAAAGAAAGGATTGCAGTGATAGCTTTTTACAACCACCTGCATACACACACGAAGGCTAAAAATCCTTTTTGAAACAGTTTTATCAACACTTTAAGCTATCGTATCCGTCTTTATATTACAGCTACATGTAAATAGTTTATTCGGTCGTTTTATTTTTAAAACTATTTAAGTGGATATTATTTAAGTATATATACATTGAAGCGAATTTGAAGCTTTCTTAACTCGACTATATTTCAGATACTATAAAATCAATGCATTTTAAAGAACTTGGAATGCTTTGTGGGTGTTTAATTTTAATATTGAAAAGTCTGGTTTTGGGTTGCTTGAAAAAAAAAATTTAACCTGATAAAATGTTAGCACAAATCACATTTATTATGCAACTAAAAGACCAGGGTCGATAATTTTTGAAACCAAAAAAATTATAGTAGTATATTTAGTATATATATAAATATAACAAAAATTAAAGGAAAAATAATTTACGGTCGATCTGTGGTCGGGAAGTGGAAAAGGGGGATGTTTTTAAGGGTAGAAACGGTTTATCTCTCGATTTCCGACAAAACTACAAGTCCTATGTTAAAAAACATAAATAGCAAAGTTGTAGACAATAAGAAGAACTTTGGTACTAGCAGTTTTACTTTCTTTTACTACTATATAGATAGTAAAGGAAGTATTGTAATCGGGTCGAATTTTCGAATTCGAGCTTTCACCGGAAATACATGTTTTGAGGTTCCCTGAATCCAAAAAAGTGGTTTTTAGAAACATATCTGTGTCTGTGTGTGACAGCCATATCGTATCGAAAGCTATACCCGAGTTTCACCAAACTTGGAATTTGGCCTTCATATTAAATCTAGTTGTGCCGCGAAGCTTTTGGTTAAAATCGGTTATCCGAAAGCTTTACTTTATTCTTGGGGATTTTGAACTTTTTTAATTTTTTTTCGAAAATGGCTCCAACGATTTTCTTTAAACTTTCTATAGTTCTTAGACTAATTAGTGACTGAAACTTTTTTTTTGAAACTTTCTCCTAGGAAAATTCGAATAAGGACGGTTCTGGGGTGAAGGTTGAGAATTCGTATATGATCCATATGTATGGATATACAATAGTTCTGTTTAGATGTATGGTTATAAAGTACTTATAGTTCTTTTAACCAGCAGTGAGTATCATAAATGAAAGTAAAAGAAAGTACTGTGACGCCTCGCAGCAGATATTTTTTACATAACCTCAAAATTTATTTTGAAAAATTCCAATAACCAAGTTTTTGGTTTTTAAATTTTATCTTTTATCAAAAATTTTTGTTTTTCACGAAATTTGGTGAAAAATTACCTTAGTACTTTAATTAGTACCAAATTACCTTAATTAAAGTGTAAATTTTAATAAATTGCTCAAATTTGTATTTGCACAATTGTATTAAAGTACAATTTAGAGCAATTTATTAAAATTTATTACAATTTAAATATTGCATTTTCTGGGAACATCAAATATAGTAATGTATTTTTTGCACTATCAGAACGGAGAGATTTCAACGAACAAAAAGCCCACTGACTTTTTTAAAAAGTAGATATTTCGACGTAAGAATTTTTGATGGAAAATTACGGTGCTTTTTCAGTATTAAGTCAACATAAAGTGAAAAAATAAATATTTTAAATAAATAAATTATTCTGTGTTTGGGGCATAAAAAGGTTAATTTTTACTAAATTTCGTGAATTTTTTTTTTGTCAAAAAATAAAAAACCAAAAACTTGGTAATTGAAATTTTTCACATAAATTTTGAGGTTATGTAAAAAACTGTCAGTACAAAAGTTGTAGATCTTCTTATTGTCTACAACTTTGCTATTTATGTTTTTCCATAGGACTTGTAGTTTTGTCGGAAATCGAGATAAACCGTTTCTACCCATAAAAAAACACCCCCTTTTTCCACTTCCCGATCTCAGATCGATCGTAATTTATTTTTCCTTACATTTTTGTGATATTCTCTTCCTTTTCATATGGGTTTCATCCTACTATAATTTTTTTTCAGTTTTTACCATTTTCAAAGGCTTGAGCTCTGGTCTGTAAAGAGTTAAACTAAAAAACTAAAAACGGTTCAACTAAAAATTAGTTTAAGTAATAAGCTTAGAATTTTTTTGTAAATACAAGTTTCATAGGATATAGTTAAAAAATTCAGAGAAAGATCTCTTCTGAATGAGAATATCAGAATGAATTGCCCAAGACAGAACGCCCATCTTAGAAAAATTTGGAAAAAAATGAATTATGAATATTAAATGTATTTATAGGAAAAAACTTCGTCGAGTAAAATCAAATATTTTTTTTTCCACTTTATGAGTTCGCAATCTGGACATTAAGGAATATGATGAATGTACAAGTGGGGAAGACCGCATCCCCTAAAAGGGATATTTTTAGGTGTTAGGGGTTTTCTGAATGATAACTCCAGAAATGAGACGCGATTCAGCCTTCGATGGTGACCAACATTGTCCAGCCAGATAAATGGGATGTTCGTCTAGTCTCTGCAGGTATTTTTGACTGAATCTGGATATCTTGATGGCCACTTTGAAATTCCTGTGGATGTCGTGATTGGTGACGTACCAAGAGGCGTTAGTCATTGTCCTCAGAGTTTTTGACTGGAAGTGCTGAATCTTGTCCACATTGGTCTTACTGGCCGCTCCGCACAGCTCTATCCCATATGTCCGGATGGGTTTAGGTATGGACTTGTAAATAGTTAATTTGATGTTCAGGGATAGTTGGGCCTTTTCTTGCAGAAGTCACAACAGTTTTCGGATAGTGATACCCAGTTGGTTGCGTTTTTGGAGGATATGTTTAGATAAGGTAAGGCGTCTATCCAGGTGCATTCCGAAGTACCTGATTTTTGTCAGAAATTTTATGAACATTTAGTGAGACAGGAGGATAGGTTTTCTTTCTTGTGGTGAATGTCTCGTGGACAGACTTCACTGGTGATCCTTCACTTGCAGAACTGCATCTGGAGTTAGACTGGAGCTACTCGGAGGCCATTATGGGACAGTCCTGGATGGCTAGTAGTGCGGTGTCATCTACGAAGGTCGCGAATGTTATCTCCTCGTTGATCGTGAAAGCCGTATAGAGGAGAGGCCCTAGGACGCTGCCCTGTGGCACTCCAGATCTTATCCGACGTTCCGTTGTGATGGTTTCGCCGTAGTGAACATATAATTTTTGATCATCTACATAGGATTAAAGCAATGACACAAACGGCTCTCGAAGTCATGGATGGCCACTGGTATTAAACAGACGTTTCGAGGAAGTATTTAGCTTCTGACCAGGAATTTCTTGCCAGTATTTGTTTTGTAGCCGTCTCAGTCGACTTTTTATAGCTCTTTTGACAGCAGATTTGGTGATCCCACTTCAGACTCTGGGCCCACGAGTGGGGTCATCGAACCAGCCATGGCGCAAGCATCAAATTCTTCATTTCCCTCAACTCCCTTATGCCCCGGCATCCAACCAAGTTTGACTCGGTTGTGCTTCGCCAGGTCTTCCAAGAGTTGCCGACACTACAGTACCAACTTTGAGCTGATCGTTGTATTGGCGTATTGGCGATCGCTTTTAGCGTTTTCTGACTGTCAGAGAGAATATGTATACTCTTATTCCGATATCCAGGTTCTCTCTGGCACATATGGTAATGGCCGTGACCTCCGCCTGAAAAATAGTGGTCGAGCCCCCAAACGACACTGAATAGTTATGGCATGTCGATCATTTAAGAAAAGGTAACTAAAGAATCTTCTGTCGGAAAATAGCTTCTTATGAAATTTAATTGATAGAAACCTGGGATAATATAGTAACATGCATTTGGATCAATAAAAAGAAGTTGTATTGCTTAAGCTTTGAAAACCTTTCAAAATTATACTTAAGTTCAAATCATATTGATTGATTTATTATTTACATTTTCAATACAGTTCAATCAATGATACCTATAATTACGTTTTGGACATTTGAAAGATGAAAAATCTTGTACTAGAAAAATTATCTCTTAACATTAAATTATAGCTAATAATAAAAAGATATGCCTCAGTAAGCTTTTGTAAAGCTTCCCGTAAGTTCATTAAAAATAAAACGCTCGGGTTATTGTGTGACGAATGAACGTTATAATAATTGCGAATATAAGTACACATTCATTTTTTACGTATGTAGGTATATAATATGGGTATATTTAAGCACACAACCCCATTGCACCCCCAAAGATAAGGACTCATAAAACAAACTTCATCAAAATCGCATCGTAAAGTAACATAAAACAGTGACAGAGCATTATTTGATTTTCTTCTTCATCATATATGCTCTCGAGGGCAAAGCACATTATGGCTCGTTTGAGGATGAGGTGACGTAATACTTAGGTATATAGTCCGGGTGCACATTCAGATATTTATGTTTATAATAGCCATTTTTCCACCTTGATATGGAGTTATAAAAATAAACAGGATATTGTAATGGGAATTCGAACCACTTAATGGGAACATAGAATAAACACGAGGTGGGTTTATTATCGGTGGTCGCCGAAATGACGATGACCACACGACGACGTCCATTGCATTGGAAAAGTGTGACCCTCGCGTCGCCGCCATCGCAATCCGCAACACTACGGAATTGTCTTCGGTGTGCACGGCGTGTAATAATGTGGAATGTGTGGCTATATGTCCGGTTATTACCGGCTTCATCGTTTTCAGCCACTATGACCCGGCTGTCCTATTATTATTAGACGGCGGAAAATTTTGTACAATCTGCCAACAATGTTCCGCTTAATGTGCGTATATACGTGGCGTGGGATTTTCAGAAAATGGCCTCGGGAGAGAAAAAGAAACGCGCGATGAACACAACCGAAAGAAAATTTATCTAAATACTTTCAAATTGTTTCGGCTTTTTTTCATTTTGCTTTTGTATAAACAAAGAAATTGTATTTAATAACTTGGATTTGATAACGACCAGCTATGTTGATTTCAAATTGAAAATAATATAGCAAAAAGCACGTACGCAACAGTGGCGTGCGGTCCATACATGCTGTAGATGCGCCGCATGCCCTGGAATTGAGACAATTTCAAAAAATTAAATATTTTTTATGATTTATTCATTTGTTAATTTACGTAATTGCATGTATTGTAAAATGACTCTAAAAATACCAAATACTAAATATTTTTATCATTTATACATTTTTCTGCTAAGAAAATCAGCCCTCCATTTTTCCAGGAACTTTGGGAAAAATAGGTTTTCTTTCTAATTTTCTATATAACTAGAAAACGACTCACAAATCGTGAAAAAGTTTCAAATAAAAGTTGTTGAGCGAAGCATTTTACATAAAAAATGTTCAGTAACGTAAAGTGGATAGTTTGTCCTCTACAAGCCTGTAAAGCTTTTTAGCGCTCAAAAGTTTGCGGGACGACGTGACGTCATAAAAATGGTGGAAAAGAGGCGACCGTGTTTAGAAAGAGACAGCCGTTGTGCCACATGAATACAAAGTATACATGTGTGTGTGCATAACGTATTTTTTTCATTATTTGTTTCAAATAATTCTCTATTAACTCAAAAGTATATAATGAATTTGTAATTTATACAATATAGAGCAAAAATCAATCTCTAAACGTTTGAAAAACAGGGGATGAAATATTAACATTTTATTGAATTACCCGATTTTGATGATTTTGTTATTCTAGACAATTTTATAAAAATTACTTATTCTAATTTAAATTAAAAAAAAAATAATTATTAAGGGTTAAAAAACAAGGGATGAAATAGACACTTTTAACTGGCTATTCCGATTTCGATTATTTTTTTTTATTGTGTACAGCTTATCCTTTAGTTGATCACATTACAATTAGTAGAAACAAATTCACCCCTTAAGAGTAAAAATAAAAATAAAATGAAAAACCGACTTCAAAATAAATGAAAAATCTTAAACAGAAAATGCCCTAAAAAGTAAAAAAATTATTACTATTACTGTTAAACACAACAGTGATAGCTTCTTTCTTGTACCTACTGACTCCAATGAAACAAAAAAAAAATTATTTTGAACATGAAAGATAAAGCTGGAGGAGTTGACGGCATCAGTAGTAAAGTTTTGAAGGCTATAGTCAATGAAATTTGTTGTTCGCTTGAATATAGGTTCGTTCGCGGATCCCATCCTAAACCGATTACGAATCAGTCCAAGTGGATTTAGGATAATCGCCAAGCGCATACACGTTATGAACTGATTAAGGATTATTTTTCCGTGAACGAGTTTGAAAATGTTCGGAAGTAGGACGAGGATTAACGACAACCCACGAAAATTGTTAATTGAATTTAACGTTGATAAAGGAAAGCGGATCGAGACTTTGGTTATAGCGATTTTTGGTGTTTTTTAGGACGAAAAATTTTATTCTCTTATTTATGCGCAGTTTAATAAAATGTGGCTAGATTTTCTATCCTTCTTTAACAACGTTAAATTCAATTAACAATTTTCGTGGGTTATCGTTCATCCTCGCCCTACTTCCGAACATTTTCAAACCACATCAAATGAACGGCAAAAGACCGTTGCATGCGATTGCTTGGCTAAAATTGGTCGCGCATGCGCACTAGTATGGTTGAGTACTATCTCTCTCGGCGTTTCACATTGCCGGTTGACGCTTGTAGATGCGTTTGACGTTTTGAATTTACCAATTGCTACTCATTGTTACTGACAATTTTCGTGGTTTATTTTGATTTATTTACCCAGAGGCGATACAAATGTTCTATGCTTTAGGATAAGAGTTTTTTTCGTGGTTTTTAAATTACATTATATGATGCGGTTATTGATGATTTTTGTAAGAAGGAGCGTTGAATACGGCTAATTTTTAAAAAATAAATACATAATATAATACCATGTTTACCAATTAAAAAAATAAATTTAAAAATTTTGGTTTATATTAATCCCCCCCCCTCCTTTTGACCGCATGCCCTGTTTCAAAAGTTACCGCACGCCACTGGTACACAACTATTAAATTTATATAGGGTGCGCTCGAAATTTTTTTCAAACTCTTAAAAATGTTTAGGGGCCATCCATAAATGACGTCACATGAATTTTAATGATTTTTGACCCCCTCCATCGTCCTTGTCACAGCTGGTCACACTTGTGAGACCCACCCTTCCTTAGTGTGACGTCACATATTTTACAATTTTACATCGACAAATAGTTATTGAATTAAAACATCAGTTTCAAAATTTGTAATATTTAATTTTGAATTATTTTTTTATAAAATTAACATCAAATCATACATTTCAAGAAATTAACAAAAAAAAATCGATTATATATATTAATTAAAGATCAAACTTAATCATCTTGACTCCATAGACTTTTAAAATAGATTTTGAAATATGACGTCACGAAATGACACACTTCGTAGGCCCCCTTCCTCCCCCTTAACGTGTGACGTAATTTATGGATGGCTCCTTACTTACTTCATGAGAATAAAAGCTTTACACAAAAAAAAAATCGAATGCACTATCGTACATATAGTAACGTTTTTACAGGTTCGATGGTTTGTGTTTAAATGACTACGAATTTTTTTTTTAACAATTTTCTATTTATTTATCTTACGTTACTGTTGCTTATATACTACTACACTGTTATTTACAACGTTCACAATGTTCACTATTACAATAGTCACAGTCACTGTTTATATTTCTTCACTTTATTTAACAATACACTGATAATTTATTTAAGCACTAATCACATGGAACACTGTCGAATGTTTATATCGCACGTTATGTCGTTTATTTACACTGTTGATTTAATACTGTTCTACTGGCCCGTCTTTCGGATTATTTATAGTAACCAATCATCAGTCTAGAACTTTCCAAGCCATAAATCATCCGTTACTAGAAGATTCTATTTGTAATCTTAGCACCTGTTCTTTTCTCATCTATTGATAAATTAATGGAGAAATTTACAATGGTGTCCATCCTTTTATGCAATTCTTATCGCTGGTGATTGGTTAATCCCGCCCAAGTTGACATCGGGCGTCCAGACACAAAATGGTGTCTTAGATTTGTGACAATATGATAGAAGTAAAACTTCTTAAACACAAAGAATATAATTTGATTGAAGAGGCTATATACAGTCAGGAGGTCTCCAAAAAATCGATTTACAAAAATTTTATTTTTAACCTTTACTTTCGATATAATAATCATAAGTTTAACGCAAAAATGTTAAGGGTCATCCCTATTGGAAGTCAAGTTCATTGAAAACCGACTTAGAAATAAACATTTTCACCAATTAAAGAGATTAAACAAGCTTTATGTTTAAACTAATCAAGCTTTTAAGACGATGTGTAAAACTACTTAAAACTTTTTAAGCTTTGAGAGCGTAAGTAATACATTTTCCTTTGATCCTACCAGTTAGAAATTGGGGCCAAAAAGGTCTGAACGAACAGCATTATTGTAGCGGTCCTCCAACATTTCGATACCGGTTCGATAGTATGATACTTCGAGGCCTTCAAAGTAGGCGTTTGTTACCATCTTAACCTACTATTTTTTAATTTATTTTAATTATTTATTTCGCAATCTGTCCCAATACCACAAGCGAATCTGGGGAACGCATGGACGGGATATGTCATCCTAGAAGGAGTGGCTGCTGTATTTTTACCTGTAGGGTAGCTCCAGAAATGACATGCGTTTCCGTCTGGCAAAATCCTCACTGTTGTCGAGGAGGTTAGCAGCCAGATAGCTAGGGTTTTCGTTTAGGCATCTGAGGTATTTAGAACTGAACCTGGCTGACTCCTCCTTGATGGTAGCCATAGCCAGGTCCTTATAGATGTCCTTGTTGGTAATGTACCATGGGGATTCGACAATTATTTGTAACACCTTGAACTGAAACCTCAGTATGATGTCATTACTGGAGGTGCTAGCAGTTCCCCAAAAGTGGATTCCATACGTCCAGACCGATTTTAGAACGGCTTTATAGATAACTAGCTTGCAATCCAGGGACAGTTGCGATCCTCGCCGTAACAGCCATCATCTCCGCCTGTTTTCAAGTTGTTGACGCTTCATGGATATATGCCTCCGCCATGTTAGTCCTCGGTCCAAGTGAATTTCGAGATACTTGGCTTCCGTCACCTGGGGGGATTTGTCTGTTGTTCATGGATACCGTATAAGTATCTCTTCTTTTTAGATTTAAGGCTTTCGCGGCTAAAGTCAATGTTAATACAATTTGAATATGTTGGTAAACTTACCGGTTGATAAGCCGTGTTAGTATTGGGAACGGTCAGGGAAAGGTTAGGCGTAGAACTAGTAGAAGAACTAAAAGAACTTCCTATCACACCATTCTTGGACCGCAATCGCCGACGTTTCGCAAGCTCTTCGGCTTGCATCTTTAGTGCTGGGTGCACTGAAAACTGGCGTAGGTGAATCACAAACAGGTTTATATACCCCCACAGATGGAAGAGGGAGATATATCAGCCTAATTAACGTGAGTCCCATTGGTCAACCAATCAGGTAAGGGGATGAAACCTTTCCTTTTTAGTTGGACAACTAAAAAATTTGATGTCCAAACCGTGTCGTGGCTCGTCCGTATCTCCAAAGTGTTTCTGATCGCATCGGTAGGGTACTCAGGAAGTATGGTTTTAGGGTAATTTTCAGACCATCTAAGAAAGTCTCTGGCATGCTTCCCTCAGCTAAGCACAAAACCTTGGTTTTTAACACTCCGGGGGTATATAAGATCCCATGCTCTTACAGTGGGGTATATATTGGTGAAACCAGGAGATTCGTGAGTACGCGTCTTAAAGAGCACCAGAGTAATGTCAAGCACTCCCGGACGACTGGTCACTCCATTCTTTTTGACGAGGTCAGGGTTCTGTCTTCGAATCGGGGTTTATTTAACAGGAAGCACCCAGAGGGGGTAAAAATTCACAAACATCCGAACTACATTAATAAAGATCGGCTTCGGGCTACACTCTATTTGGAAATCGATTCTCCCGGTTTTTTAGTTGTCCAGCTGTCCAACTAAAAAGGGTAGGTTTCATCCCCTTGCCTGGTTGGTTGACCAATTGGAATCACGCTAATTATGCTGATGAAATATTTCCTTCTTCCATCTGTGGGGGTATATAAACTGGTTTGTGATTCACTAACGTCTACGCGGAGAGCTTGTGAAAAGTTGGAGATTCCGGTCTGAGAATGGTGTGGTAGGAAGTTTTTTCATCAGATGTTGTTTGATCCATTAGACAACTCTTGAGGAACACTTGACTGTTGTTTTAGAAGCTTCAAAGCTTAATTCCTGTAAGATATTCTCATCATATCAATTTACTTGTTTAATTTCTATAAGCCTGTTACAACTTCTTCGTAATGCACCGTATTTAATGAAAAATCGTGTAGGTACATTACGTTGAAATGAAGTATCTACTCACAAAAAGCACTTAAACAAAAAAAAAAAAGAATAAATGGAAAGTTGTATATATAGGCAAAAGGTACATTATATCCATATTCGCCACGTTAATGTAGTTTAGAAGTTAGAAAGATCGTTAAAACATCTCTTGACTCACCAACAAATGCAATAAAAATTAAAATATAATGAAATTTGTGGTCCCCAAAGGTGTCTCAACTAATTTCATGGTTTATTGCAACACGACTTGAGAATTTCGGTCCATGGCATCGTAAGCTGCCCAAACCTCTCACAACCACACATTCATATACGTACATAAAATGTATCTTCCATTCGGTCATATGTATAATTTTATTGAGAAATACATATTCATAAAATTTTTATACAACCAACATGTTTCCCAGTACGCTCATAAGAATTTCAAGAAAATGATGTATTACTTGAAAATGTTAATTTATTTTATGAATAAAAAATGTTTCTCTCTTTTCTCTCGGCATGGGCATTGCGAATGTTTCAGGCCGGAGCTTTTTCGCCATATAGAGCTCGATTTATACATGTTTTATGCAGCACATTTATATAAGCTTGAAATAATGCGCTCTCTATATAGGTATGTGGGGTATTAAACATTTTAATAACTCAATAATTGAGTCAATATGGCTTTGTTTGACTTGGAGATTTTATTAAATGGTCTTTGTTTTATTAAAATCTTTCAGAAAAAGAAAATGAAAATACATTTATAGATATTTGATGAATGTACGCGAATTTAATCTTTGTAGATGTTATTAAAGAATTTTTTTTGTAAAAACAGGGAAATATACAAAAAATCAAGAATATAGGTAATTTTTAATACTAAAGCTGGAAAATATGACGCAAGTTTAGGAGAATTTAACAAGCACGTTTAAAATTTTTAGGGGTTGTATTCAGTCAGGAGTCAAATTTTCAAGAAATTTTTCTGATGAGACTTTTGAACTTATCAATATAACAATTTGTACAAATATGATGGTAATCTTAAACTGTTTTTTTATTTTATATTTTTTACTTTCTTAACCGATTTCAAAAAAAGGAGGTTTTCAATTTGACTGTATGTTTTTAAAATGTTTGTTATCTCAGAATTTTCGACTGGGTGAACCGATTTTGATGATTCTTTTTTTATTTGAAAGCTGGTTCTTTTCGTGTGGTTCCATTTTAATTTTAAGAAAATCGTTCACTTCTAAGGAGTTGAAAACTAAGGGATGAAATATTAATTTTTTATTGGATAGCTCGATTTTGATAATTCTTTTTTTTATTGGTAGAACATAATTTTAAATTAATCTCATATTCATTTTATAAAAAAAAAAAAACTCTACTGATAAGGGGGTTAAAAATAAGAGATGAAATTATAAATTTTTCCTGGCCAACCCGATTTTGATAATTTTGTTTCTATTACGTACATCTTATCTTGAAATTGTTCACATTTCAATTTAAAGGAAAAAATCCACCCCCTAAGGATGAAAAAAGGGGATATAATAGTGACGTTTAACTGAATCATCGAATTTTAAAGAATTTTTGTTTTATTAGAAAGTGTATTCCATTTAGTTCTTTTATTACATTTAAAAGCAAAAAATGTCAACCCTTAAGAGCAAAAGGGGATGAAATAGTAACTTTTAACATTTAACTGTACTACGTCATATGAGCAGCGCGTTTAGAAATTTTACCCATATTCAAAGAAATTAAATCAGTTATCAAACTTCAGATCACTAAAAATCGAGAAATAAAAATTATAACAAAATGAAAAACTGACTTCAAAATAAATAAAAAATCTTAAACAAAAAATGTACTAAAAAGTAAAAAAAAAGTGGTTACGTGTACTTTTGTACGCGCGTGAGAAGTTATATTTCTTTTGCATCATTAAAAATTAGTTTTTATTAATTGCATTCAAATAATCAATTTTAAAACAATTGTCAATTAATATTTAATAATAATAATAATATCTATATTTAAAGATATAATTATTAAAAATAAAATTAAGAGAATAATGTTTTAATTTGTATCAATAAATAATATCCAAAGAAAGCTGCAAGACGTTTATAAAATTTGTCAGGATCATTTTTCTGGTTAACAATTCATGCATGTCATGAAAACGAAGCTTCATAGAAATTGTGAAATAAAGTAAGTGACTATTTGTCAAAGTAAATGTCTTAATCTTATTCATATTTTGTGTTACTAAATTCTAATTCTAAGATGGTTGAATCATTTCAGAAACCCAGATTTCGTGATAACTAAGAATATGCATGAAATGCAGACGTCATTTTCATCATTAAATTTCAAATAGTATAACAGCTACTGCAAAATTCGAGAAAAGTAATAACTTATTTTTTAATAATATGTGTCATTTGTATACATAATTATTTTTAATTTAAATATAAAAATAAATAAATAACTTAATAAAGAAAACAAAAATTAAAAATACGCGCGCCATGAAACCCAGTGGTTTTTTGGTTAACTTCATTTTGTTAATTTTTGTCTCAAGATGGCCGCGCATCTTAAAATTTCACTCTCATCATTTTTTCATAACGCGCCTAAAGATGTATAACTTCAATAAATTTATGGTACAGAATCTAGTTTTTTTTTTTAACACAAATAAAAGGACATGGGTTCGAATCCAATACCGGAAGATTTTTTTTTTTCTTTATTTAACCCTAAATCTTTGTAAACGTTAAACCGCAGCATAAACAACTACAAATAACCCTTTGAAAAGAGTTTAAATCAATCTTAAGACAAACTTGAGAAGTTTAAACTTTTTCTTATAAATTCCTAAATATGTTATTTTTCCGCTTTTTAATACAAAAACTATAGAAGTAAAGGAAAAATTGACTGGACCAATTTTGTAGGAAATTTTATAAGCTTTAAATTTGATTCTGAGAAAAATTTTCATTGACCTATAGTTTATGAGATATACTTCAAAAAAGATCAAAAATTGATGGCACAGTATGTAAAGTTTTTATTACAAATAAAAGGACATGGGTTCGAATCCTCCTCCTGCAGTGTCTACATCTTACAAATTATTAGGATGATATAATTTACAAGTATTGTTATTTTTGGAGTTGGTGTCAGCCAAGGAAATAAATATTAATGTAAATTTGTAAAAAGGTTTAATTATTGATTGGTATTTTGTAGTTTAAAGGTCACTACATATTGGTACAATACTAGTATATTGTACAAAAGTTTATTTGAAAAATACATTTCATAAGGTCATTGTCGTTTATTGGCTAAGTACCAATATAGTCGTATTTTCTTGGCTGACACCAACTCCAAAAATAACAATTGTTGTACATTATATCATCCTAATAATTTGTAGGTTGTAGACACTGCAAGGATACGCAATTATTTTTTTTTACTTTATAGTGCATTTTTTTCATATTTTTTATTTATTTTGAGGTTGGTTTTTCATATTGTTATAACTAATTTATTTTACTATTGTACTATGTAACCTATGTAAAGAAAGTATTGTAATGGGGTCGAATTTTCGAATTCGAATTTTCACCGGAAATACATGATTTGAGATCCCCTGAGTTCCCTAAAAGAGGTTTTTGGAAACATGCGATATCTCTGTACTGGATCATTTAAAATGAAAATATCAAACATTCAAACGGATTTTGTTCAAATAATGTATCATCTTGCAACTTATCGCAGGAATAAGTAAAATACAATTTTTTGAGAAAATGATAGCATCTCAAAACCAAAAAGAAATAATGATCTTTCTAATAATTACTAAAAAAAATATAATACTTAAGAAGCTTTCTGAGAAATCCTGGTCATCTATTATAAAACCCGTTTTAAGAAAAACTCGTTTAAAGTTTCAAAAGCTCATTTTATACAAAGTCAAAACTGTCTTTACAAAGGCTCTAGCCCAATAGCTATAAGAAAAGTGCCCCAGGCGGTTTTTGAAAAAAGCTTCCGTGTGCTGATTCCTCTTCATGAAAAATTTATTGTCGCACAGTTTTAACCCGCTACCCCCCCTTGTATTGGAGTTACGGAGGAAACTACCCCAGACGTTAAATTTTTTTTTTCTAGAAAACTATTGAAGATTTTTTTATGAAATTAAAACTATACGTAGATATGGATAAAACGCATAATATATATTTTTTTCAGAATTTTTATAAATCTATAAATGATGAAAAATATTATTTTTATTTTTTGAGGGTGGTTTTTTACATCAACCTTTAAAATGAAACCTTTTTTTTAAGTGCGATTAGTGCATTTATTATCCATCTTTCATTTAAAAAAAAATTCGCTTTAAGAAATTAGTTGTCGCTCACCACCAAAATGAGGTCATCCAGGGACAGGTTTGTAATAGACAGCGCATTTCGTAAATGCATTTATTGCTTTATGACTTGTATATATATGCTATAATATGGTTTTCGTCAAGAAAAAAGGTCCTGAGAGAGAAATTAATTTTTGAAATTTTTTATAGGCCTATTAACAATATAGTGCAGGGATCTTTTATCTATTCTTTTACTAATAATAAATTCAAAGAAAATTTGATAAATAATACCTACTTGTAATTATTTTCCATCTCAGATTACCTACATATGTACCTACTCAAATATTGCTAGTATTATTATTTGAATCAAGTAATATTTTTATTATTTGTTATAACTAAAAATAATTAGTAGCGTATTAATTTAGAATTTGTATTCTTACGGAGGAAGTAAAAACATTTCGATTTGTAACAAGTGCGTTGGGTTGTCGAATCTGTACATGGTCAATAAAACAGTATTTGGCATAAAGATTTAAGGAACAAATTGTTATTTTCGGTTTAAACAATGTGCAAGATAGCTGGATCTTTGCACTATAGGTTTGGGAAAAGACTTAGGTAAATCAGAAGTTGTTATGGCGGATAAAATAATTTTTTATATGAAGGAACGTCAATAAGAATTTTAACTGATGTAAAAAAACGTTTTCAATGATAAATTCTACGAGATTCCCAGAACTACTGAAGAAGATCTTAAAATAATATTCAACGGCACTTATCAATTGGCGCAAGCAGTTTGTTATCTTTCCAAAATAATAACTAATGCAGGCTTAAGCCTTCAATATTTAAAACATTTTAGAACAATTATAAGAGGAAGAGTGCAATCGAAGGCATTTCAATAGAAAAACCAAATTATTTTCTTGAATATGAACCTTATGATAATATAAAACTAAAAGAGTTATGCAGGTGTTAAAAAATAGTTAAAAAAAGTAGGTATTATTTATCAAACTTTCTTTGAATTTATTATTAGTAAAAGAATGGATAAAAGATCCCTGCACTATATTGTTAATAGGCCTATAAAAAATTTCAAAAATTAATTTCTCTCTCAGGACCTTTTTTCTTGACGAAAACCATATTATGGCATATATATACAAGTCATAAAGCAATAAATGCATTTACGAAATGCGCTGTCTATTACAAACCTGTCCCTGGATGACCTCATTTTGGTGGTGAGCGACAACTAATTTCTTAAAGCGAATTTTTTTTTAAATGAAAGATGGATAATAAATGCACTAATCGCATTTAAAAAAAAAGGTGTCACTTTAAAGGTTGATGTAAAAAACCACCCTCAAAAAATAAAAATAATATTTTTCATCATTTATAGATTTACAAAAATTCTGAAAAAAAATATATATATTATGCGTTTTATCCATATCTACCAACAGTTTTAATTTCATGAAAAAATCTTCAATAGTTTTCTAAAAAAAAAATTAGCGTCTGGGGTAGTTTCACCCGTAACTCCAATACAAGTGGGGGTAGCGGGTTAAAATTGTGCGACAATAAGTTTTTCATAAAGAGGAATCAGCACACGGAAGCATTTTTCAAAAACCGCCTGGGGCACTTTTCTTATGGCTATTGGGCTCGAGCCTTTGCGTGTAACTATGAAAATAATCGCTGGATTGACTAGAAATTTTCTGGGTGTCTACTTAGATAAATGTATTTAGATTACAAAAATTATATTTTAAGATTTTTTGAAAATTCCAACTGTAATAAGGTCCAATTTTGGTCTTTAATTTGAGTAATAATAAGTCTTATTTTAATAGAGTCATGTATAAAACTTAAAATGTGAATTTTAGAAGAACCGTGTAGAAAACTTAATTTTTTCTTTGACCTATCATTGGCTGATGAAATTACTTGAAGTTAAAATATCGATTAAGTAAAGCGACGCTTTTTTAATATAGACATATCTGGAACTTGTTGTATGATGTCGTTACATTAACAAATGATCGTTTGTGATTTCGAAATGATTTGCAGTTCAGTCTCAGCCCACTTCCACCCACTTTGTATGTCCAACAGACACAGTGTGAAATATTCGTGGTTGCCCTAAGTGGCACAAAAGGAAATCGGCAACGCAAAAGATTTCCCAACCAAATGTGCGGACCTCCCCCTCTCGACTCAAGTCAAGTGACGACGAGTTATTGCCAAAGTGTCCAAGCGACACGACAACGATTTGAAAATGCTTTAGCACATAGTTGCCGCCTCGAAACTAAACTAAAACTTTCGTCGCCGTAAAACGAAGTGTAACAAAGTGGAAAATTTGATGTGGTCGAAACTGGTGGCCGTAAGTCAGTTATACAAGTAACCGCAAGTGGGTAGCGAGCGGGCATTGGGGTAGTAGTGTGTATGCACGCGGGGCGAGCGAGATTCTCGGCTGACCGAATGTTGACAGCGGACCGAAAGACCGAGAGGTCGACACACACCCATATACACGCACATATATCCATACACACACACACACACACACACACATACACAAGTTTCCTTCGACCAAGCTGTTTCATTAGACTAGATTAAGTGGAGCAACGCAAGCGAATGTGCTGCGGTCTATTGTAACTTACACAATTGTGTTTCCCACAAGGCTCCCTACAGCTTTCAAGCTTTCCTGACCACCATCCCCTCCCCCTCTTTTAACTCTCGATCGTCGCTTCGCTCTCTTTATTTTAAAACCTCATGCTTCATACAATATTAACAACCCCACACACTGGTGTTACACAGAACTTGCAGACATTTTCCACACCTCCTCGATACTTCTCAAACCATTCTAAATATTTCATCCAGGGGAATTACACATACAGTCACACATGGGAGATAAAAATCAAGTCCCGAAATTACCACCCCGTCTTCGACTTGCTTCAAATCGTTTGTATATGTAACTAATCCCGATGGAAGAACCCAATTTAAACGGGAAGCTTAATTCTAAAACTTTCTTAATTGTAAAGTAAGTTATAATAGAAGGTTTATATATATTACTAGCTGATAACCGCTCGCTTCGCTGAGTGTATCTAAATTTAATTGATTGATTAAAAGATTCCCTACGTTCATAGCGAAATATAAAAATTAATCTATTTTGACAGAAAAAAAATGATAGATACTTTCAGACCTTAGATCCAAAGAAAGTTCATCAAAATTCGTAAAACTACTTTTCAAGAAAGAGATGTTAGCTGTCTCACATCAGCTTCTATACGATTTTTAGTGAAAAAGTAAATGTATTCCTTCCTGTAGGACTTGAAAATCTTTCATACCAAATGTCATTTAAAACCGTTCAGCTATTTTAGGGGGCATCCATTAATTGCATGAGGCGTGTTTTACGATTTTTGGAATCCCATCCCCTCCCCTCTGGTAAGATATCATAAGATTTGACATGTATCATTCCCCCAACCTGCAATCTAATGTGATATTTTTCAAAACAAAAAAATACGTAATATTTGCGAGACCTTCCCTTTCCCCAAAGTAAGATTAGATGAGATTCGGCTCCACCCCATCGGCTTCTGATTTCCTCACGTAATTAATGGATGTTCCCTTAAAAGAATAGATTAGTAGCTATCCTACCGGATCTTTAACAAAACTTCATTAAAATTAGTTCCATCAGGTATTTGTTAATTTTTAGTTTATTATTTTAATACGTTTATTTCTACTCAATATCTTTGACAATGAACAATGAAAAAATTCAAATATTTTAAACAATTTCATTATTAATTTTATCAGGTGTTCAATTGAAATTCATATTTATTTTCCAGTAAAAATTGTCAATTTTTTAATTTCAACTTTGTAGAGATTTCTTTCGTTATTGTGTAAAATTGGAAGAAAATGCGTTAAAATTCTATTTCCCGAACTGTACCGAAACTTTTTAAATGTACGATTCCTGCAGGATATAACTGTTTTGCCATCCAATGGGAACCATGCATTATTCTAGCCTTAAAAGTAAGCTATAAGATTCTTTCCCAAATTACCACATTGCAAAAAGTCATATAAATCTTTAACTCTGTGATAAACAAAAAACATATCTATCCCGCGGAAATAGTACATCTCTCCTGAGTAAAAAGTAGATCAAATCTTCTTAAGGAAAATGAGTTAAGACTCTATTTCGTGGATTTTAATGAAACTGCTTTTAAATACACGGTTCTTATAGAATAAATACGTATTTTGCTATCCCATGGAGCCGTTTATTATTCCGGTATGAGAAGTAATCTACATAATTTTCTGACCCCTAAACTACCACATTACAAAAAAGGAAGTTAATCTTTTGCTCTGTAAAAACAAAAAAATATCTATCCCACGGAAACCGTAAATTGTTTCTGGATATAAAGTATACTATATTTTAAGCCGGATTATAATCTATATCTATGCCAAATTTCATCTAGATCTATTTTGTACTTTTTGAGTGAAAGAGCAACAAACATCCATACATTCATACAAACTTTCACGTTTATATTATTAGTTCGAAGTGAGATATACTACGAACAGTTAAAAAACTATGTCGCCTCGTTTTAATTACTAACTTAAGTGATCCTGCGTTTATCTTTACACTTATAGATCAAAATGGTTCAATATACAAGTGACAGTTGAAAATGCAAGCTGGTAAAATGCCGTTGACAATCTATCATTTAATTTTATCTATGTCGAATCAGGGGGTTACGTTTTTGATTACGATTTAAATCTACGTGTAATTTTCACCTAATTTTAGTATAGCTACAAAGACTCAGTCAAGCTTTTTGCCATTTAAAAAAAAAGTTGCGTGACAAACACGCGTAACATTGCAACCCCGAAAAGTGTGCGTTAAACATCACATTGCGTGAACTAATTTCTTTGTACGAAACTTTTAACTTTCGTCGGCTGGTGGAAATTATTTTTAGTTATTTATTTATCTTTTTAACTCATAAATATACCGGGTGTTTTATTGCAATGTTTACATCCTCATTCCAAGATCATAATGTTGAAATGGATTAAAAAAATCTATTTAAAAAGTTTTATTTAGTTTATTTTAAATATATCTATTAATTCTTTGGGGGAATCCCTTAAAATTTTGAGATACAAAAGGAAATTTGTATGCTAAAAGTTTAAGGAACACTGTTTTAAAGTTTTGTATACTACCTGTTCACACGGTGAACATGAGCACGAGTTTTACCACCATGTCAAGTTTGCATTTTTCACGGAAAATATTTTGCAAATTACAGTTGGAGAGATGCAATTTGAGGGTGGAAATAATTTGAGGAGTTTCGCGACTCCCTGGCCACAAGAGAAATATTCTTGATCTTCTTCTAATTTTTCTTTCTAAGCAAAATCGGGGAATATACAGGAAAAACGTTTTTCACTTATCCACTTGCTTTAGTGTAAAAAAGATAACCGTTAACCTTGACGAAAAAGTCGTGTGGACCAATTAAAATCAACGAGTACAGTGGAACTACTAGGGCTTTCATCTGGATCGTCGCCTCAACTGGAAGGTCCATACAAACAAGAGGGTTCTTCAGGCCACAGCACTACACCGTAGGACCGCCTGAATGACAGGTAAAAAGTCTCCTGTTGTCTAAGGTGATTCTCTAAAAAACAGTACCTACTGGACTTCGGGTGTTCTGAATTTGCTTCTAAATCAACAACCCTTGTTTGATGATTTCAATCAAATCTTCCAGCTGTAAAATCCACTCCTCTTTCCTTGGGGTCAGAATATTTTTTTCCTAACTCTGTTTCAGAGTTAATACCTCGGGAATTCTTCGTCTTCTGAAAGTAATTTTACTTCTTTCATACTTTTCTATGTTTTTTTTTTTTCGTTATAGGAGTTTCAGGATATTCTTTTCCCTTATCACCGCGACCAGAGTGTGATGTAACCATCTGTTTAACTAGGGGAGCATCAGGCTTTTAAAGAAAATCAGCACCTGCTTTGGGGCTGTCATTGCTATCTCGCTAGGCGTCATGTTCGTCTTTCCGATTTCATAAATATCTAATTATGAAAACCGTGGAAATTAATAGGAATAAACTTAAAATTTATAGTAGGAACACCCTGTATATGAAGTACAGAGTATGTAAAGCTTCAAGTCACAAATAGATTTCATGAAAATGCGATCAAAATTATCCTTTCAAAAATAACATTTTTTAATCCACAGGCATAGGATTTTTTGTTTGTAAGAAAATAAAAAAAGTTTAAAATGATTATAATATTTATAAAAGATAGATTAGAATACAAAAAATTGACGGATTGATGGATTAGAAGCTTTTTTATTTGTTGATACGATAACATCTTCAGCAAAGCTTTTCATGTGTGATGAAGTTAACGCCAAACAAAATTTTAGCATATTTGAAGATATTTAAATGAGCTTTAGTCGATTTAGATGATTTAATTTTTTTTTTTAAAAGCACCATTGTGAATTTATCGATTCTTTCGAGGAATAATGAAATTGATTTCGTGAATTTAAATGTAATTGTTTAAACTTGCTATAAAACTAAAATAAATTTTTGAAGTTATACTTCTTTAGGCACGTTATGAAAAAATGATGAGAGTGAAATTTTTAGGATGCGCGCGCATCAGGGTGACACGAAATTAACATGATGAAGTTGGCCGCAAAACCGCTTGTTTTTGAAGTTATACTTCTTTAGGCGCGTTATGAAAAAATCAGAGTGAAATTTTTAGATGCGCGGTCATCTTGAGACAAAAATTAACAAAATGAAGTTGGCCGCAAAACCCCTCGGTTTCTTGGCGCGCATAATTTGAATTTTTGTTTTATTTATTTATTTTTCTATTTAAATTAAAAATAATTATATATACAAATGACACATATTATTAATAAATAAGTTATTACTTTTCTCGAATTTTGCAATAGCTGTTAAACTATTTTGAGGTTAGTGATGAAAATGACGTCTGCATTCCATGCATATTCTTAGTTATCACGAAATCTGGGATTCTGAAACGATTCAACCATCTTAGAATAATAATTTAGTAACACAAGATATGAATAAGATTAAGACATTTATTTTGACAAGTAGCTACTTACTTTATTTCGCAATTTCTATGAAGCTTTGTTTTCATGACATGCATGAATTGTTAACCAGAAAAATGATCCTGACAAATTTTATAAACGTCTGGCAGCTTTCCTTGGATATTATTTATTGATATAATTTAAAATATAATTCACTTACTTTTATTTTTAATAATTATATCTTTAAATATATATATATATATATATTATTATTATTATTTTTATTACAATTTACAATTTTTTAAAATTGATTATTTCAATGCAATTTATAAAAACTAATTTTTAATGATGCCAAAAAAATAAAACATCTCCCGCGCGTACATTAGTACACGCAACCACTTTTTTTTTAAACTACGCGCGCGTATTTTGAATTTTTGTTATATTTATTTACTTATTTATTTATTGTTACATTTAAATTATTATTAAATTATTAAATTAAATTATTATTGACACATATTAATAATAAATAAGTTATTTGCCAGTAGCTGTATTCATCATACTATTTGGAGTTTAGTGATAAACATGACGTCTGCATTCCATGCATATTCTTCGTTATCACGAAATCTGGGATTCTGAAATGATTTAACCATCTTAGAATAATAGTTTAGTAAAACAAGGCATGAATAAGATTAAGAAATTTACTTTGAAAAGTAGCTACTTACTTTATGTCGCAATTTCTATGACGCTTCGTTTTCATGACATACATGAATTGTTAACCAGAAAAATGATCCTGACAAATTTTATAAACGTCTAGCAGCTTTCTTTGGATATTATTTTCATTGTAAACCATAGTTTTTTTACAGTATTTCAGTCAATAAGAAGTCATAAAAATACAAATTTATGCACAAACGGTGACTCGGAAAAAACGTGTTAAACGTCAGATTACTTTTAGGCTATTAGTACGGCGCGTTGTTCTTAGAGGCGTTAGTATCGGTCTATTTTATCATCACAGCGCAAATCCGTAATGCTTAAATGCATTTTGGACATTGCCCCGTCATCTCTCTGTTCAACGCGGCGTACTAAAATTCAAAAGAACCACACCTCTCGTAAAAGTGTCCGCTCCACGAATAAATTATATTTAGTAGTGATTTAAATTGAATATTTAGATTAATATTATTTTCTATTCGTATATTGTATTATAATTATAAATATATATAATAAATATATAATAATAAATATATATAAATGTATAAATATTATTTAGTATTAGTGAAAAAAATTGTACTTATATACTTTTTCAAGTGCTCCAATATAATTAAGGTTAACTATACGTATGTATTATTTATTGATATAATTTAAAATATTATTCTCTAATTTTTTTAAATTAATTATTTGTATGCAATTATGATAAAAAAGTAAAATTTCTAACGCGCGTACATAAGTGCACGCACCCACTTTTTTTTTATTTGGTTAGATTTTGATGAACTTGGCTTTCAATGGGTTTGACCTATAATATTTTTCGTGTTAAACTTATGATTATTTTATCGGGAGTAAAGGTTAAAAATAAAAATGTCGTGACGTTCACTCTCCTGACACGTATCCGCACTATTTGAAATGATTTGAGCACTATTGACATTCACCTTGCTTTCCATTTGATTTATCAATATGCCAAGATTCTTTTCTATAAACGAAGTGACACAAAATACAAGAGAATATTGACCTTTGACACGCTAAAATGAAAATGAAGATGCCAGTATAACCATAGCATAGTTTTTATACCCCTAAAAATTTTAACTTAAAACAACTATGCATAACAAAGTTTAAATTAAATTTCCATATATATATAATATATAAAATCTTGACTTAATAAATCATGAAGTTTTAAAACTAAAAAATTTAATTTCAAATGTAAATATTGTTAATATAGCAGTGAACATTTTAATTTTCATATATTTGATAATTAAATTATGCGACATAAACACAAACTGAAAGCAAAGCTTATAATTAAATTTAAAGCTTGTCTAAAAATAGAAATTGTATTCATATTAACTAAGTCACAATTCGAGGTTTCGAGTGTGAAAACGGTGAGAAAATCTTTTCACTACATGTTTGTTTTTCATAGAGCTTTAAATTTTTCTTTTTTCCTTTCGAGCTTTATAATATTTTCCCCTCTTATGCATATAAAAATTCATTGAATAAAACAATGTCTATACACTTAAAATTAAAATCTGCGAGCTGCTCGTCGTCGTTGTGAGCACACTAATTGAAAGTTAAGCCGCATAAATGGACTATATTAAAAGTTCACCACAAATAATTCAAAGTTATAAGCTTCTTATGGAAAAACTTGAACGTGGCAAAATGGGGAAAAGAGGCGCGCAACTTAACCATGTTATATATTTTCGTATGGTCGCGTCGTTGAGTTTTATGTGGATTTTGGATTTTCATGGCCCAAATTATAACGCTATTATATGTATATATAGATGGACAAATTAATTAACCAAGCTATAACTCATTCCGGTTTTGTACAAAGACGGGTAATTAAAGCTCGACACACAAACATGGTCTGATATTGGAGTGCATTCATACATCAATTTAATATAGATTGATATCGTAACTGCATCAGTTTATCGGGTAATTTATGGTTGAGTCATTTTGGTAATTTTTTTCTTGGATCTTTTAAAGTTGGCTTTGTAAGGGATTTTTTTTTCGTTTTATGGGTGTCAGGATTTTTCTTTCCTTTATCACCGCGACCAAGGAGATTTATTGTGGAGGATCATCAGGTTTTTTAAAGAAAGCCAGCACCTGCCTAGGGGCTGCCATTGCTATTTCGTTTGTATGGAATGCTAATTTTAATCAAGTTTTCATTCTTCACCATTTATCAATTGTAAAAATGTAAAAAAGCTTTATGAAGACAATCTATGAGTATAAAAAGTGCTTTTAAACGCCAATCATAAGATTTAATTTTCCATCGACTTCGTTGATTACGTTTGAAATTATGATATATTTGTTATTATGAACCTCTAATGGCATTTTATGGAAATTATTCCTGATTTACCTGCTTCCTGAACAGGAAGAAAATAAGATAAGTCTCTGACTAGTTCTAAATTAGGGTCATATCAGGGCAGTCTTGCTAAATTTTTTTTGTTATTAGATTTTCCTGCTCCACCATTTGAGGTTCTTTAAGGGTTGAAAATAAAATCATCTGTCATCAGATAATCCTTGATAGGTCCAGTTGATTAGGGATATCTGACCACTAATCGAAACAATTTTAGAAGCTATACAAAAGGATACCAAAAGTGATAAGGTGGAGTGGGGTAAGTGCATCAAGGGTCAAGTGCATAAACGGGCTTGTATGAATATAATATGGGAGAAATGTTGATATCTATACCAATAATAAGATTTAAGATTTCTGCTTTTTAAATATTTATGTATATAATAAAAACGTTACATGTTACCTGCGCGAGCGAACATAAACGGAATTATTTTTATCAACTGTGTTTTGTTGAATACTCTTTATTACCTACATTTCCATAAATTTATACTAAAAAAATGCCATTTTCATTGCACTTTTATCACCCCCCCCCCAAAAAAAAAAACATTGTTTGTCCAGAGTAAACTTGAAAACGGCTGAACCGATTTCAATGAAATTTTCACAAAAAGTTATTAAATATTCCAACTTACATTATAGGCTACCTTAAATTTCGGATAGTTTTCCCTGTCTGTTTGTTTGTTCTTGGCAAACTTGAAAATGGTTGGTCCGATTTGGACGAGATTTTCACTATAAGCAGTAAATATTACAAAAAGTGCTATAAAATATGTTTTATTCCAAAAAAATTTTTGAAATTCTGAGCAAAAAAATAAAAACTATAAAAACTGCGCGAAAACAAACATCGGCAGGCAGCTGTGATACAATGTACATATACATACATATCAATGTCCGAAATTCCCGATTTTTGCCAATCAGTTCGAAAGAACCGTTTAAAGCAAACATTTCAATAGTTATGCTCTTGCCTAATAGCATAGATATAAAGTTTCAAATCGGTTTTAATAGTCGGTTATGCACTTGTCCCATTTTCGGGGCAAGTGCACAGCTTTTGGATTTGTTACAATTTCTTAAAAAAAAAGTTAAATATAGAAGTGAAATTGGCGTTTTGTCAATGTTAATTAAAGCGTATTAACTGAATTATTCGTTAATTTCAATAAATGTGAAAGTATTATAAAACACATGAAATATATATGGGTTGAAAGTCAAACTTACTAAAAACTGGAGTGCACTTACCCCACTCCACCTTATTCAGCTAGCTGGATGGAAGATTCCTTAGGAACCGAGTTCAGTGTTCCATTTTGTGGAACCTATATGATTTGTATTCTTGTATGATAGCCTACTCTACTTGAGACTGTCTCGGGGAGGTGAAATAATTGAAAAATAAAAGAAAATTCAGAAGATTGAAAAATTGATTTTTAACATTGGAAGTATTGAAGCCAGGTCAAAATTAGAATTTGAATTTAAAAGTACGAAAAAAAGTTTGTGACACACCGTGTGGTCACGTTGTTGCTTTGTCAACATTAAATTAAAAAAATGTTTATATTCATATTAAGTTTGCCAGAGACTATATGTTAAATTTCTCAACGTCAAAAGGTGTGACCACATGGTGTGTCACAACTGTTTTTTTTTTAAATACAAACCGTAATTTTGAACTAGCTTCAATACGAGTACTTACAATGTGAAAAATCAATATTTCAAACTAAAACAATTGAGAAAAAAGTGTGACACACCGTGTGGTCACGCCATTTGATGCATGTAATTTTTTTTTATTTTTGATTATGGGTCAGTTAATTACTGTTATTTTAGATTTTTCCAAGAATTTATTTACAAAAAGGATGAAAATTCTCAATTTATTTGTACCATAAATTAATGTGTTTGAATCTATGACACACCGTGTGGTCACATTTTTCAGTGTTGTAAGATTTGAGGAAATCTCAGTATTTTTACCTTGGTAAAATTCTAAACTAGATTTTAACAAAGCGACTACGTGACCACACGGTGTGTCATAATTTTTCTCGATTTTTAAGTACTTTCTTTTACTATAATTGGGTCGAAATTTTGAGGTTATACTTTTTTAGGCGTGTTATGAAAAAATGATGAGAGTGAAATTTTAAGATGCGCGCGCATTTTAAGATAAAAATTAACAAAATGACGTTAGTCGCAAAACCACTGGGTCTCCTGGCGCGCGTAATTTGAATTGATGTTGTATTTATTATCTAATTTATTTTGTTTTATTTTTTATATTTAAATTAAAAATAATTATATAACAAATGACACATATTATTGATAAATAATTTATTACTTTTCTCGAATTTTGCAATAGCTGTTATAGGTACTTTTTAAAGTTTAATGATGAAAATGACGTCTGCATCGCGGCGCGATTTCAGAAGCATTAGTAGCGTTCTATTTTATCATCACAAATTAACAAGATGAAGTTGCCCGCAAAACGGCTCGGTATTTTTAACTAGGCGCGCGTAATTTGAATTTTTGTTGTATTTATTTACTAATTTATTAATTTTTATATTTAAATTAAAAATAATTATATATACAAATGACACATATTATTTATAAATAAGTTATTACTTTTCTCAAATTTTGCAGTGGCTGTTATACTATTTGAAATTTAATGATGAAAATGACGTCTGCATTCCATGCATATTCTTAGTTATCACGAAATCTGGGATTCTGAAATGATTTAATCATCTTAGAATAATAATTTAGTAACACAAGATATGAATAAGATTAAGACATTTACTTTGACAAGTAGCTATTTACTTTATTTCACAATTTCTATGGAGCTTCGTTTTCATGACATGCATGTATTGTTAACCAGAAAAATGATCCTGACAAATTTTATAAACTTCTTGCAGCTTTCTTTGGATATAATTTATTGATACAAATTAAAATATTATTCTCTTAATTTTATTTTTAATAATTGTATATTTAAATATATATATTATTATTATTAAATATTAAATTACAGTTTTTTAAAATTGATTATTTGTATAAAATTAATAAAAACTTATTTTTAATGATACCAAAGAAATATAACTTCTCACGCGCGTACATAAGTACACGCAACCACTTTTTTTCATTCGAGCTTTTACCGGAAATATGTGTTTTGAGGTCTCCTGAATCCAAAAAATAGGTTTTTAGAAATATGTCTGAGTGTGTGTGTGTGACTGTGACTGTGTGTGACAGCCATATCGTATTGAAAGCTTTTTCCAAATTTCATCAAACTTGAAATTTTGCCTCAATTTTACATCTAGTTGTGCCGCGAAGTTTTTGGTCAAATCGCTCAACCGAAAGCTCCGCTTTATTCTAGAAGTTTTTGAGCTTTTTCAATTTTTTTCGAAAACGGCTCCAACGATTTTTTTTAAACTTGTCAATGCCTACAACTTTTATTAAAATTTTTTCATGGGATATTCCGTATTAGGAGGGTTCTGTGGGTAAAGAGGGGAGTTCTTGTGTACATAGAGATTGTATGCATTATATAGATCTGTGCATAAAGTGCCTGTAGTTCTTTTAACCAACAGGTAGTTTCACAAAAGAAAGTACTGTGACGCCTCGCAGCAGATATTTTAGATTTAAATATTAATTTTTAACATTGTAATTATTGAGCTTTTTACTAGTTAAAAATATAGTTTGAAAAAAACAATTGCAATACACCTTGTGGCCTTATAGTCGCTTTGTAGTTTAGTTTAAAAGTTTATTTTTTTAAGATTTTTCCGCAAATTCCAACACCAAAGGTGTGACCCCACTTTTTACCGCCTACCTCAGGTATTGATTTTCTTTTTAAATAGATAATAGTTTGTAAAAAAAAATTCAATCTTAACCAAACTTTTTAGGAAATGTATTTTTTTTTTTTGTTAAGGAAAAAAATTTGGTATATACTTGAAGAATTTAAAAATAAATGGTGTTTGAGGCTCGACTCGTATGAGCTTCTTATCTGTTAATAACGCTTTCCGAAGAAAAAAAATACTCGAACAAATCCTGTAGAGGATAAAATCCCAACAGACGTGTTTCAAGGAGACACATACATATGTACACATACCCACACACATCTTACGACAATAGTCTGAAAGTCTCTTATCAAAAGCTGACGTGAAATGTCAATCATCCTAAAAAAAATTCTTATATCGATAGTAAATGATTAATTCAACACGAAGAACTAGTATATATAGTATAGATATTATAGGAAAGCTAATTTTTTTTAAATTAGTACAACTACACGCATAGTTTGCGAGCTGCACCACGCGCACTCTTTTTCACTGGCTTCGTCTCGACATTGGCATAAAAGGAAAACGTAAAGTTCTTAACTCTGACAAGTGTTAACGAGCCCTAATGCCCTGACAGCATCCGCTTTTCCTGTCACGTGAAACACTCCTATCATCCGTTTACATCCGCTTCCAATCTCTTTTATATATATATATATATATATATATATATATATATATATATATATATAGACACGTTGAACTTCGTTACTTAAAAAAAAAAAAATGTAGCAAACTAAAAATAGCATCGTTACTAAAAAAGCTTCAGTCATAAATAATAAAATAATCATAAAAGGTTGAACGTTAAATATTTATACTAAGAACTAATTATGATTAATTAAGTTGCCTTTTTTGGTAAAAATTTATTTTTCTTAGAGATAATTGAAAAAGTTAATGAAGTGAACTGAAGAGATCTTTACAGAAGGAAATTATTCGATGCATCTTTATTTGTATTTATTGAAACTGAAACGAAAATGAAATTTTCTCAATTCCGGAAATTGCCTCAATCTAAAAAAGAAAATGAACAATTTTCTTGATAGAATATGTCAAAGTAAACGTTTTCTTTTCCCTCTCATCATGTTTTTCTTGTATTCATTTTATTTATGTTGTGACTATTATAGAATACGTGAAATTTCTTTATAATTCTTGTTTAGCTTTCCACTTAACAGAACATATTCATAAATGAAACAATTTATAATTAAGATACTTGACAAAGTTCAAATAATCCTTTGCTGTCTGCACACATAAAATACATTATAAACCATTATAAACTGTCTGATGTTTATTACAGTTCATTATATTACCTCACATGGCGCTGTGCTCTCTGGTGTTGGCCTCTGTTTTGTACAACAAATTTTACGTTACAAATAGATTACATCTTATGCATCCAAACAGTCGAGATATTAATGTAAATATTAATTAGATTTTGTGCAGCCCTGGCGCCAACCGAGTCGTTTTTGGTTTTAGTTCCATCTAGTGCTATTATTAAATAATAATAATAATGTGAGAGCTTTTTACAGACACTTTTTTCCTTTTGTTTGGTACCTACGTGTTATTATCTATGAACATTTGCAGATAGTTGCACATAAATGCATCGGCATATTTTTGTTTATCAAATAGTTCAATTTTCATAAAGTATGGCACGATGCCTTACGATATAAAATAATTAAATAAATCTACTAACCCGAGTCGAAATTTCAGACCTCTTTTGACCCTAAAATGGTACTTTTACCCTCTTTTGGACCTCCAAAGAGTAAAATGAGCCTCATATAGACCTAAACGATTCCATCGTCTTCATTTTAACCTACATGAAATTTTTATTATATTTTGTGAACATATCGTCTCGTCCTTAAAAACGGTTTATGATCATAAAACATAAAATATAGTTGTAAATTTCCTTTTTTTACAATACCTATTGCAAATATTATTTACTAATAACCCAAATTTTTGATCTCTCTCTTTCCTATACTTATATGCTTATTATAATATTGTGTATTCTTGTATCCATTACTGGTTTCTCCCTTAATCCTGTTTACTCTGGTTTATTTTTACTCAGCTTTAGTCTGTTGTTAACCGTTCGACTGCTACACGAGTTATTATACAACAATTGAATAAACTAATTTTACTTTTTGATTATTTTTTAATATTGTCTATATCAAAAGGCCTAAAAGTCTAAATGTAAAAATTTAAAAGTGAAAAAACCGAGTTTAAAAAAAAAGTGTGAAGAAATTTGCTTTAATTTATTATCTTGAAAGTAATCAGAGAGATGTTATAGAATTAAATATAATTTCTAAAGAAATGCACATGGTTGGGCATATTGTGGATTATAATAAAAGGAAATTCTGGAAAAAAATGATGACAATGACGACAATAAAGGAGCTGTGAAACAAGGACAAGGAAATTAAGAACTAAGAACTGATGTTTGTAATATTCTTATTACTTTTAAATTTATTGCTAATATTAATGAAACTTGTATACTTAATGAATTAAAAAAAAACAAAATATTAAAATAAAAATCTTGTTCTTTTTGAAAAAACCCTACCAATAAAACAATAAAAGAGAGTGACAAAGAAAGAGTGGAGAAAAGAGAGAGAGGTCCATTTGAAGTTTTTGCTGTCAACCTCTTTTGGGCCTAAACATGGTATTATGTCCGATAAATGCCTCTTGTAGGTTTAAAAGAAGTCTAAAATTCAAATGCAAATGGTCATGTTTCAATCTACTTGAACCCAGATTTTGAGGTCTAAAATTTCGACTCGGGAAACCTATAGAAACTTTCACAATCATTCCTGGAAGATCGAAAAGGCTTTAGCCCAATAGCCATAAGAAAAGTGCCCCAGGCGGTTTTTGAAAAATGCTTCCGTGTGCTGATTCCTCTTCATGAAAAACTTATTGTCGCACAATTTTAACTCGCTACCCCCACTTGTATTGGAGTTACGGGGGAAACTACCCCAGACGTTAAATTTATTTTTCTAGAAAACTACTAAAGATTTTTTCATGAAATTAAAACTGTTGGTAGATATGGATAAAACGCATAATATATATTTTTTTTAGAATTTTTGTAAATCTATAAATGATGAAAAATATTATTTTTATTTTTTGAGGGTGGTTTTTTACATCAACCTTTAAAGTGACACCTTTTTTTAAACATGTGATTAGAGCATTTATTATCCATCTTTTATTTAAAAAAAGTCGCTTTAAGAAATTAGTTGTCGCTCACCACCAAAATGAGGTCATCCAGGGACAGGTTTGTAATAGACAGCGCATTTCGTAAATGCATTTATTGCTTTATGACTTGTATATATATATGCCATAATATGGTTTTCGTCAAGAAAAAAAGTCCTGAGAGTGAAATTAATTTTTGAAATTTTTTATAGGCCTATTAACAATATTGTGCATGGATCTTTTATCCATTCTTTTACCAATAATAAATTCAAAGAAAGTTTGATAAATAATACCTACTTACTTGTAATTATTTTCTATCTCAGATTACCTACATACATATCTACTCAAATATTGTTAGTATTATTATTTGAATCAAGTGCTATTTTTATTTGTTATAACTAAAAATAATTACAATCATAATTTATATTGGAAATAATAATTTAGAATTTGAACCAACCTTTGCTTAGTCGCTATAGGATTCTGCGTCTATATACGTAATTGTCGATATATTTTTGGAATTCGATTGAAGTTTATTCATTATTTCTGCTGGCTTACGTTTTTTACGTTTTGATTTATAAAGACCATGTAATAAATAGTATATAACCGCTGCAGCACAGGTACAAAACAGCCACCAATTCTATTTCCATTACCACAATTACATATAACTACGTATTTTTTAACATCTTCATAACTTTTTTAGTTTTATATTATCATAAGGTTCATATTCAAGAAAGTAATTTGGGTTTTCTATTGAAATGCTTTCGGTTGCACTCTTCCTTTTATAATTGCACTCTCAGGACCTTTTTTCTTGACAAAAACCATATTATGGCATATATATACAAGTCAAAGCAATAAATGCATTTACGAAATGCACCGACTCATGGCTGCATATTACAAACCTGTCATTGGATGACCTCATTTTGGTGGTGAGCGACAACTAATTTCTTAAGCGACTTTTTTTAAATGAAAGATGGATAATAAATGTCTTAATCGCATTTTTAAAAAAAGGTGTCACTTTAAAGGTTGATGTAAAAAACCACCCTCAAAAAATAAAAATAATATTTTTCATCATTTATAGATTTACAAAAATTCTGAAAAAAATATATATTATGCGTTTTATCCATATCTACCAACAGTTTTAATTTCATGAAAAAATCTTTAGTAGTTTTCTAGAAAAATAAATTTAACGTCTGGGGTAGTTTCCCCCGTAACTCCAATACAAGTGGGGGTAGCGAGTTAAAATTGTGCGACAATAAGTTTTTCATAGAGAGGAATCAGCACACGGAAGCATTTTTCAAAAACCGCCTGGGGCACTTTTCTTATGGCTATTGGGCTAAAGCCTTTAGGTAAATCTACATACTTAGCAATCGACGAATTGATAGTTAAGTAGAACTTGTTGTTTGATTGCAAGTATTACAAGTGGTACACTTTTCGATAGTATTATGGATCGAACCATTGAAAGCACGACAATCATGCAACAATTTAACACGATCTGGTTAGAAATTGTTGACTTTTTGTCACAAGCCAAAAATGCAATGCAAATTCTCATTATCGGTATATTTAATCGCAAAGCAATTTCGTATAACTAGATTAGATGTTCTGGTCATGCAATTGTTAAATCTGATAAATGTATAGCATCGATATAAATCATGACAGAAATCTGCTGCTCGCCGTATTTAGCTCTCCACATATATAGGACATGGGACATATAGTATAATATATCCGCATATGCATTCGCTGACCGTTTTGTAATTCTGGCACGAAATGTAAACTCCGTGACGTTCCCGAACGACAATTCCGCTTGTTTTACGCTTATTCTTATTTCGTGTCATCGATATATTTTCGCATTTTCCTTCACATATATATATAGGTAGATATATTTGTAATTGATTTCATTAGAGATAAGTTTTGTGTTGAATGATGACTCGGCGATATGGCAAGATTCGATTTTAAAGTGCTGGGTGCTGGAGCGTTCTTATTTCGTCGACCCAAAGCAATGAGAGATCGAATATTTATTTGAAAAAGTTATTCAATTTCATTATAGATTGTTTCGATTCAAGGCAAATACATGCAACATATATATATATAGGTAGATATACCATTGGATGGATTATTGAATTAGTAACCAGACTATACACAAGCTATTCGTTTTTACATTATTTAACTTTTTTATTAAATTGGCTTTTTCGCCTTTGAGAGTTGGTCTTTGTAAAATTCTTTCATACGTTTTCGTTTTGTGCAAATCTCTCGGGAAATATAGCATACATTGACGTTTCGAAACTACGCTTCAATAAATATGTTTATGTCAGGATTGGGATGTTTTTTGCCATTGCCCATTCTCCCCCGCCACTGTCGTTTTCCTGCACAGAACTTCAATTGGTGACACAATTTACAGTGCGAGTATCTACAATAATTTTTTTGATTAGCCAGGCGCGCACATCGTGAGTCGCGAATTTGTGAGAACTTTTCAATTCTCGATGCTTTATAGTTGTGAACGGTGTAAATTGAAAATTGAACGGGGCTCCATCGACTGTGTCTGTTGTCTTTGTCCCATGACAAATTTGAAAAAAATCGACGATATTGAATTTTGAAGGGGTGCTTATTTATTTGATTAGCGCTGGTAATACATGTGATGTAAGTTACATTTCGTTTCACTTTCATCGAAACGAAAACCATTTTTTTTTTCTATCAAACGAGACCCGAATTTTTTTTTTCTTTTCAATTTCATTTTCGATATTTTCTCTTTTAACATGAAATTTATTTCTTTCGAATGGTCCACAATTGTATTCGTTTTTTTTTTCTCTCGATTTTTTGCCAATTGAAATATCATTTTCCCTAAAAAAAAATTTTATAAAAAATTTTTGACAAAAAGAAAAAAATAAATTAAGGATTTCAACAAGTGGTCGCCTCTAAACCATTATAAGTAATTCATTCCTTAATTTTCAATAGTCAAAAGTAAAATGTTCGATCTTCGAAATAGGATCATTTGGTATCCATTTACTATTTTAACTCTTTGAGACCTACAAAAAATTTCGAAATTAAAAATATAAATAAAAATTATAACAAAATAATAAGACCGACTTCAAAATAAATAAAAAATTTAAACAAAAAATGCACTAAAAAGTAAAAAGATAATTGCGTATCCTTGCAATGACTGCAACGTACAAATTATTAGCATGAAATAATGTACACTTATTGTTATTTTTGGAGTTGGTGTTAGCCAAGGAAATACGACTATATTGGTACTTAGCAATAAACGAAAATACCTTATGAAGTTTATTTTTCAAATAAACTTTTGTACAATATAGATACTAGTACTGTGACAATATCTAGCTACCTATGAACTACAA
Organism: Sisyra nigra; assembly: GCA_958496155.1. Lineage (NCBI taxonomy): Eukaryota > Metazoa > Arthropoda > Insecta > Neuroptera > Sisyridae > Sisyra > Sisyra nigra. The sequence continues at coordinate 54,963,870 of OY292314.1, forward strand.
AATACCAATCACTAACTAAATATTTTTGAAGTTATACTTCTTTAGGCGCGTTATGTAAAAATGATGAGAGTGAAATTTTTAGATGGGCGGCCATCTTGAGACAAAAATTAACAAAATAAATTGTTAATTTTAATATTAACAATTGTTTATTTAAAAATTAACAAAAAAGTTGCCCACAAAACCACTCGGTTTCTTTTAACTTGGCGCGCGTAATTTGAATTTTTGTTTTATTTATTCTTAAATTTAAATCAAAAAAATAATTAATTTTTATATTTAAATTAAAAATAATTATATATACAAATGACACATATTATTAATAAATAAGTTATTACTTTTCTCGAATTTTGCAGTAGCTGTTATACTATTTGGAGTTTAGTGATGAAAATGGCGTCTGCATTTCATGCATATTCTTGGTTATCACGAAATCTGGGATTCTAAAATGATTCTTCCATCTTAAAATATTAATTTAGTAACACAAGATATGAATAAGATTAAGACATTTACTTTGACAAGTAGCTACTTACTTTATTTCTCAATTTCTATGAAGCTTCGTTTTCATGACATGCATGAATTGTTAACCAGAAAAATGATCCTGACAAATTTTTTAAACGTCTGGCAGCTTCCTTTGAATATTATTTATTGATATAAATTAAAATATTATTCTCTTAATTTGATTTTTAATAATTGTATCTATAAATATATATATTATTATTAAATATTAATTTACAATTTTTTTAAAATTGATTATTTGAATGAAATTAATTAAACTAATTTTTAATGATACCAAAGAAGTATAACTTCTCACGAGCGTGCATAAGTACACGCAACCACTTTTTTACAAATTCACATAAATATTCATTTCCTTGGCTGACACCAACTCCAAAAATAACAATAGTTGTAAATTATGTCATCCTAATATTTTTTAATTCGTAGACACTACCAGGATACGCAATAAATTTTTTACCATTTAGTGCATTTTTTGTTTAAGATTTTTTATTTTTAAGTCAGTTTTTCAACTTGTTATATTTTTTATTTATTTCTCGATTATTAGTGATTTGAAATTTGATAACTGATTTAATTTCTTTGAATATGGGTAAACTTTCTAAACGCGCTGCTCATATGAGGTAGTGGTGTTAAATGTTAAAAGTTACTTTTTCATCCCCTTTTGCTCTTAAGGGTTGAAATTTTTTGCTTTTAAATTTAATGAAAAAACTAAGTAGAATACTCTTTCCGATAGAAAAAAAATCATGAAAATCCGATGATTCAGTTAAACGTCACTATTTCATCCCCTACTTTCATCCTTAGGGGGTGGATTTTTTTCTTCAAATTGAAATGTGAACAAATTATAGGTACGATGCACGTAATAGAAAAAAAATATCGAAATCGGGTTAACCAGGAAAAATGTATTATATCATCCCTAATTTTTAACCCTTTATGGGTGGAATTTTTCTTAAAAAAAAAATGGATATGAAATTAGTTTAAAATTATGTTCTACAACTAAAAAAAAAGAATAATCAAAATCGGGCTATCCAATAAGAAGTTAATATTTCATCCCTTAGTTTTCAACCCCTTAGAAGTGAATGATTTCTTTCAAATTAAAATGGGACCACACGACAACACCAGCTTTCAAATAAAAAAGAATCATCAGAATCGGTTCACCCAGTCGATAATTCTGAGGTAACAAACATAAAAAATGCAGTCGAATTGAGAACTTTCTTCTTTTTTTTGAAGTCAGTTAAAAAAAGCTTTAATTCGTTAAAGTTGAGAGGCAAAATTTTTTATTTGAAATGAAATATCGCCAAGTTTAAACTTTGCTCTTGAAGAAACGTTGATCAAAATTAGTCTCAAAACTCTTGTTGGTAAATCTTCTTAGTACTGCGTTGAAAAAAAGATTTAGCTACCCAATGCGTACATTTTCTTTTATCTAAAATATCTGATGCGCTATGAAACTTTAACCTCTTTCAGTTGTAGCAGAAAACGTTAAAGTCTATTAGAGACACTTCTGTTATTTCTGTTGGGAAATCTTCTAAAGATACCCAGGAAAACGTCGGATTCGCGTACAGCGCCTACCCAATAAAACCCCCACTTTACTGGTTACCAACCATAGGTTATAAACCAGGTGATAAGACAAGTCCAGCAGAAAATTTGAAGAACACGGACGCCAGAGGAGAAACTAGAAATTTTAGGTACTTCAGGAGACCAGAAGACTAGGTCTTCTGAAACGGTCGGTTTATTTGCATTTGAAAGCTAAAAGAGAGCTTATGGTGAGATTTTGACGGCCAGATATGGATTGCCGTGGGTTTGTTGCTTACAGCCTCGAGAATACAAGGGAGTTTGGTTTCCCAGAGTATTTGTTTGCTGCGAACAAACCAGGGAAAGTTTAAGGGGAATATACGACCATATATAAGCTGTTCAGTTTTTAGGTCTTGTTTGGGTTGGAAGAGCTCCAAATAAGAATGGCATAGATGCAGATGCTTCTGATGATGGCAATGAAGGTTCGTATCTTGGTGGAATGGGAAAACTTTGGGTTGTTGAAGAAGAGCTTCACTGGCACCACCAATAGTCTTGTTGCGAGTGGCGGTTATTTTTTTGGCCCAGATGAGGTGCCCGTCGAAGATGACTCCGAGATATTTGGCAGAATTGCTCCAGTTGATGGGGGGCCCGTTGTTCACGATGAGTTTGGGAGGCTTACGTATATGGCGAAACAGAAGAAGATAGCTTCGGATTTGGTGGGGTTGAAATCGAATCTCCATTTCCACTACCAGTCGAGTACCAACGGAATGAACTTGTTGAGAAAGTGTAGCTTTGGATGATTCTGGAGAAATCCAACGTCGTTTGCATATTGAACTGTGATGATATTGTCATTAGTGAGAAGTCATGGAAATATATGTTGAAAAGAGAAGGTGAAAGTTTGGAGCCCTGTGGGACCTCCGAGCGGATTGGGTGAGAGTCGGAAAGTGACTTTCCCACCCTGGTGAGAAATTGCGTTTAATCAATTTGAAGTTAAGGCCATCATGCTAGACACGATCGAATTGTTAGTTTCATGAATTGTGGGCATAAATATACCAGGTATATCAAGGGCAACAAAATCACTGCTGACCAGCGTAATGTGTAGGCCAAACTTTCCAAAGCTCAGCAATTTACCAAATAAATCTTTGAACTAACTTTTTTTTTGAAATCATTCGTTTTGATTGGTCAAATTTTCACAATGATGAATATATTTTAATTATAATAATTTAACGTTTTCTACACGGTTCTACAAAAAAATCTTGAACAAAAATACAAAACAAAGCATAGGTATTCATTGAGAATCCCAACCTCTTTTAATGAAGTTGATTACATTTAAGTTAAATATTACCTGAATGTTGTCAAAAGAGAAATCGTTAATTATTAAAAATCAACATTTTGCTCTGACATGTTAAAGATGAGATGCTATTTTTGTTTGTTTCAGCTTAAAGGCACCGAGTCCATCCTTCCGTCGCACATTAATAAAGTTCATCGTTTACACTTGGGACATTAAATCATGCGATGGCGTCACCAGCCGTATTCTGTCTCAGTCTACAATTAAGTAAGTCAATAATTCATATTGCCAATAAAAAAAAAAGCTCAGCTTTGTTTCTCAAAGAAAATTTTACCTGATAGAAAAACTAGTGGAAACTAAACCATATTATGTTGATATGCAAATAACACAAGCAGGCATTTTAATATCCCCCCAAAAAAAAAAAAAAATATTAATAAAAATATTTAAACTTCAAGTTTCTTAACTAGAAATTTATTGTGGCGTTTTATTGAAATTTCTCACGAAGCATTTCGCCCCCATTCCTCGTTGGGGAAACTGACGACGTCATTCAAGGAAAATGTCCTCCTTTTCCTGAACGTACGCAATTAGTTTGTTTGACATCATATTTTTGAACCGTCAATAGTTTGCATAAAAATGTGTACCTTCGTACGCTCGTATTATATTATTGGAAAAAACTGATTTGAATACATGAAAATTTACTTCTTAGAATGTTATTGCCAGTCGACATATTAATATTCGCAATTAACGTTATCGTTAATATATAAAGCGGCTGAACATTATTTTGCTCTTTGCGTACCACTTCGTGACTTGATTTCATGCCAAATGCCGCCAAGGCTAGAAGAACAAGCATGCATTATTTCCATTTATATATTAATAAGAGACATAAATCATACTTACAAATATATGTAGATATATTTTAACTTGTTTTATTCTTATTATTAAGAAACTGAACTTTTCACTTGATGATGTTGGCTTGGAAGACCTAGAAAAAGTTTTTTTTAACTTCATGGTGTTTTATATGTTACAATGAAAGTTTCTTATATTTTAATAAGACTTTTTTTAATGCGAATGTATTATGAGCTTTTAGTTGAAAATCACTGCTTTAGAACAAGCACTAACCATGATGTGATATATAGATTAAATCAAAAATTGTACTCTTAGATGTTACTGTCAAAAGCTTAATAAAAGTTGTAATTAGTTAAATTTCTTACCTCTTTATGAAATACACTCTAATGATAACATTTTTGATTTTTTGTGTTAAAAGAAAATTTCTATTCTTTACTTTAAAATTTAAGGTTGTATCTCAAGACTGTTATCCTTTTAAGCAATAGTGTACAACTCACTTTCAACCTCACAACTCGAAGGACTACAAAATAATACAATTATAATATAACGGTAGTATTTAGAACCAGTCCAATTAAAAGCTTACTAGCTTAAACTGGCCAACTAAGCTTCAAAAACCGAAGAGATTACCTTATTTTGAAGTACATCATCGAAAATAAACAAAATAATTGATACTTTCAACGAAAAAAGCTTGTAGACAGATACAGATCATCAAGACCAGTTGAACAATGTGTATTATTGTGTATTTATTTATCACTACCGATTTATGTATCACTCACGATGACGATTTATTTAAGACTGACTCGCCTATGTTCGTCCGGGGCTTATATAGGATTTCGGTCTTTTCTCTAGAAAATTCTTTCCTATTATTCGTTTGCTAGAATTTTCTATCCTTCTTGGATCTATTCGTTTTATTGTTTATGTTCTGTCTTTTTTTACCCATGAAGTATTACACACAGAAAAGTCTAGAAGCTCCGCTCTTTCTTAATTTACCGAGTAATCTTTTTGGTCAAACCCTTCGCACTATGGGGGTCCAAAAGCTCTAAAGGTCTAATTACGTCGCTCCCATTGGCTGGTTGACTGGCATGGCCCATCCACGGCTGAGATAGTTAAAAGAGCAGTCGCCACCCCAAACTCACAAAATGGCGACACTCCTCCATCCTTAAGATTATTATTTGCTCCTTAAACTGTGACAGTACATATATTTGAAAGTGCTTATTTTTGTATGTAGTTTTTTGAGACAAAGGTATAAGGCCAATAGCTAGGTTAGGTTTTTTTAATGAGGACAACTTGGGCATGTTTCCATACTCTTATGAAATAGATAGACTGAGATAGAGATCTGCTTGTGACGTTTTTGGTTTTACCTAGAGTCATAAAACCTTGATATGAGGAGGATTGTAGAAATTGGTGTATTATTTTGATGATTTAATTGAAGTCTTTAACCCCACAAAGATTCATCTTGAAGTGAGAGCAATTCCAATTTGTTGTGTTTTACCTGTTTCCTTTGGGTAATTAATGCAGTTCGGAGTTCGCTTGTTGCCTTATTGTAACATAGTTGGTGTGTGAATAGGAAGTTGCATATTTTGGTGTTCATATTATTGAAAAAAGTTTATACGATGACGTGTTACCTTTAACTTTCGATGACTATAACTTTTACTTACGCTTTAAATACCTAATATATTCATCATGGATATCGGCTGTTCAAAACATCTCCCGAGTCGAAATGTTAGACCTATTTTTGCCCTCAAAATCTAGGTTTTTTAGAGGTTCAAGTAGATTGACAAGAGGACCATTTGCATTTGAATTTTGGACTTCATTTGAACCTACAAGTGGCATTTATCGGACAAAATACAATGTTTAGGTTCAAATAAGGTTCAAATTTCTCACGCTCGTGAGAAGTTATACTTCTTTGGTATCATTAAAAATTAGTTTAATTAATTTCATTCAAATAATCAATTTTAAAAAACTGTAATTTAATATTTAATAATAATAATATATATATTTAAAGATATAATTATTAAAATAAAATTAAGAGAATAATATTTTAATTTATATCAATAAAAATATTCAAAGGAAGCTGCCAGACGTTTATAAAATTTGTCAGGATCATTTTTCTGGTTCAATATTCATGCATGCCATGAAAACGAAGCTTCATAGAAATTGCGAAATAAAGTAAGTAGCTACTTGTCAAAGTAAATGTCTTAATCTTATTCATATCTTGTGTTACTAAATTATTATTCTAAGATGGTTGAATCATTTCAGTATCCCAGATTTCGTGATAACTAAGAATATGCATGGAATGCAGACGTCATTTTCATCATTAAACTTCAAAAAGTAATTATAACAGCTACTGCAAAATTCGAGAAAAGTAATAACTTATTTATTAATAATATGTGTCATTTGTATATATAATTATTTTTAATTTAAATATAAAAATAAATAAATTAGAAAATAAATACAACAAAAATTCAAATTACGCTCGCCAGGAAACCCAATGGTTTTGCGACTAACCTCATTTTGTTAATTTTTGACTGAAAATGCGCGCGCATCTTAAAATTTTACTCTCATCATTTTTTCATAACGCGCCTAAAGAAGTATAACTTCCATAAATCAAATAGGTAGTGAAATAAGTTTATTCAATTGTTGTAATATGCCGAACGTAGAACCACTCGAACGATTAAGAAGAGACTAAAGCTGAGTAAAAATGAACAAGAGTGAACAGGATTAAGGATCAAACCAGTAATGGATCATATCCCGATGCACAATAAATTTTATGTTAGAAGAGGCTACACAATATTTTATTAAGCATCTAAGTATAAGAAAAAGAGAGATCAAAAATTTGGGTTATTTGTAAATAATATTCGCAATAGGTATTGTAAAAAAAGCAGGTTTATAACCAAGTTTTATGTTTTATGATGATAAAATTTTTTTTAGGACGAAACGATGTTCACAAAATATAATAAAAATTTCATGTAGGTTAAAATGAAGACGATGGAATATCGTTTAGGTTAAGATGAGGTTCATTTTACTCTTTGTAGGTTCAAGTGAGGATAAAAGATCTATTTTAGGGCCAAAAGAGGTCTAAAATTTCGACTCGGGCTACTTCTTATTAACAACACAGATGTCCTATTTGCAATAGTACAAAGAAGGAAATTTGACTCGAAAATTTCATGAGATCAATGTGAAAACAATCTATGAAAATGGATGAACTATGTATTGTATATGTGTGTGCATATTCTTGTCGCTACTAAAAGGATAACAGGTTGAAATTTTAAAGTTTATAAAAAAAATGTCAATTGTAAAAAATACTTTTTACAGCATCTTTAGCCTTTTAAGCTTCACATCTGTGCATCATCAATAATTTTTTTTACTTTTTTTATTACTAATTTTATTAGATCTATTGAAGTCTATAGAAGTCTGTTGAAGTCTATATTAAAATCTATAGAATCTACTGAAGTCTATGAAATTTGTGGCGACGACATACATACATTGCACATTACACATAGCGATCAGTAAGTGTAGAATAGGCTGGAAGAAAAAGGTTGGAACTTTGTTTTGGTATTAGCTTATTTTGATTGCTCAACATGGTTCTACTTAAAACCTATTGTTTGTAGAGGATACCTAAGATACCTAGGAAATTAGATGTTTTTTAAACTTTTAAAATGTATGCATACCTTAACACTTGTTCACCTGATAACTTGAAAGGTAGTAAATATTTTCCTATCAACTTTTGATTGAAAAATCCAACCAAATCTCGTAAATAGATTAAGTAAAACCTGGTCGTATTTACATTAAACACACCAACGTTATTGTGTTAGAGCTTCATAGACACTTCTTTATGTTTCCCGAGGAAAGGTGGATATCACCGATGCGATGTGTAGTTGGGGTATGGGTAGAAAATCAATCGAAAAGCACCGATGTTCGACAAACGCTACAAGTGTGTTTATGTAAGAACACGTGCAACCACCCAACAACGATCAATTTATTACTCAAATAATATCTTTATGTGCTTCCATGTCTGCCATTTCGTTGGGATATTGTTTACGTGTGTAATATGCGAGCACAGACGCGCGATTATTAAGCAGCATTTTAGTCGCACTCAATTCCATTACTTGATAGCACCTCACAAATACGATTGGTTGATTGAATCGAAACATCGTTCTGGTTTATCTCACACTTGCATTATGCAACAAATAACAGTATAATTTAAACCGAGAAAATTATTCTAAAATATCTCCAAGACTTTTCATCTACAAGACAAGCCTTGAAGACTGACGATATTAATACACAATATTCATTATTAATTTGAAGAAATATGAGAAACATTTCCACTTGTCAAGGAGGATGAAAGACAGAAAAGGGTTCTTGTAATAAAAACGGAAAAGCGGAAAGCATTTTGCGTTCAACAATTAAATGTTCAAAGAGATTTTCAAACGAATCCAAATAAATATAATTAGGAGAAAAATTTTCTTTGTGTTTCTCATTTTTAAAGATGCGCTTCGTTTTCTTGTCTTGAAATAAAAATGAAGACACTGTCCGGAAATGTTCAATATAATTACTGTAAGGGATTGAAATAAAAAATAAAAAAAACGATGGAACATTCTTTTGATTTTTGAAGTTATACTTCTTTAGGCGCGTTATGCAAGAATGATGAGAGTGAAATTTTAAGATGCGCGCGCATCTTGAGACAAAAATTCACAAAATGAAGTTAGTCGCAAAACCACTGGGTTTCCTGGCGCGCGTAATTTGAATTTTTGTTGTATTTATTTTCTAATTTATTTATTTTTATTTTTAAATTAAAAATAATTATATATACAAATGACACATATCTATATACTAATATATAAAATTGAAGATTTTGTTTGTTTGTTTGTTTACTTGTTTCGTTAAACGCAGTAATCTCAGGAACTACTGGTTCGAATTGAAAAATTCTTTTTTTGTTGGATAGCCTAATTATCGACGAAGGCTTTAGGCTATACGACATCACATTACGACCAATAGCAGCAGAGCATCAATGGAAAATTTTGCAAAAACCAGGAAAATTTTTACCTTTTGATATCGTTTGTTGCCTGCCCTGCGTAAATGGTTAGAGTTACGCAAAAATCATGTGTAGCAAAATTGTTCCTCTTAAAAAGTTCTAAAAAAAAGTCCCCGACGACATATGTCTATTTTTAAGGTTGGCCCGCTATAACCTTTTTAATGGCTACTAAAGTTGTTTCAAAAATAATTCATTATTTGCGAAATTGTTTTTAGAAACATATTATTAATTCTTACCCAAATAAATACGGTTTTTAATGAAATTTGGGATGATGATAAATGACAATCTGAGTCATTAAAAAGAATACTTTTTATTACGGGAAAATGTCTCATTTTCCCGGAAAATTGAAAAATAGGTTGGAACAAACATTATGCATAAACTATACATTTTTAGTTGAAAATGAATATTGGTGATAATTAAGTATGTTGATAGCTAAATATGCGAATCCTTATCTAGAATACGTTTTATTTCGGAAAAATTTCTCATTTCAACGGGAAAATAGAAAAACTGGTTTAAAGAAAAATCATGCTGAAACTAAACGTTTTTAGCTGATTATAATAGAGTATATTAATAGTTATAACTCATAATGTCTTCAAGGCAAAAAATAATTTTCTCATCCTACAGTCTTATTTATATCCAGAAAAAATGTACGGTTCCCGTAGGATAGATATGTTTTTTATTCACAGAGCCAAATATTATCATAATTTATTACAATGTGGTGATTCATTAAGAGTCAGAGAATAAATAAAGACTATCTTTTATGTCAAAATATAGCACGGTTCCCGTAGGAAAGGATAATAATTGTATCCTTCAGGAACTGAGTATTTAAAAGGAGTTTCGTAAAAGTGCATGAATAAGCGTTTTAACAAATGTTCCTCAAGGAGAATTGGTCTACCTTTTATCCAGGAAAAATGTACTTATGGGCCCCGTGGAATTGATACGTTTTTGTTTTCCATAGAGCAAAAAATTGACATAATTGTACTCTTCCCGCGGGATAACAAGAAAATTGAATCTTACAGGAACCGTGTATTTAATAGAAGTTTCGTTAAAGTACGTGAAATATAGTTATAGCGCATTATCTTCAAGAAGGCCTGATCTCTTTTTTATCTAGGAAAAAGGTACTACTCCCGTAGGATGCATATGTTTTTGTTTTTCTCAGAGTAAAAGATTGACATTATTTTTTGCAATAGGGTAGTTGAGAGGTTAGAGAATAATATAGATTATTTCTTATGTTAAAATAATGCATGGTTCTCAAAAGATAGCATAACAATTGTACTTATCCTGCAGGAATCGTGTTTTTAAAAAGCTTTCCCTAAGGTTCGTGAAATAGCGTTTTAACACAATTAATCCCAAAAAGTTGAAATAAAAATGACAATTTTTACTAAAAAATATTATTTTTAATTTTACATCCTATAACATTTTTAAATTAAAAATGAAAATTTTTGAAACATTGAACTTCTTTCATTGTTAATTTTTGAATGTCTATAATTTTTAAAAATAAACGTGTTAAATTATATTTAAACAGTCAACAATTACTCCACTTACTCAAATTTTTGAACTATTGAAAACTTTGAACTTGACGAAAAACTCAGTTAAATATTAATACACTAGCTGGTCCCCGCTTCTGAGATTCTACGGTTTCTATTATTTAATCAGAATAATTTAGAAACGCTCAGCAAAGCGGGCGGGGACCAGCTAGTTATTGATACATAAGTTATTACTTTTCTCGAATTTTGCAGTAGCTGTTATAGGTACTTTTTGAAGTTTAATGATGAAAATGACGTCTGCATTCCATGCATATTCTTAGTTATCACGAAATCTGGGATACTAAAATGATTCAACCATCTTAGAATAATAATTTAGTAACACAAGATATGAATAAGATTAAGACATTTACTTTGACAAGTAGCTAATTACTTTATTTCGCAATTTCTATGAAGTTTCGTTTTCATGACATGCATGAATTGTTAACCAGAAAAATGATCCTGACAAATTTTATAAACGTCTTGCAGCTTTCTTTGGATATTATTTATTGATATAAATTAAAATATTATTCACTAAATTTTATTTTTAATAATTATATCTTTAAATATATATATTATTATTATTATTAAATATTAAATTACAGTTTTTTAGAATTGATTATTTGAATAAAATTATTAAAAACTAATTTTTAACGATACCAAAGAAGTATAACTTCTCACGCGCGTACAATAGTACACGCAACCACTTTTTTTTTTTAAGTTTATGGGCTTAAAACTTTAACGAGCTGAGAAGTTGTTTGAAGAATGTACTTAAATAAAATTGTAAACGGAACGCTTTCGGTGTTCTTTTTATGGCACAAAATCCAAAAAGTTACGATGATTGATTAAGAAAATACACACTAATAGCAAGTTGATAAAGTATTTATATATAAGCTGTATAATTAACGAGTTGAGGAATTTATAAACTATGCGAACGTTTCTATATAGTTATGTAGGTATATTACGATACGATATACTTATAATATTAAATGGATATCATGACGTTGGTGTTGTGAATCTTCGTCGACTATCAATTTGCTCATTTATATATTTTGTAAACGACATAAATTTGCATGTATGTGTGAGTGTGTGTGTGTGTGTGCGACACCCTTGGTATTTGTTCGTCGATTTAAGTTGTAAATAAATGAATTAGCGTACTTTTCATCAATCGGGGACCCGAAACGAATATTTGGTATGCTATATTACATGGGAGTTTAGTTGATGTAAAATAACACGACACAAATATGGTACAAAACTAACGAACAAAGTTTGGTTTGAAAATTAGTTCTCTTGATAGTTCGCTAACGAGGTCGTCAACTGTGAATTTAAACTTTCAGGAAAGATTGAACCTCCATTCAATTCATTAATGTTACATTAAATATTTAAATTTGAGATTCTTTACCTTGGTACATTAAATTTATACTAAAATCTCATAATTCTCGTATAGGTCTACATGGTATGATAGCTAGAACCTCATTAACTCGTAAATAACATAATTAAAGCAACAATTTTCTCTAATAAAACTTTTAAAAGATTTAGATTTCTATCAAATTGTTAATACGTTTGTTCGCGGATCTGACACTGAACCGATAACGAATCATTCCAAGTGGATTTAGGATAATCGCCACACGCATACACGCTTATGAACTGATTATGGGTTATTTTTGCGTGAACAAGTTTGAAAATGTTCGGAATTAAGACGAGGATTAACGAGAACCCACGAAAATTGTTAATTAAATTTAAAGTTAAAAGAAAAGGATAGAGCAACGGGACTTTGGATCTAGCGATTCTCTAAATTCCGAACATTTTCAAACTTGTTCATGGAAAATAACCCATAATCAGTTCATAAGCGTGTATGCGTTTGGCGAATATCCTAAATCCACTTGGATTGATTCGTTATCGGTTCAGTGTCAGATCCGCGAACAAACCTAATATTTGTGCCACACTTTATAATTAAAAATCAAAAAGCGACTTGTTGTACGGAAATTAGTACTGTAAAAAATTAAAACGCCATATTAAGCGGGTATAAGGGAGGTGCTGATACCTTTGGCGTTACTCGCAAAAGGGCGCAAAATCGTTCTCAGGCTAACTTCAATTTTTAGTGTAGACTGTAGGTAATCGTTGGATACTTTTCGAATAAATTATTTATTTAATTTTTTTCATTAATAAAAACACTGGGGTGAGATGAGAGGGGGGCTTGAAAAGGCCCCGTATTTCAAGTACCAGTTATTCTTACAGTTAAAGCCTCTGATAAATTCCTTAATAAATCAAAATGGTCACCATAACATGTTCTTTGTTTTTAAATAACCAATAGTTTGAACACTCAATAACTCAAAATTTTAAACTTTTCCTTGAAAATTCGACTAAACCAGTTTATATACCAGTATATAGATTTGTTCATTTGTTTAGTACCGACTCAAAATGACTGGATGTTCACTGTATACAAATTCAAGCGCCCCTAAATGATAACTTTAAAGCCATACAGGGGGGGGGGGTATTAATGAATCAAATGATGAACTCCTGGGATTCTCGGATGTATTGGTTATGGACGGAAGATCTGGCGCGGGAGTAGTGGGAAGGGGATGCAAAAAGGGGCATCTCAGTGCCACTTTCATAGGTGCCAGAGAAAGTTTCGATATAGGCTATAGAAATAAGAACATAAAGATCCTCTTTGACAGTCAGGCAGCGCTTAAAACGATCCCCAACACAACAAATCAGCTCTAAGCTGGTGTTGGAGTGTCGTTAACTCCTGGAAAGACCTGGGAAAGCACAACCGAGTCAACCTTGGTTGGGTGCTGGAGCATAAGAGAACTGAGGACCATGAAGAAGCTGATGCTGGCGCTAGGGCTAGTTGGTACGGACTCTACTCGTAGATTCAGAGCCTGGAGTGGGAATCACCAAAACTGCTGTCAAAAGGGCGATAAAAATTCGGCTGAGATAGTATCAAAAAACCTGGGTAAGGACGTCCGGGCAGAAACTCAGCAAGAGAATGATGGGAAGGAACCAACTCAGGAAAGTAACAGGATCTATAACCGGACACTGTAGACTAAGAAAGCATCTGCAAACTATTGGGGTCTCTGAACAAGACCCTAAATGCAGAAGGTGTGGGGATGGGGAGAGAAAAACGCGACCCGTGTCATTTTTGACTGCAAATCTATCACAAAATGGCGCCACCTGTATGGGATAAATGACACCATAACAGGTACAAATCTCGAAAAAAGCTTAGTACAGGGATTGCTTCTGCTAGGCTGAACTGGGAATAAGCCATAGTTCTTGTCTAACAGGAATACATCAGCAAAACAAGAGCACAAAAAGCTTTGGCTGTAGTGTGGGGTAGGGGAGGGGAACAACGAGCCCTAACCTGTTTTTCTACTAACGGGGAAAAAAACTGACTCAAAAAATAAATTTTGAAAGTTAATTTCATTTCTGTTCTTCTACTTTTAAGGTCTTTCTGTTAACATCGTTTGATCGTCGAATACTGCTAGTGTATAAAGTAAGAATTTAATTTTTCACTAATTTAAGATCCTGTGGGGAGAGGAGGTTATAAGGCTTCTTGCTAAAATCATTTGCAAATCATAATGATAGCTTTTACATGTTTCATAAGCACTCATTAAGTTGAACACTCAATAACTTGAAATCTTTAAAGTTTTAATTAAAAATTTGAAAATATTTTAATATTTTTTTACTTATGTATATATAGTTTAGTTGGGATGTGCAATAAAATTTACAAAACTGCATTTTTTCACTTGCTTGAATTTTCTACTAAGCCAGGTCTCGTAATTACAAAGGTTACACTTGGGGTGTTTCTCAGTGGCAAAGGTTATACAGAGCTTATAAAAATGCCAGGTGTTTCTCTCTAGTAAAATTGATACACAGTATACAAATGTTTTACAATCTATATGCAGTTTATATAGTTCTAAGAATTTGAGAAAATGTTATAGAAATAAGAAAATTTAAAGGTTTGAATCTCAATTTCATAGGTTCGAGATCCTGATATAAATGAGCGTTAATACAAATAAAAACTACCTTAAAGTTTGATGTAATTAGTTAGTTATTTGATTCTTCTTAGTTTTATACTAGTTTTACCAGGTAAATCACAACGTAGATAAACAACAAGATTTTTAAAGTTTGATATATCTATCGTAAATGCATGTACGGACGAGTAACCGAAAATGTATGCTAAAATATGGTCATATGAAACTCGATTGCAGTCATGTGAAAAATCAACATATTCCAATTTTCCATAATACCACCAGTTTCGGAGATATATTCATATGAAAACTTAACGCTGCATTTACTTACAGTATGCACTTTTAACAATATTTCCCCGAAAGAAGTCAAATATTCAAAATATTGTTAAAGTTAAATTAAGTCCTGTACCAGAAGAAAAATTTCATTAAGTCCTTTTCGGTTAAAAAGCATTAATTCAAAGAGAAAAAATCGTCGTGTGTAAATAGTAAATGGGACGTAGTAAGAAGGATACGAAAATGTTGTGGATTAGACTTTCGTAGACGCGTAGCGAAAGACGTGAAAAAAAAAAAAAAAAAACGATAGACGTCCTACCGACAGAAATTACATTATGTCGGGCTGAAGGAGTGACATTACACCTCTTAACCTGTCACTGACATGTTTGTGCATCGTTAAAATGGCACCACTCTCAAGAAAGATTTTAAATTAAATTCAATGTGACATGTATACACTATATATACATACGCTACTCTGTTATATATTAGGTATACATCTGTCTATATGCACACTTAGTACGTACTTATATATAAAAATCAGCCTTTTCAACGTCTTTCAAACACCGCACCATCCCAAAAAATGATAAAATCTTAACCATTACTTATGTAAATATTGTCTTTAGGTGGATTTTTTTGTCGTGAATATTTAAAAGTTAAAAAAAATTTTAGATTGTCTATAACAATAATAAGATTGAAGATTTCTACTTTTTCAAAAGTTATATAGTAAAAATGTTACGTATTACCTGCGCGAGGGAATAAAAACAGAATTATTTTTCTTAGCTGAGATTTTTATCTAATCTAAAAAATGTAAGATGTTTTGATGAATACTCTTAATTACCTATATTTTCATATATTTTATACAAAAAAATATTTACACTGTAATTTTCCCAAAAAAAACATTGTTTGTCCAGGGTGAACTTGAAAACGACTGGGTCAATTTCAATGAAATTTTCACAAAAAGTTATTAAATACTGTAACTTACATTATAGGCTATTTTTTATTTCGAATAGTTTTCCCTGTCTGTTTGTTTGTTCTTGGTAAACTTGAAAACGGCTGATCCGATTTGGACGAAATTTTCACATACAAGTAGTAAACATTACAAAAAGTGCTATAAAATACTTTTTATTTCGAAAAAAGTGGTTGCGTGTACTTATACAGTAGCGCGTGAGAAGTTATACTTCTTTGGTATCATTAAAAATTAGTTTTTATTAATTTTATTTACATAATCAATTTTAAAAAACTGTAATTTAATATTTAATAATAATAATAATAATAATAATAATAATAATAATAATAATAATATATATATATATATATATATTTAAAGATATAATTATTAAAAATAAAATTAGGAGAATAATATTTTAATTTGTATCAATAAATAATATCCAAAGAAAGCTGCAAGACGTTTATAAAATTTGTCAGGATCATTTTTCTGGCTAATAATTCATGCATGTCATGAAAACGAAGCTTCATAGAAATTGCGAAATAATAATTAATGCAGTTCGGAGTTCACTTGTTGCCTTATTGTAATAAGTTACGCATTGTACATAGTTTGTGTCTTTGTCGAAATTTTAGACCTATTTTCGCCCTCAAAATCTAGGCTATTTAGAGGTTCAAGTAGATTTAATTGTATAACATCTCTCTGATTACTTTCAAGGAAATAAATTAAAGCAAATTTCTCCACACTTTTTCTTTTAAACTCGGTTTTTTTACTTTTAAATTTTTTACATTTACACTTCTAGGCCTTTTGATATAGACAATATTGAAAAAAAAAGTGGTTGCGTGTACTTATGTACGCGCGTGAGAAGTTATACTTCTTTGGTATCATTAAAAATTAGTTTTTATTGATTTTATTCAAATAATCAATTTTAAAAAACTGTAATTTAATATTTAATAATAATAAAATATATACATTTAAAGATATAATTATTAAAAATAAAACTAAGAGAATAATATTTTAATTTGTTTCAATAAATTATATCCAAAGGAAGCTGCCAGACGTTTATAAAATTTGTCAGGATCATGTTTCTGGTTAACAATTCATGCATGTCATGAAAACGAAGCTTCATAGAAATTGCAAAATAAAGTAAGTAGCTACTTGTCAAAGTAAATGTCTTAATCTTATTCATATCTTGTGTTACCAAATTATTATTCTAAGATGGTTGAATCATTTCAGAATCCCAGATTTCGTGATAACTAAGAATATGCATGAAATGCAGACGTCATTTTCATCCTTAAATTTCAAATAGTATAACAACTACTGCAAAATTCGAGATAAGTAATAACTTATTTATTAATAATATGTGTCATTTGTATATATAATTATTTTTAATTTAAATTTAAAAATAATAAATTAGAAAATAAATACAACAAAAATTCAAATTACGCGCGCCAGGAAACCCAATGGTTTTGCGACTAACTTCATTTTGTTAATTTATGACTGATAAAGCGCGCGCATCTTAAAATTTCACTCTCATTATTTTTTCATAACGCGCCTAAAGAAGTATTACTTCAAAAATTTTGATTTTCTGAACAAAAAAATAAAAAATATTAAAACTGTACAACGAAAAACATACATAGCCAAGCTTGAAAACGCTCAGCGAAGCGGGCGGGGAGTAGCTCGTTGAAAATAAATCGTCTCATTAATATGGCCTTTGAGGAGTAAGATTTTGTCTTTTTCCGTGAAAATAATTTTCTCATCTTGAACTTTTACTCGTCTCGAGACGTAATTTACTGCAATTTTTGTGCATAAAACGAAAATGATTTGTAATAGTAAAAGACGACTTCAGATGTGCACTCCATGTTCCGAGTATCATCTTTTCATATGATGATGAATAACATTTCGCAAATTTCCCTAAACCAATGGTCAGCTAATAATGACAGCGAGGAGCATTCACATTTATTCATCCATTCGTTCATTTATTCATATTATTTGTACCTGAGCATGACGGTGCTCTGCTTCTACTACTGCTACTACATGATATTTGAATAACGGATTCGTGTAGTATAAGCACAGACACGGACAATACTCGTGGAATAGTTGAGATAAAACCGGAATGGGAACGGGACCTAAATTCCCTTCCCAACCCTTCCCATGAACTATGGGAAAGGGTTGTATGCGATCCGTACAATGATGGTCCATTGGCTGATGCTATTGTACGCGTAACTATTATACATTGTGCTGCTTTACGGTAGAACATAACGTATACCCTCAATGCGAATATAAATAGTGATCGTATCATGATATCATAACATCAAATCATATCGGGAGCGTTTCACATAAAGTAGAGGGTGCGCGTGATCGTTACTTATGCTGACCTACACGTCATGGCTATCACCATCACCCTATATATATGCGATGCATTTACTACCCACAACCTCATACTTTATCATATCACCGCGCTACTAAAGTGTGCGAGTGTGTGTAGGGTAGGTACTGTGATCACAACTATAAATTAGGCGAGGGCTCTGATCTGCAATGATACACCATTCCTATAAAATATTTACAAACGTTCCGGACGCATAGTAAATTACAAACACTTTCCCGTTCATTTCCGTCTTTCATTAAAGCTTTAAAAATAGTTTGAGATTAAACTTGTTCATCCATTCTTAATCATTTTGTTCAAAAATATTTTCCTGTTTTACCAAATTTTTAAATCATGTTATTTTAAATGTGCATAAGATTTCTCCATGCTTGCATCTTATGCATTCCACCATTGAACAAACTCTATGTACCTGGGTTAAATTTTTAAAGTCGCATTGGCTTACCGAAAATATTCCTGACCTAATTTTTTCCCTTTATTTATTCGTTTTGATTGGTCCATATTTTTGATTTGCTAATAACATTGAGTTATCATTAAATAATAGCAAATTTCTACCAAAATTATGAGGAAGCTATCTAAAGTTATTTTAATGTACCCATTACTTAATGCAAACGATTGGTTGCATTTAGAGATTCCATGAAATAATTGATGGGAATGTTGAAAGCTCCAAAGCTTTAGTAATTTACTCCACCATAAAAAAAGAACGCTATGAATATAAAATTTCATTGGTTTCCCTTAAAGTGTCTTGAACTATTTTTTTCTGTATTCACGCGTTTTGATTGGTTAACTGTTTGATATACTTATCAAATTAATTATCATATTTTAATAATAACGTATTAGACCCGGGTCAGCACAACAAAAATTATCGTAGGATGAAACTCATTAGAAAAGAAAGAGAATATAACAAAAATGAAAGTAAAAATAAATTATGGTCGATCTGAGGTGGGGAAGTGAAAAGGGGGAGGAGTTTAAGGGTAGAAACGGTTTATCTCGATTTTCGACAAAACTACAAGTCCTATAGAAAAAAGTTAAATAGCAAAGTTGTAGATAATAAGAAGATCTACAACTTTTGTGCTAACACTTTTTTCACATAACCACAAAATTTATGTGAAAAATTCCAATAACCAAGATTTTAGTTTTTTATTTTTTTCTTTTACAAAAAAAAAATTACCATTTTCAAATTTTTTTGGAATTTTTGATAAGACTATCTGTAGCTAACGTTAACTATTAGTTGTGATACGAGATTATTATTCATTTTTTACATTATAGACATAAAGCTTTGACAGCTTTAGCAATGCATTCCAGTACTAGTATGATAATGGGTTAAATTTTTAAAATCTCATTACTTACCTAAAACTCGTCCTGTACTAACATTTTCTCTAATCATTCGTTCTGATTGGTCAATTGTTTCATCATTAATACAATTTAATTATATAGCATTTGTACGTTTCAACGCCGTTCTATAAAACATTTATATTTCTGATAATAATATTTGAAGCTACTTTAACGTACTTTTTTCTTTTTAAAGATTTTATTAGTATGTATATTCTTATTTCGTTTAGTGGTGGATCAGAATATCGAAAGTGGAGCAATAAAACTTGGACAATTTTTGCAATGCATTCCACCATCAAATGGACACTAGGCATGTCCAACTTTCAAAGTTTCATTGGAACTTAAAAAATCGTCTTGAACTAACTTTTTTCTATATTCACTGGTTTTAATTTTGAACTTTCATACTATATATATATTAAAAAATTTTCAAAATAGTTCTACCATAAAGTTTCGATTTTCTAATATTCTATTTGCAGTTTTCTTACGTACTCATTCTTTTAAGTCGAATACCGGTTGTTTTGAGCTATTGTTATTTCGTTAAGTTATCAATGAGAACGTTGAAGACACTTTAAAGCTTTTACAGCCCTTAACAATGCATTCCACCATCAAGAGGATACTAAGAATGTCAAACTTGCAAAGTCTCATTGATTCCCCAAACAATACTAAATGAACTTTTTTCCTTTATTCACTCGTTTTGATTGGTCAATTTTTTGATTTATTACTAAAATAATGTCACAACGTTCTCAACACCAACAAGACTTAGAACTTATACCAACAAGTTTCAAATTTCTAAAATAATTAGACATAGCCAGGTAAAATCGCTTTATAAAATCTGAATAAAAATATTTTCCATTATATTTTATCACTTCTCTTTATAACTATGCTTCTATGAACAACGTGCCAACCCAACCAAATCATAGTTTGCAGTAAACCTGCGAAAAATTCGAAATGTGTGCTGGGACACATAGCAAAAGTGAAACCTGATCGTAAAAATTTAAGTTAAAATTTTGTTATGATTTCCACTTGTTCCTTGCGATTCGTTTTTTCACTTGTCCGTTGAAGTTTCACTTCTGCTATGTGCCCTAGCACACATTTCGATTTTTTCGCAGGTTAACTACAAATTATGATTTGGTTAGGTTGGTACGTTGTTCATAGATGCAACAGCAGTAATATAATCAAAATGCAACCGCATAATGCACAGATGTAATTTGAACCAAGTTGAACATTGCGCTGCCATCTGTGTTTGAAGCGTCGGACTAAAATTCAGAAAATCTAATTTCCTGATAAAAAGGTCCGCCCCATGAGTATATCCATCTAATACAGCCGTATCTATCCACCACCGCTAACCTTTCTGCCGCTGCCCGCTTCTCATCGATCTGTCGTGACACTTTTTCGTGTTGGAAAAAATCCAAAGACCCCGTCTATATAGGAGTTTCACTTCAAAAAGCGTCTACCAAGATCATCTTACTATCAAATTTCAAATGTTTAAGATGTTTTATTGAATTTTGAACTACCCGCTTAAAATAAAGATAGTAATTCTGTTTTTTTTTTATATCGGGTAAAAACGAGTAATTGGAGTTTATAAAACAGGTAATTTTAAATTGATTTATTGGCAGCACTGATGGCAATGATGAAGACATTGTAATAGCTAGTGAACAATGAATGCATTCCACCATTGGGGGATAATTTGCAGAACAAACTTTAAAAGTATCATTGGCTCATTGTCCTGAACTAACTTTTTTTCTGTATTCACTCGTTTTGATTGGTTAATTTTTTAGATTTGATAACATTTTAAAAGTATACACAAATTTCCTCTGTATAATAATTAATGTTGGTATATCGTAGATAGAGGAAAATTATTCCCGGACTATTTTTGTTTACGGGAAACGGGAAATTTAAAAAATGTTCAATTTGAGGTGGAAACTGTAAAAGTTTTAGGGAAAAATTAAATAAATGTTGTTTTTGTAAAAAAATTAAATAAATACAGTAAGATAAAGTATATACCTTTTCAATTAAATATAACATTAACATAATTATATTCATTTTCTTGTTTAGAAAATAACATTTTAGAAACGAGAGGCAATTAAGGAAAAAGTCACTTAAGGATAATATTCTCTTGAAACAAAAGTTAGATGACACAGAAAGTTTGTTCCAATCTTCCAATCATGGCAATCACAAACATTACCAACAGATAAAGAGCAAGACAATGTTTACCAAGAGACAAGAGTGAGTGAAGAACTGTTTCAGGTTAAAACCGCTCGAGCGCATTTGGTCGAAAGTCGACTGATGTCCGTATATTTTCGTAACAAGCGCTTATATCGACACTGTTTTGTCAATGTTTAAGCACTGGTTAACCGGTTTGTAACTCAAGCAAACTTGTCACTATAAGTTTTTCACTCACTCTTGTCTATTGATCAATGTTTGAACATCACCAGAAGGACAATCGGAACAAACCTAGAGAATATATTTTATATACCGAAGCAGGACGTTTTGAAGCCACTGAACCACTGATGTTTTATATGGGAAACCGAAATTTGATACAAAAAACCACCCCCGCAAAGTCTTAGGACCATGGTAGAGTGGAGCGAAACCCTCCCGTTAGAAAACGTCCTGCGTTTAAACGTGCCGCGCCAAAACGGCGGCGCCAAAACGGCGGCGCCAAAATGTCACGTACCAATAATATACCTCCTCATATGATATGGGATGTATAGTCATTAAAGCATCCAATTTATTTTGCAGATTTGTAGTAATATTTCAATTTTTCTACGTAACATAAATATTCAGTTTTTGTTAAGCGATTTTTTGATTTATAAAGTGATGAATGCTGATTTGATAAGTGCGTTAATATGTTGATTATGACATTTTATTTTTTTTTACGACTATTATACTTAACTAAACAAAGATTTTGGTGTCAGTATTGCAATCGGCATGAATAATAATTTTATTTCCGGGAAATGTTTCGTTTTTCTTCGGAAAACGGGAAATAAAAATTGAAGAATTTTCCCGGGAATAATCCTGCCTGATTGAAGACAAATTATCGAAATGGGGAAAGACAAAATACTTTCGTCTTGCGATGTGAGTTTCATATAGACCAGGGGTGGGCAAAAGCCGGCCCGCGGGCCGGATCCGGCCCTTTTGCTTACTTTATCCGGCCCGTTGAAAAATACCGCAAGCAATTTTTTTTAATATCTTTTATGTGATTTTGTTGAAATCAACAGTAGTATTAGTGTGCGTAGTGATCATATAAAATATTATGAAACCAAACCTATTGCCAACAGAATCGAGTCAAATTCCCAAGTTAATAGACTCTTTAGTGCTTTTAAGTTTGCCGAAGCGCTCTCTTTAATGCAAAAAAATAATAAGTTTCTCTGTTCACAACTAAACTACAACAAAGTACATTATTTTCACTTATTGTTAGTATGAAATGGCTGAATAGCTAAGCGTTTTTAAATCATTTCCCCTCATTACAAACACAACGAAAATCATTGAAAAATAGTGATTTTCTTAAATATAGTGCAGTAACACAAGACCTGCATTCTGAATTCCAAAGAAGATTCCAAGATTTCAAAGCTATTGAAAAACTTTTGTCATTAATTAGTCAACCTTTCAATTTTGATGTGCAAGAAGCTCCTGTTGAGATTCAACTAGAATTTACTTACAGGCAAATAATTTACTAAAAGAAAATTTTCAGTCAAACGAATTGAGTGCTTTCTACGGGGGTTTGAATACCGAACATTTCAAAAATTTTTTGAACTATGTTCAAAAATATCTAGTTTTATTAGATAAGACAATTTAATTTTACTATTATCTATTATAAACTGTCAAATTTCATTGTCCAAATGCTTTTTTATTATTTTTTTGTTAAAAAAATTTCTTGGGCAGGGAAAAAACTCCTCCGGCCCGGGAGACATTTTGAAAAATTCCTTTTGGCCCGCGCTTAATAGTATTTGCCCACACCTGATATAGACAGTGATATCTTGGAAAGTAAGTAAATGTTGAAGACACAAAGCAAGGAGTATACTAACGACAAAATATTGAATAATAAATAAATAGAAATTAAAAACGGCCAGTACAAGTACAAAAAAACATAACCTTAAAAAGGGAAGCTAACCAATAACTCAACGGTTGCTGAAATTGAAATAAATAAAGATTTTTCCTGTGATGCGTTTAATCGTGAACATTACAGTGTTAGAGATGCGTGGTGCGGCACGGAACGGGAGCGGAAGCTGAAAAATCAGAAATCGATTAGTGATTTGATGCGAGATATTCGAGGAAAATGTGTGCAAGGGTCTGAGAGATACGGGCGTCCTTCTATTATATGACTACTACAAGGACAGCTCGAATCTGCCGATTTCCGGGAAACGCCAAATCGGAATCGAATTTTGTCTAAACGGACGACTATATACTGTTACGCATTTGTATAATATGTATTACGGACGAACAATTGTACATCGTATGCATGTATAGATATAGTGTGTACCTACATATAAAGCATATGGTACAATTGTGTGTATGTGTGTTATCTCGTTTTGTTCTAAACGCGATTTTATGTCACGCTCCCGTTTACTATTGCAATAAAATAGTTGAAGCACATCTCTAGCACAAGAAATATTTTACAACGAGTGACAGCGAGCATAATAAAGTTGTATGAAAGGAAATGACGTAAATTATCCCAAGTCCCATAATGGCTATGAACTAACGCGAAGGCAATATCATTATTTTCATCAAATATAGTAATGTGCAATTGTCTTCCTTCACATAGAATTACGTCTATATATATATACTGGTATATCTATATATAGCAGAGGAATTGTACGATAGTATAGATAGAGACACCACCGAGTGTACATGGGAAGCGTAGAAAACTTGATTCGTTTTTAAGTCTATGTATATCTCGAGATAGCTGCCTCGTCGCGCTCCTCTATTTGTATTCTATAACTAGATGGCTTCTCGTTTTCAACTCGATTATTTTATAATAATTCATACAATTAACGCTTATCCTAATCAAGCAAGTTTCAAGCTTCACAAAATGAATTTATATTACTTAAATAATATTATAATTATGATAAATTGTTAAAAATAGGTACACTGCCGGCCAAAAGTTTGAGACCAGTTGTAATATATTTATGCTATCACTTATTGTATTCAAAGTTTCGGTAATAAAATAAAAATTGTTGTCCATACATATTTTTAAATTACTGATGAACATCTAAAGAGACTTTTGTAGGTATGTTTCTCAGGTACAAATAGAATTAATGGGTTCTGTTTAAAAACATCCAAGACCGCAGGGGGTCTGGCCAGTGGAAGGGTCATCATTATATTTAAAGTAGCTCCGTATTAATTGTTCTTTAATTCTATTCTTCTTTAATTTTGCACTGGCTATTCTTTGTTATTATTTAGACTTTCTAAAACAGGTTATTTTAAATTTTTTTTTAAGTTATGTACCATTTTGTACGAATAATTTAATTTAGTCTTAACTTGGGGTTTCTATAGTTAAAACGTTTTAAAAATGGGAAAAGTACGAGAAATAAATATCGAAACTCGATCTGCCATTGTTACTTTACATAATGAAGGCAAATCCGAACGTGAAATTGCGTCTTAACTTAAACTTTCGAAGACTTGTATTCATCGCACAATTATTCGGTTTAAGGAAACGGGTAGTTTTC
The DNA here is from genome assembly GCA_958496155.1 of Sisyra nigra. Classification (NCBI taxonomy): domain Eukaryota; kingdom Metazoa; phylum Arthropoda; class Insecta; order Neuroptera; family Sisyridae; genus Sisyra; species Sisyra nigra. The sequence goes on from OY292314.1 coordinate 54,989,143, forward strand.
AAGATTTTCCACGTTCAGGAAGACCGAGAGCTACTACTTCTAGTGAGGATCAGTTTATCGTTATTACCAGCAAAAGGAACAGACGCTTAACAGCACCAAAAATTCGTGCTGAAGTGAACAAATCTTTAAATAAACCAGTTTCGCTTACCACAGTGAAAAGACGGTTGAGGAACGCTAAACTGTTTGGTGGTGTTGCCGTTCGGAAACCTTTACTAAGGCCGCAAAATAAGAAAAAAAGGATGCAGTGGGCCCTATTCCATCGAGATTGGACAGAAGATGATTTTAAAAAAGTTCTTTGGACTGATGAGTCAAAATTCCAAGTATTTGGCTCAAATCGACGAATTTACGTTCGGCGTAGCACCGAAGAAAAGATGTTATCAGATTGTGTAGTGCCAACTGTTAAGCACGGTGGTGGTTCAATAATGGTCTGGGGTTGTTTCTCAGGCCATGGAATTGGAAATTTGGTTAAATTTGATGGAATTTTGAAGAAAGAGGAATATAAAACAATTCTCGAAAAAAAATGCTGTACCATCAGGTTTAAGTTTAATTGGCAATGGGTTCATTTTCCAGCAAGATAACGATCCAAAGCATACTTCCAAGCTATGTAAAAATTATTTATTACAAAAAGAAGCAGAAGGAGTTTTAAAAATCATGAAATGGCCACCGCAAAGTCCGGATCTCAATCCAATCGAGCTTTTGTGGGACGAGCTTGATAGGAATGTCCGAGAGGAGTGTCCCTCTTCACTTGCAGACTTGTGGAGACTACTACAAGAAAGCTGGAACAAAATTTCTCAAGAAACCATAAATAAATTAATAAGTAGAATGCCGAGGCTAGTAGAAAAAGTAATAAAGTGCAAGGGAGGATTTTTTGAATGAAAAACCAGTTTGAGTAATTAGTTCATTTTTTTTATAGAATAATTTTTTATGTTTATTTTCTATACTAAGTATGTTTAAAGGTTATAACTATAATATTAATAAACATTTTTACTGTATTTGTCTTTGAATTTTTAAAAATATTTCCTTTTTTTGGCTTAAATCTATATGGTCTCAAACTTTTGGCCGGCAGTGTACGTATAACGATTGTCCAATGCTTCGAAATTTGACCGTTATTAATTAAATTTTTATAGTTCTTTTATGTAAGAGAACATGTCTACTTCTATAAATATTACCATATAATGTACCATGGATCACTAATCAGGTAAGTCAACCCGATTAGTGTACCAGTGGTACATTAAACGGAGTTGTACAATGTACAGTACCTCTCAGAAGACATCAGGAGGATAATACGCAGATCAATCTTTATGCCCACCTAATTAGTTAGTTCACCATTCTTGTTTTTATTCGTTCCGATTGGTCATTTTTTTCGTAGATAACCTAATACAATTACCGTATTTGCCGGACGATAAGACACACTTTTTTACTCTGAAAATTTGACCTAAAATCTAGGTGCGTCTTATCGTCCGGCATATACGGTAATCAAATTATTGCTTATACTATCTTGAAAAGAAATTGTACTTCGGTAACACTCAACGGTCAAAAAATTTCCCAGACCAAGTAGGTCAGGTACCTGGGAATGCACCCGGACAGACGCCTCATTTGATCAAAGCACATCTAATAATAGCTTAGTCATGTGGGTGCGACTAGCCGTAAGCTGTGGTGGCCGTTCAAGAGCGACTCCGGTCTGTCTCTGGACAATATGTTAAAGATTTAGAAGGTGATCATAAAACCCATCTGGGTGTACAGTATACAATTGTGGGGAACAACTAGTAGCTTCAATATTGAAAAGATATAGCGGTTCTAGTCGAAGTCGAAGTCCGTGGTATGTCACCAACCACGATACACACAGGGACATTAACATGGCGACGATCAGGAGCGAGATAGTCAGACTTAGCCAAAATACCTTACAAGACTGGAGGTACATCCGACTCATCTGGCTGCCAACTTTCTAGACAACTCAGAGGAGCAGCAATGGCTAAACCGTTTGTCTTTTCTGGAGCTACCCTATAGGAATCTATTAAGGGACCTCCTCTTCCCCCAGTACATGGACCACATTCGCTTTTTGTCCAGGGACAGATTTCGAATACATAAAAAGAGAAAAAAATTTGTTTTTTTTTCCCCCGTTAGCAGAAAGCCAGGTTAGGGCTCGTTCCCCCCTTAATACAGCCTTAGACTTATTGTACTCCTGTTCTACAGATGTATCCCTGTTGTACAAGGATCCTTGTTTATTCAAGGTTCAGCATTCTGCCTAGCAAAAGCAATCCCTCTACTATGCTTGCGCGATTTGAGCCTGTTTGGGCGTCATTTATCCCATACAGGTGTCGCCACTTTTTGAAGGCTTTGCAGTCAAAAATGACATAGATCGCGTTTTGCTCCTTATCCCCACACAATCTGCAATTGAGGTCTCGTTGAGACACCCCAATAGTCTTCAGATGCTTTTGCACAGCATGAATTACCTCCATTAAGAGGGGTGATCTTCCCTCCCCCTCTGTACATAGATCATATTCGCTTATTGTCCAGGAACAGATTTCGAATACATGAAAAGAGAAAAAAAATAATGTTAAAAAGAGTTAGTTATTCCGTAGAGTTAAAAATGGGAATATCAAGAATAATTTTAATCTTTGGCTTTTAATCTTCTGTACTAAGGTAATTAATGTAATAAGCGAATCTGTTGAACGTATAGATAGGGGACTCCTAATGTGGTGCCTGTAGGACAACTCCAGGAATGGAAGATGATTTAATTTAATAGTCTCTGTACTGTTGTCCAGGAGATTAATATTCAGGTAGTTGGGATGCTCGTTTAAGTGCACTTGATGCACAGAATCTATTTAGCACTGAATCTCGCTGCTCATTCCTGATAAAATGCGTAGAGCTTTATGAATGGTGAGGTTTTTTATGTAACAAGAAGCATTGTCTATAAGACGTAGTGTTTTAGATTAAGAACCTTTTCATTACGTATATCAATATTGAAGCTACTGGCAGGATAATAATTACAAGTTACAACTGTTAAACGTAACTGGTAAACTGTACACAATTTATTTAACACTCGCGATCCACTGCTTACGATTTATAACTCCCGATTTTTGTTTCGCTGTCGTTGATGATTTATTTCAGACTGCTCATGTTGTCGATTTATTTATGACTGAACTGCTTGTGCTTGGCTTCCCCTTATAAAGGAACTCGGAATTTATCCAGAACATTTGATTCTATTATTCTTTTGCCAAAACTTTCTATGTTCTTGGAACAATAGAATGTGCTAGAAACTTCGTGCTTTCTTAATTTACTAGAATGGATTCAATGTTAATCGTATTAGTCCACCAAAAATTATACTGAACAAACTTTTTTTATCTTTCTTTTACTACTATATATTAAAGGAAATATTGTCATCGGGTCGAATTTTCTAATTCGAGATTTCACCCGAAATACATGTTTTGAGGTACCAAAAAATGGTTCTTAGAAACAAGTGTGTGTGTGTGTGTGTGTGTGACAGCCATATCGTATCGAAAGCTTTATCCAAATTTTTTTCTAAATTTGATAATTTGCCTGCATATTATATCTAGTTGTGCTGCGAAGCTTTCGGTTGAAATCGGTTAACCGAAAGCTCGATTTTGCTCTAGGAGTTTTTGAGATTTTTTAATTTTTTTTCAAAAACGGCTTTAACGATTTTCTTTAAATTTTCTATAGTTCTTAGACCAATTTCTGCCTACAACTTTTATTTGAAACTTTTTCTTGGGAAAATTAAAATTAGGACGGTTCTGAAGTTAAGGGTGGGAATTCGTGTATATACAATATATAGGCAGTATACCTATTATTTTCTTTTACTGCTATATAGTAAAGGGAGTATTGTAATCTGATCGAATTTTCGACGGAAATACATGTTTTGAGGTCCCATGTATCCATAAAAGTGGTTTTTAGAAATATTTCTGTGTGTATGTGTGTCTGTCTGTCTGTGTGTGACAGCCATATCGTATCGAAAGCTTTATCCGAATTTCACCAAACATGGTATTTAGGCTGCTTATAACTTCAAGTTGTACCGCAAAGCTTTTGGTTGAAATTGGTTAACTGAAAGCTCTACTTTATTTTAGGAGTTTTTGAGCTTTTTCAATATTTTTCGAAAACGGTTCTAATGATTTTTTTTACACTTGCCACAGTTCTTAGACATATTAATGCCTACAACTTCTATTTGAAACTTTTTCTTGGGCAAATTCAAATTAGGAGGATTCAGGGGTTGAGGGTGGAAGTTTGCATGTAGAAACTGTATGCATATAGTTCTGTTATCCAACAGCGAGTTTCGTAAATGACGCTAAAAGAAAAAACTGTGAGACCTCACAGCAGATATTTTCTGTATATTTATGTTTTGATTGGTTAATTTTATTGGCTTATTAAAAAAAGTTTAAAAAATTATTTAACAATAACGTTTTCTACACAGTCCTACCAAAAAATTGTTTGAGTTTCCAATAGTAATATTATATGAGTTAACTAACCTCAATAATATTACTTAAATCCTTAAATAAGGACTTTATTTGTTTTATCGAGCTATTTTAATATGTTATCATATAATCAGTAATAATATAATATCATTGTTATGATAAATTGTTAAATAAATAATCGTTCAAAAACCTCTGTTCCATTTAATCAATATTTTCCAACCATAAATTACCACACGATGAAATAAAAATAACGGGTGTCGACGAGAATGAATAAATATCGGGAAATGTTCAAGGATCGAGTCCTATAAAACAAGCCATTTCTTAAACTTTTATTATAGGTAAACTGTTCTTTTATTGTTAGTCATATTAATAATGAAAATACCTTTCGTTCAACACTCGAAAAGGAAACACTTATGTATCAGGTAACATACAACAGGTCTTGACTTGTGTTAAATTTATTCGTTGGTGTTGTTGTTCGTTAACATAAAAACGGGGGGTTGAAAAGGAGAAAAGAAAAAAAAATGGGAATGAAATTGGAACTATGTATACGTGGTTAACATATTAACACGATTGACAAATATTCAATGAAAGAGTCATGAAAATTTATTTGTTAGTTGAAATTTAATAGCGGTTGGACGTGAGAAAAAATTTAGGGGAAGAAAATGTTGGGGAAATATTAATTTGAGGTTGGACGATTGGGGTTGGTTTATATGGTCGTAATTTTCATAAGGACGAGCAACTTTTTAAGTTGGAGAAAACAAACACAATTAAATTTGAAACCCGAAGATTGTTGTGAGAATCCCAAAAAAAAAAAAAAAATGGTCTACTATAAAACCTTCGTTTAGGCCTATAGTAAATTTCAGGTTTTATACGACCCGGTGGTCGGTTTTTTCGGTTTTATATATAGCTTTATATTTGTTGTTTCCTGTCTTCGATAGGGGAGTTAGGGATTTGTTGCACTTTGCCTTGTTTTTGATGAAATTAACGCAAACAACATGGAGTCTAGGAAAAATTAATTTTCACCTTTCTTTCTCTTCTAGGTTTTGATTGCGATTTTGTCGAGAAAATCTCTTGACGATGAGTTGAGCATATTGGTCGATAAATATCACTTTCTCTTTTACGAGACATTCATCAGTCATCTGGGAATTTCAAATGACAATAACCTTTTATGATATATTTCTTGATACCGTAAATTACATCAGAATTGAGAACGAAAATTTATTGTCGTTCAGAATCCCCCGGTTGACTATCGTACACAGATGAGAATATAAGTAACGTATGATGATTACGTTTTCAACAGTTCTTTCTTTCCTGGCTCAAATAGCAATTGATTCTTTCGAACGAAAATGTTTGTAATATCTTTAATTTTGTTAAACATATTTAGTTTTGAATTTTCTTTGAACGGTTTCGATCCATTTTTATTGAGGTATTTGGCTCGGTTAAAACTTGTTCTTTAGTGTGTAATATATTGTTTGATATATTGATTTTTTGGAAGTCTGCAATTGGAAAAGCATTAGTTTGCATCTGGTTGAACTTACTTATGGATTAGTGCTTACCTATATATAGGAGGTAACATTGAAAACATTTTTGTACAAGCATTCTGTAATTCTTTCAGGTGAATTTACACAAAATGTATTTATAGGTAATAAGATTTCTTATGCACTTAACTTGGTGGTTTGAAATTTGTAATTATGTAATTATTTCTTATACTTATTTCAAGTTAAGTAAACTTCCATGACAGTCAAAATGGGTTCTGTAAGAATATAACAGCAATAGACCACATCATATTTTTATATAAATACCGCTCACTTAAATTCACAACACAAATTATAAATTAAAGTAAAAAAAAATGTAAAAATCACAAAACGAAAAATCCATATTGTTAATTTTGTTTCGATCCCTTTCTCTTTTGCAACCGCTGCAGCCGGGGGTGTAATCTTTTGGTCCATACTCTTCTTCCCAAAACGCCGAATAATGCCGAGTCCTGAATCGGTCCTTTCTCCCAGTTTAAAACTTTCCCTTTTCTGTTATAAATTTCAAAACTTTCAATGGCATCCAATTTCTGGTTCAGAGGCTGCAGCGGTTACAAAAGGGAAAAGAATCGAAAGAACCTAAAAATTGCGGTCAATTCGGGACTACTTTGTGAATCAGCACGAAATTGTCCTCGAAGACACTTCAATTTGATCCACTGATGACGAACGCATGACGTTTGACATACGTATCTGGAGATACAAAATTAACAATTTGGATTTTTCGTTTTGTGATTTTTACTTTAATTAAGGATAATTTGTGTTGTGAATTTAAGAATAGTATTTGTGAAATATAACAAAACACGTTGTCTAGGATTCAACAACGATGACCTGGAGGTATCAAATTCTGAAGACACTCTGTAAAACCGGTATCAGAGGACGCATGTAAAAGTTTATTGAAGATTTCCTTCGATATTGAAAAATGATGACCAGAGTTCAAACCTATGATCTTCAAAATGGTGTACCACAAGGGTCTATTCTCAGTCCAACTCTCTTTTTGATAGATTTTTATTGATATTAAAGATCACTTGATGATAATAGCGACATCTCTAACCGCTAAAAATGGAAGGCTTGCTGAAAAAATGCTTCGAAATGAATTCGATAAGCTAGTAGAAAACTGGTCTCACAGAAATGTTCTGTACTTTTCTCCTACCAAAGCCAAAGGAATTGTCTTTTAGTGGTGTAAACAAGAGCCAAAAGCTCCAAAAATTACCAGGAACAACATAAGGTTTACCTTCATGAGCGAAATAAATATTCTTGGTATGACAATCGTTAAAAAGTTAACATAGACTAGCCACTTGAGAACCCTCAAAAAGGTGTAGGTACACCAAAAGAATGAACTTAATAAAAGCTTTGAACCACAAAACAACGGTGCCTATATGAAAGCTCTGATGGATGCCAACAGTGCACCTGTAAGGTCGAAAATATATTATGGATGCATAGGTTTTGCCTCAGCTAGACAAAAAATTCTGGATACCTTAAACGCAGTTCTTAATAGGAGAGCCCGAGTAGCCATTGGTGCCTACTGTACATGTCCAGTAGCAAGTATTTTTGCTGAGTGCCGGAACCTGACCTCGCTCTGAGAAGGAAGTGGTTGACACTGAAGGATCACCTGAAGATTCTCAGCTGTACGGATCATCTTAGCCATTTTTGGATTAAAAACTACCCCCAAACCCAAATCTTTCAAAATAAATTAAATAGTTGAAGACCTTTTCCAATTTATCTAAAACGTATGTCCAAAACTCTGAAAATACCACTGTCAACGATGGATAGTACCAATCTAAAAGGAAAATAACATACTTTAGGGACTTACTAATTAAGGATTGGCAAAGGAAGTGGTACTAGGGTAGATATTTTCTGAAAATTTCGATGGGTTTTTGAAAAACAAAGTTGAGCCATGCTGACCAAGTGATACTAACCATGCCATGAACTGGTCACACCAGTGCAGCCAGATTGTGGGATTTCTTTACCCCCTCTTAGTAGCAGTCATGTGGAAGGGACATTATTTTCGTCATTTTGTCAGCGTTTGTGCTACCAAGAAGGAGTAAAAAAATCCCAGGATCGGGCTGCACTGGGCCACACTCGAGCGACCCATCACTGGCTCCTGAGAGGAGAACACTCCAAAACGTGCGATTTGTGCCATATGGGTGTTCAACGGTTTCATGCGTTTTGATCCTCGGATAAAATATCCCCGACAAAATATCCTTTTAGTTAGTTCACTGTTTAACTAGTCAGTTTTACAGTCATTTATTTACTAATTGTCACTCACTATTGCACTGTTACACTTTATTTAACACTGTTCACTATTTATTTTAAGTCTCTCCGAAGATTTATTTCACACTGATCACTTTCACGATTTATTTTAACTGTTCACGTTCACTATTTATTTCAAGACTGCCTCGCCTATGTTTGTCCGGGGCTTATACGAGTATAGGATTTTCCGAATCCTTCTAGAACATTCGGTTCTATTATCCCATTACCAAACTTTCTATATTTCTTAGAACAATTTGTTTTGAACACTTTCTATTTGTTTCTTGGAACGATCGAATATGCTAGAAACTAATCCTTTTCATCAAACCCTGGCGGCAGGTGGTCAAAAAGTCCCGTCTTCGTGAGAAAGGATGCGTGATAATGCTCCGCCTGGCCAACTCCATCCCACAACAACGCCGTTCCCTCATTGACTTGGCTAATTAGGCAGGGGATACTACCAGACTCTCAAAATGGCGACACCCGTCCCTCTTTAAGATCTTTCTTAGAATGTGACAATATATTTTCTATATCTTAAAAAATTCAGAAACTAACCAATAGATAATTAATTTTTGTCACTTTGACAAGGAAGTTTTACAAATTTTTATATTACGTACCCACCGAGAGCCGCATAGCATTAAATTTCAAGTCTTGTCAAAACTAATCTTAAATTTTTTTTTTATCCAAGTCCAAATCAAAATCTTTTAAGTGAATTAACTGTCCGTGTTAGTTTTACAAAGTTTCATCATAATATCAGAGATTTTTTTTTCTAGCCAAACATAAAATTTTTTTTAATCAAATCACCGAAATTGCCGTCGTGAATATCAATATATGAACTTTTTTTTTAAGATGTGCTTTAATATCGAGTAAATATTTTAGAAGCAATACGGAAAACATTGAAGGGTACAGTTTGAGATGTTTGATACGCTTTGTATATGGCAATGTTCTCAATGGAAAATGTGAGTGGTACGACATGGAACAAAGAGGGGGATATTCACGTTTTTATAATAATATGATGGCATACATACTATATGTATATGTTCATGTCTCCTTTTTCTGCAAATAGTACCAACTACATCTGCCAAGAAAACGTATCCATAAAACTTATGAAAAAACATCCGCACACATTTACAGATGTAAACGTGCAAACACCTCTCGCCTGTATACCACTGTGTACCATCTGACCGATGAAAAAGTAAATAAAACTAATACAAATGTACGAATGAGATGTACATGGTACATTTACATATATCTATATGGTATACATTCTTGTGTATGTGGTATTGTGCAAAGAATAGAAAATACGAGGCTATGAGTGGCTATGAAGAAGCTCATCCCGTTCATGTTTCTGGATATATATATATATACATATGTATATGTGTACGTATATGGCCCGTCAAGACGGCAACTTGGCGGCTGGCTACAATAGCCTTTACTATACGAGCGCTCACAGCCTCAGTTTTGGTCCAGTTTAAACGAAACACTGGCAATTTTTCTCATGACGTGACGTAACTCTTAAATCCAGTCGTTTTCGTGTACACTTGACTACACACTTGGAAGAGTGCTCATCGTTAGTCGGCAGATTGAACCCACATCAACTCAAACCTCCTCACATCTAATATGTACATATATGTATATATATATATAAAGAAACCACTGTCTTCGTCCTTGTCGTGGAAATTGGACAATCACATACTTGGTCTAGAGGAAATCGACGCATAAAAATACCAAAAACTATTTCAATCAAATTTTTTTTAAATTTTTTCAATAGTATATACTACCTAAAAATCTAAATTTAATTGATTAATTAATAGATTCCCTACCGTCATAGTGAAATATAAAAATTATTCTATCATATTTTGACAGAAAAAGATGATGGATACTTCCAGACTTTAGATCCTAAGTAGGTTCATCAAAATCCTTAAAACTAAAAATTGTAAGTATAGAAAGTTTCTTTAAGAAAGTTTGAAAATCTTCATACCAAATGTCATTTAAACAGATCAGGTATTTTAGTAGAAAAGATTAGGAGCTATCCTACAGGAACTGTCCTTTTTTTTTTTTTTTTTTTTTTTTTTTTTCGTATAAATGATATTTAATACTATGTTAAGATCTGAGGTATCTTTAACAAAACTTCATTAAAGTTCGTTCCGTTCAGTATTTGTTAGTCAAAAAGAAAATCAAATATATTTAAAAAAAATTATTATTGATTTTATCGAGTGTTAAATTGAATTTCTTATTTATTTTCCAGTAAAATTTTGTCAATTGTTTAGTTTAAACTTTGTAGAGAATTTCTTTCGCTTCTGTGTAAAATTGGTCAGGCCTTCTTGAGAAAAATGCGTTGAAATGCTATTTCGCAAACTTTAACGAAACTATTTTTTAAACACCTACATGGTTCCTGTAGGATACAATTGTTATGCTATCCTATGGAATTCACGTGTTTTTCACTATATACAGGGTGGGGCACAACAGACAGTGCAGTTTTGAAAGGCTATTTAAAAAAAACTATGCAACACACAGGAGTTATATTTATTTAATTTTATTCGTTACATCATGCCATTTTATTTATCAAGTTCGAAAAATTACATCAGAAAGATGATGGCCGCCAGCAGCGATGCACTGAGCGGTTAGAAATGCCCAATGCAATTGAATGCTTCCGGGCAGACCGCGTACGCGACCGCACAATAGCTCCTCTCACTCTCGTCAAATTTTCCGGTGATCTTACCGTTTTGGGTCTTCCTGAACCCCTAGGTTTAAGTGTACAACCAATTTTGTTCAAATTTTCTCACCCAATTCACGATTGCATTACGGTGAGGGACGGTATCATGACGCGAAAGGTTAAAGTGCAACCGGAAAGCTCGCTGAGTTGCAGTGAAAGATCGACCATTTTCGAAAAACGTACGAACGGCGAAGTCTCGTTGTTCACCAGACCAAACCATGATAATTACTGATAATGGCATGACCCACCCGACGAAATTAAACTATCATAATTGCATTATCTCCACCACACCAGTGGTACCAACCTTTCAAAACTGCACTGTGTGATTTGCCCCACCCTGTATAACTGACGCGAATTATAGATAAAAACCATTCTGGAGCCCGATTGTATATTGTATAAAAATTTTAGCTCAATTGGTACAGAATAAGGACCAACATAACTTTGTTTTTAAATAGAATAAGATACCAATAATACAGGCAATACGTACGTCGTGCAATACCCAGCCGCTATGCCAACACAATTTTTTTGTCATTTGTAAACGATAAGAATGGTTTCTGTGGGTTTTTCTTAGTAGATGGACATATACCGTCGCGGACTTTTTTATCAACCTTTTTAAGATACACAATGATTTGATCTATCTCGTAAGGTTACGCCGGTTGGGAGGTTTACGCAAACGGCGAGAGAAGAAGATGGCTTCGGGTTTGGTTGAGTTGATATCGAATCTCTATTTCCACTATCAGTCGAGTATCAACGGAATGAAATTTTTGAGTCTGGAAGTGGAGCGTCGGATGGTCCTAGAAGTTTGCAGAGATTTAACATGATTGAAACTTGTATCTCGGTAAAATTAGTACCTACGTTAAGGTAATTTTTGACAACCTTTTTAAAATCTACAAATTTTTAGTAGAACTTTGTTGTGAAGGTTATTATTAGATAATAATTCAATTTTATTAATATAAAAAAAAAATTAACCAAACCTATTGGCGCTGTGGTTAGAGCACTTGCCCTCTCCACACCATGCGTCAAGTGGTTATGGGTTCGATCCCCGTTGAATCCTAGAATTAAGAGCATAGACCTAAGATATAATTGACCAACAAAAATTTTCTGTGTCTAAACAGTCGTTAGATGTTAAAGCGACTTAAAACACCAACAAAAAAAAAAAAAAAATGCTAAATTAAAACGATTACTTAAATGAAGAAAAAATGTAAGTTTAGAACAATTTTTGATTTTTGAAGTTACACTTCTTTAAGTGCTTTATGAAAAAATGATGAGAGTGAAATTTTTAGATGGGCGGCCATCTTGAGACAAATATTAATAAAATGAAGTTGGCCGCAAAAACACTTGGTTTCTTGTCGCGCGTAATTTGAATTTTTGTTGTATTTATTTACTTATTTATTTAATTTATATTTAAATTATATATATAAATGACACATATTATTAATAAATAAGTTATTACTTTTCTCGGATTTTGCAGTAGCTGTTATAGGTACTATTTGAAGTTTAATGATGAAAATGACGTCTGCATCGTGGCACGGTTTCAGAAGCATTAGTAGCGTTCTATTTTATCATCACAAATTAACAAGATGAAGTTGCCCGCAAAACGGCTCGGTATTTTTAACTAGACGCGCGTAATTTGAATTTTTGTTGTATTTATTTACTTATTTTTATATTTAAATTAAAAATAATTAATTTTTTTAATATATTTTTTATATTTTAATTAGAAAATATTTATATATACAAATGACACATATTATTATAAAATAAGTTATTACTTTTCTCCCATTTTGCAGTAGCTATTATAGTATTTGGAGTTTAATGATGAAAATGACGTCTGTATTCCATGCATATTCTTAGTTATCACGAAACCTGGGATTCTGAAATGATTTAACCATCTTAGAATAATATTTTAGCAAAACAAGGCATGAATAAGATTAAGACATTTACTTTGACAAGTAGCTACTTACTTTATTTTGCAATTTCTATGAATCTTCGTTTTCATGACATGCATGAATTGTTAACCAGAATAATGATCCTGACAAATTTTATAAACGTCTTGCAGCTTTCTTTGGATATTATTTATTAATACAAATTAAAATATTATTCTCTTAATTTTATTTTTAATAATTATATCTTTAAATATATATTATAGCCTACACTCAAATAGGTTTTGAGTCTCATGCGCCGATTCCTTCCAAACTGTGTGAAAGTGTGGTATCGTAGCGTGTCTTTTATGTTTTCCAACCCAATCGAGCGGCCTAAAGAACATATACTTATATATATGAATATGGGAGACACATTTAAAGCGATTCGCCCACACATAGTCGATAGCCGCTTTTTCTTCGTTTATATGTTGTGTTTGACTTTTTGCTCGACTACGTTCGAGTGGATGTGGGATACAGTACGTGTTTGGTGGCTGTGTGGAAGGAATACACAGGAGATATATGCATGTCAATATTGATGTTCGGAAATCGACTTTTAGATGGCATATGGGTCCCAGAACGCGAGCCGTTCTATTTTATGCATATGACAGCATTACAGCTTTAGCATTCCAATGATGACAAGAGACATGGAGTCTCCTACGAGGATCTCCTATAGACCTCGGAGCTTTTACGTCAATGTTGTTTCAGATTATTATTATGTTATGTGAATCGATGGTATCATCGCGTATTGTTAGATATAAACATGAACCAAATGATCGTATTAAATTAATTCAAAAAATCAGTGTCTTACAATCGAGGGCATATCTAAAATATTCAGTAGATAATTTGATCTTTAAAAAAAATAATCATAAATTTTACTTGTATTGTTTCAACTTGGGAACAATTCGGTTGAATGTTGCATTAGTTCTTCATGTATTGAGTTGGTAACATGCCAAAGATCTAAGCAATTTTTTTCCAATATATTAAAGTGACATAATAAATTCATTCCCGAAAACAAAAAATCAAAGACTGACAATGTCAGACGATGAATTTGATTAAAAAGTTTTCAGTTCGATTTGGATAAAAATCGAATGAAAACATCGAATAAAAACGAGCGATGCAATTGCTAGATGAAAGAGAGAAAAATCTTGGAGAAAATGTGTACAAAATATATTTATGTTGGCAAAGTGGAAGTAATACAAGCGGTAAAAAGTCGTATGGGGAGGGCGGGGGTGGTTGGAAGGATGTTGTTTATATCAATTCGTTTTCCATCTATCAAAAGTTTTATTAGGTGGTCTCGGGCTCATTCGATATTCTATAAATGTGTCGAATAGAATGTGTGTTGCCACAGTGCTTTTACATCTTCGGCTCATTTCTATGCAATTCCAATTTTCTTCGTAGATATATCAATAAATAGCGTTGCTCGCCCACCCAGAGTACATTGTACCTATAAATGCGTAAGCAGATAAAATAAGAAATGTTTTCAACATTTCTTTTGCCTTGAAAACTTTTCACGTATTTATCTCTTCGCTGACTTTCCTTTGATTTTGCGCTAAGGGTTGTTATCTCCGGCTATATTTTATATTTTCAAGTGTACGAGGGCACGTTTAACATGAGCATTTAGATAAGTATAGGTACATACCATCCTTGTCCATAAAACTAGGTGGTACACAACACTCTACATACGTACGATACAGGAAAAGTTGAAATTGAATTTGCCATTCGTTTTACTTCTATGGGGGGAAAAGGCGATAGCTCCACACAACTCTTCACTGAAATTTATTTCGCTAATGGAATGAAATTCATTTCAATCGAAAGACAAAATGAAACATAATGTAAACTACTTACCTACCATCGAAGATTAAGTGATTTGATTTCGATTGGAAACAAATCAAAAATCTTACCTTCTTTACAAAAAGCTCTCTGGGTGTTTCAAATAAATCAATCTTCTCTAACAATGAGTGAGCTGTACGTAAGTAAGTCGTTAAATTTTCGAGTGACACTTTCGTTGTGGGAAATTTCATGCAAGCCAATGCGTACCTACTCATTCTTTTACGTAACATATCGGTTGTGTTATGAGATTGTTATATCCCGTAAGTTGTAGATGGGAATGTCGAAGACATGTTAAAGCTTTGACAGCGTTAACAATACATTTCTTCACCACCGAGAGAATAAAATGCAGGTCAAACTTTTAAAGTTTCGTTAGTTCGGTAAAAAAGGTTTCAAATAACTTTTTTGTGTATTGACTAGTTGTTTTTGGTTATTTTTTTTCCACCAGGTTTCTTAGAAAAATTATTACGAATTCAAAAATAATTTTTGAAAACTTGAATAAATGATTCTATCAAGTAAGTTATAGTAAAATAACCAATCAAAAGTAACAAATACAAAAAATAAAGTTAGTTCAAACCTTTTAGCGATCTAACGATACTTTACTAGTGCTTTATAGTGCTTTAAATGCTAATGGTCATAGCACTTGTATGGTTTAGTAATTTGGTTTTTGAATTTTGTTTAGGAGTTTAATTTTTCTGAGATAGATGATTGTATTGTTCCACGACTTTGGCTCTATTAACGCCTCTTACGTGGAATTAGGCGTACTAGACTAGACCAGGGTCGATAATTTTTGAATCCAAAAAAAATTATTGTAGGATGAAACTCATTAGAAAAGGAAGAAAATATAACAAAAATGTAAGGAAAAATAAATTACGGTCGATCTGAGGTGGGAAAGTAGAAAAGGGCGAGGGGTTTAAGAGTAGAAACGGTTTATCTCGATTTCCGACAAAACTACAAGTCCTATGGAAAAAAGTTAAATGGTAAAGTTGTAGGTAATATGAAAATCTACAACTTTTGTACTAACATTTTTTTCACGTAACCTCAAAATTTATGTGAAAAATTCCAATTACCAAGTTTTTGGGTTTTCATTTTTATCTTTTACAAAAAAAAAATTATTTCATGAAATTTTGTAAAAACTTACTTCTTAATGTCCCAAACACACTGTAATTTTTTTGATTTAAAATATTAATTTTTTCACCGTATTTTGTTTTGACTTAATATTGAAAAGCACCCTAGTTTTCAATCGATAATTCTCACGTCAAAATATCTACTTTTTTAAAAAAGTCAGTGGGATTTTCATTCATTGAAATCTCTACTTTCTGATCGTGCAAAAAATATACATTACAATGTTAAATGTTCCCAGAAAATGCAATAATTAAAGTGTAAATTTTAATAAATTGCTCAACATTGTACATAATACAATTGTACATACCACAATTTTGAACAATTTATTAAAATTTACACTTTAATTATTGCATTTTCTGGGAACATTTAACATTGTAATGTATATTTTTTGCACGATCAGAAAGTAGAGATTTCAACGGACAAAATTCCCACCGACTTATTTAAAAAACTAAATATTTTGACGTGATAGTTTTCTATTGAAAATTAGGATGCTTTTTCAATATTAAGCCAAAGTAAGGGGAAAAATAAAAATTTTAAATCAAAAGAAATATACTGTGTTTGGGGCATAAAAACGTAAATTTTCATCAAATCTAGTAAAAAAGTTTTTTTTTTGTTAAAGATAAAAAGTAACAACTTGATAATTTGAATTTTTCACATAAATTTTGAGGCTATGTGAAAATAGTGTTAGTACAAAAGTTGTAGATCTTATTACCTACAACTTTGCTATTTAATTTTTTCCATAGAACTTTGCACCATCAGAAAGTAGAGATATGAACGAACAAAAAGCCTACTGACTTTAAAAAAATTGATATTTTGACGTGAGAATTTTCGATTGAAAACTAGGATGCTTTTTCAAAATTAAGGCAAAATAAGGTGAAAAAATAAAAATTTTAAATCAAAAAAAATTATACCTACTGTGTGCTTGGGGTATAAAAAGGTAAAATTTCACTAAATTTTGGGAAAAAAAAATTGTTTTTGTAAAAGATAAAAATAAAAACCAAAAATTTGGTAATTTGAATTTTTTACATAACTTTTGAGGTTATATGAAAAAAGTGTTAGTACAAAAGTTGTAGAGTTTATTACCTACAACTTTTCTATTTAATTTTTTTCCATAGTACTTTTAGTTTTGTAGAAAATAGAGATAAACCGTTTCTACTTTTAAAACACCCCTCTTTTTCACTTCCCGACCTCAGAGCGATTGTAATTTATTTTTTCTTTCGTTTTTGTTATATTCTCTTCCTTTTCTAATGAGTTTCATTCTACTTTAATTTTTTTTTTCAGTTTTTACCATTTTTAAAGGCCTTAGCTCTGGGCTTCCTGTCTCCACTCTGCTCTTTTGAAGGTGAATGCAATTAACTAAGTGGCTGATTGTGAGTGGACGCTGGTACTTTTCACAACGAAGAGGTTAAGTTTTGTTAAGCAGGTATGAAAGGGACATAGAGTGTCCAATCTATAAGTGCGTTATTATTACCTGATGTCATCGGGGTAGATCGTTGGTTGGTACATTTTTGAAGATTGCTTGGTGTGAGGTGTGTAATTTGGAAGCTGAGCCCCTTTACTCTGCATCCCATATCATCTTTAATTGGACGATTAGACACCTTTTCTAGTCCTCGAGTGGACACCCGGAATTGACGTTTCCCAGGATAGGAGCAGTTTTGTGACTCTTTTTGGCTCGTCGTCGGTTCTTTCATTTTCCTTGATTTCCATATGAGATAGGACGCCTGGATTGCGGATTTTTTTTTGTTTTTTTTTTTTTGTTTGAGATATACTAGAACAGAGTTGATAAATGAGAGGCATGATGAAGAGTCAGAGCTCACTAGGGTTTGACCTTTGTTGGTCACTCACTATCCCAAGCGCCATTTCGATTGCATGGGCCTCGTAAGTGAATATTAAAAAGAATTTGTATGTATTGATCCATTAGTGTAGAGGATGTTGTCGTAGTGCCCTAATATCCAAAAACAAAGTTTCCACAACAGAATTTATAAAATTCCAACTAAATTTTAAAAAAAACTTTTTCCGGGGGATTTTATAACTTCGGCAGCTTTTGATTTGCATTTCATTTCACCACCAAGATCGTATGGGTCAAAATTTTCTTATACTTCACTCAAAAAGGGTTTGAACTCTTTTTTCAAGTGTTGCTAGTTAAATTATCGTATAATTAATAATAAAATTTAATAATATATTATAAACTTGAAATGTTTATAAGGCCGTTATAAATCCACTATTCATAAATCCACCTATCAGGGAGATTATTATTTACCTAATTTAATTTAATTTGAATTTCTGAGATATTTAAAAAATTTGCTTAACCTTTGCAATGTACCCTTTCATCAGAATAAGGACTGAACTAACATTTATCTTCCATTAACTCAGTTTGATTGGCCAATTTCTGCCAATTAACTACTTAAGTTTAATTATGAATGTAAATGTTTTCTACACGGTCCTACTTAACATCCGATCTATAACCAAAACTATAATATAAATAAAAAATGAAAAAATGCATTTTTGATAAATCGATTTGATCCGTTTTAAAAAATTTATGTAAATTCCAAATTCATTTACATCAGAAAAAAAATTGGATTATGATAATTTTTCTTATTCTTGTATTCACTTGCTCAGTTGGTATGGTATGACCGAGAGAGAAAACTAAAACATTTGCGAAAAAGTTGTTTTAAAATGAACGCGCGAAGCGAAACGAAACACGAGGAAAGTGCTAAAGATGAACGTTGTGTTTGCAAAAAGGACATTTCGCTGACGATGTACGTGTTGTGTCAGCATTGTCAGGATATGCATGCATATGTAGGTATAGATATATAATATAAGCAATACACATGAACATATAAGGAATAGGCACATTGTGAATTTTTATATTTGTGTCTGTCCTCAGTATATACTATATATTCTGAAGTCTGATAGGACACATTTACAATATCAGCACACACACACACACACAGATGAAAAACGAAAAGCGAAAGAAAGGCCGACAAAATGAAATTCTCGTTTGACAGGGTTTTTTTACGCTCAAATTGAGTTGTGAACAAGACGACACCAATTCATGGCGTTGAATATCTAAAGGGGGTATTCTAGTCTAGAAATGTGAAAAAATCGATTTTTCTTTTCTTTCATATCCTCAAAGTTTAAACTTTTAAGAATATGCCCGTAAGAGGATTTTTCAAAATTTTCAATATTTTTGGACCAGGAATCGCTGAAGTTTTAACTACCATTGTATGGCCCCGGGATGTAACTTTACCCGAAACTTTAAACGCGTTTTTCTCGAAACAGTCTTTTTCAAAACGATACCCACGATTTTTTATGTTCTACAGGACCGATTTACCTGAAATTTTTAAAGAGTCTTCTTTATAAACTTGTCTATACCTGGAACTATCTCCATTCCCAAATTTCAATTATTACTAGTTTTAAAAAATTCGAAACAGTCAAAAAAAGTGGTACAAATTTTTTTTTTAGGTAGTCGCCATTTTGTGTAGAAATTTTTTTCCAACTTTTCCGTAGTTCCAGACATTGCGACATTATTCTAGATTAATAATCTTTTTTATGGTTTCACATTGCTAGGAGGGTTGAAATCATGGGTATCGCCACGTGCCAATTTTTTGAGACCCCCCAGCTGCAAATTTTTGAAATTTTTAACTTTTTTGATTTTTTGATTTTTTTCTGTATTCTTGTAAGGTTAATAAGTAACTAATAAAAAAGTGGATACTAAAAATATTAATTTTTTTTATGACACTTCAAAAATGACCTGAAATTCATGCCTCTAGACTAGAATACTGCCTGAAAACAGAAAACTGTTTGAGTTTTTTTATACACAAGTCAAAATGTTTTTAACTAGCGGTTTTCAACATGTGGTTTTTCCGAGTTAGAACTTTTTGAAGGCCCGTCATGATAAAAGATTGAAAATTACTGACTTACGATTTTCTCGACTAGTAAACTATCGATATAATCTTATAAATAAACCGGTATTTGAAGCGATATATCTTATATAAAGTTTGAAATATACCCAGAGGTCGCTAACAAGAACATGACAGACTTTCACAACAATACAAATATAGTGCTGTTACATCAAGTTGATAGCTTCACATAAAAAAAAAAAACTTTTCATGAGTTTGACTTGCACTAGGACAAGTGATATTAGAACGACTAACTTTGAAAACTTTGATTTCTTTCAATTTTTCATTGATGAGTCAAATTGTCGAACGTGCTTTCAGTATCATAATGCAAATATACAGGCGTTATGACACTGTGAGTTAATATATGGACTAAAGGACGCCATGAGGGGGGTGGTTTGCAATGGAAGACGGGAACGAAGAGTGATTACAAAAGAAACATCACACTCGAGAATCATAAAACGTGTCACCAGTGGAATAAGATGATGCTATTGTCACGTTTTATTATCAATTTAAATCCAATCCGATACGCAACGTTCCACGTCGCCTCCACGAAAACATTACAAGTGTTCCAGGTGATAATAAGTTACGACATTTCTCGCGACAATTCCACAAATTACCATTTTATGTCATATTATCATCCCTTCTTTAACTGATATATGACAGATTAAATTATTTTTATAAAAATGAATTTCATATCGAGAAAATGGAAAATTTTATGTGATTTTTTTTTGAAGTGAGTCAAGTTTTAAAAATCCCGCTGAGAACCGAGGCGTACCTATGGGAATTAAAACGTGAGACATTCAGTTCCTTCGATATGATGTGTTACTTTAATATCACAACATGGATTATATCGACCAAATTTTCACTCAAAAAACGGATTTAAAAAAAAACTTTTTTCTTCTATTTATACCTTAAAGATGTGATAATTGAGAACAAGGTCTCAAATTTAATCAACTTTTCTGATAACATTAACGTGGCTTATCTGACTACAAACGTAAATGAAAGAACATAAATATTCATATAAAAAGAAAATTGTATTTTGATTGACTTTTGTCAATAAGCTTTGGTCAGTTGTAGTGCCCGAACAGAAGTATTTGGCTCTTGGTTGGTTTGACTGTTAGATTTATTATAAGGCTTTCGAGGCATTCATCAAACTTGTCTGTATCTTCTTCTTTATTCCAGGCTTTTCCCTAATCGGGGTCGCCGTTCTGTATCTTTTCCTCCATCCTGCCCTATTTTTGGACTCCTCCTCTATCAGTCCCTTTTCTTTCATGTTTTCTGAGACACAGTCCTTCCATCTCTTCCTCGGTTTTCCTTCGGGTCTCCTTCCTTTCATTTGAATCCTTCCACTCGCTTCTTAACATAGTCCTCTCACCTTCTCGTCATATGTCCATACCACTAAAGCCTTCTTTCCTGTATTTTCTTTGGACATTCCACCATTCCAACTGTCTCTCTTATCCTTTCATTCCTGATCCTATCTTTTCTCGTCTCCCCAGCATCCACCTTAGCATTCTCATTTCTGCGACATCAAACGTCTTCTCGTGGAACCTCTTGGTTACCACTGCTATAATTAAGCACTGGCCTCACAACCGTCTTGTATAATCGGCCCCCTGACCTTACTGGCTATTCTTCCATCGTACAGTACTCCGGATTTGCTTTTCCAGCTCCTCCACCCAACCTGAATTCTGTGGTTCACTTCCCTGCCAAGGTCGCCATCTTCTGTTATTAACGACCCCAGAGTTTATCCGTTCCAATTTCTCTCCCTATAACTCTACATCCCCGAGCTTGCCACTTCTTCCAAACCACAGATATTCTGTTTTCGTCCTACTGATCCCCAGCCTACCATCTTCTAAAGCCTCCCTCTACTTTTATAGTTGTTCCTTAACTTTCTCTTTGCTTTTCTCCACCAGCAACATGTCATCCGCAAAGAGCATTGACCAAAGCGCCGGCTTCCTGAAATTCTCCGCCAAGACATCCATGACCAGGTTGAACAGGTACGGACTCAGGGTGGATCTATGGTGGAGGCCTACCATAACTGGGAATCTGTCCGTCATACCCAAGAGGTCCCACACTTGTTCTCACTCAAGTGTGTGACTAATGATACATATCTCGTACAATCCGCACCTACTTTTCCGTTACGCTTTTTTTCCTCATACACCCCGAAGGGACTTCTTTCGGTACGGTATCGTAGGTCTTTTCTAGGTCTATAAAGACGATTTGCAGTTGCTGCTTCTTCTCCCTGAACTTTTTCATCACCTCCCTCAGAGAAAACAGCGCATCCGTCGTGCCGTTGATACCGGACATGAACCCAAACTGCTCCCCTCCGATTTTGGTCTCTTCTCTTATCCTTTTCTCGATCACTCTTTCGTAAATCTTAAGAACGTTTTCCATTATTTTTAAGTAGTTTTTGCAGTCCTGGGTATCTTCCTTTTATTACATATTGCAACCAGCAGGATTTCCATCCAACTGCTCAAACTTGTCCGTATCGATCGGTTGAATTCTAGTCACTCTGAACTTATTGATGCATTGCTTATGTTGGGTGTTGTACGCTTTTGTAAAAAGCTTGCCAACTTTGTACTGAGTGATCCGTTTGCCAGGATTGTTAACCATATAGAGCTCACACTCTCGATTGTAGGTTATTTTCAGTAAACTGAAGATAGTTAAGTCCCGTGGTAGCATTTTATGAGCCATTAGGATCTAGGTCCTTTTATCCAATTTGATAGTTAGACTTTGGACAGGGTGGAGATCGCTCCCATTAGAGGAGTCCCCAACTAGGAAAATTGAATTTTCTTTGGAGGGCCTCTAGTTTTTTTATTCGTTTAAGTGACATTGCTTCTAGAGTTCATAGACTGATGGGATGGTGACGAAACATGAATGAATAATACCATTTAACTAAGATTCTAAGTAAATGTATTGACTTCAGCAGTCTATAGCAGTCAGAGTAAGCAAGCTTACGTAGTGTCTTTGGTGTTATGCCGTAAAACGACTCGCAACCATTGATGATGTACCTTTCTAATTAGTTTTCACGGCTTTGATTAAAGACAGGTGTCAATCGTTTTTGGTTTCATGGTGGACTTAATAACGTTGTTTTTACCACTGAGCTTTTGATAGCTGCTTTATCCAAGGGAAGTCATTTACTTCTAACATCTTGTCTTACACGTTGAAGATCTTCAATTTTACACTTCTAAGCTGGAACTAATCGCCATCATGCATTTTAACATGTGTGAAAGCTTACGAAAGAAGAAATATTTGAAATTCCAAAGGTCTGAATTTAGTCGTCAATCCCCAAACTCTATTACACATTTGTACATCTGAATTGTTACTTTGCTTACATCTATTTGTTTTGTATCGTTTAAAATGGATGGTGTATCGTACATATGTTTATAGGCTTACAATTTAAATGGTATAATATGATCGGTTTAATGTGTTGGTGTTCAACAATTCGTTATCGAGTTTCGATTGCGATGCAATGACGAATTAACGATTTTATCAGACCACAACATGATTACACCGAAATACATTGGAATGAACATCTACACAACTATGGGGTTTAATCGAAATGTTTAAAGCCTTGTCGAAATCAGAGCAAATTGGTTGAGGCAAATTGCAGTTATTCATTTGATTTTTTTTGGGAGATATTCTGTGAGTGAATCACTGGGTGCATGCAATGTTTTGATCTCTAATCAACTCTCTTTATATTGTAACATTTTTACGGGTTTACGTTTTTTACGGTTTTAAGGATTTGTGTTTAAAGACAAAAGATTTATTTTTAACAATCGTTTATTGATTTATCTGCCACTATTGTCACTTTTAAACTACGAGTTAGTTTTCACAGTCACTTATTCACTAATTATCACTCACTATTGCACTGTTCACTTTATTTACAATGTTCACAGTTTATTTCACACTGTTCACTTTTTACTGTTTACACTTTAGCACTGATCGAAGATTTATTTCCACTGATCACTTATACGAGAGATTGTTCACGTTCACGATTTATATTCAGACTGTTATAGACTTATATAGGATTTTGGAATTCGTCTAGAAAATTCGGCTCTATTTTCTCTGGACTTTCTATTTTTCTCGGAATTTTTCATTGCTTAAACATTCTATGGTTGCAAGAAAAATAGATTGTTCCAGAAGCTTTACTCCTTCTTAATTCGTCGAGTAATCCTTTTCGTCAAACCCTCTCGGTAGGGGGCCCCTCGCCACCCCTAATCCCATAATCAGGCCGCTTTCTCATTGGCCGGCAGATGAGGTAGGCGACACTCCCAGTCTCTGAAAATGGCGACGCTTTGCTATCTTGCGATTGGCGCTGGAGGTTAAACAAAGACTGCGACTTCTACCATGAGTATTCGAAAATGAATTAATACTAACCAATCAAATTTAATTTAAATTTAAAAAAAATCAATTTTATTCGAAAGATTTTGATAGACGTTAACATTTTATTAAGAAAACAGAATATTATTGAAGCGTGCAAGATGTACATTGTACACATTGGGAGATATATAATTTATAAAAAAAGCAACACGAAACAAATACACGGAAGGAAGGCAAATGTATTGCTGATTTTTTTCATCTGCCGTCTAAAGCTCGAGCTTGCGAAGGAAGTAACGGTGATGGTGGTGGTGGTGGAGACGAAGAAAACAAAAGAAATTGAAGAAAGCTGCTCGCCGGATTCGAAATTGACAATTCCGGCCAGACATCGAATAACTAGCATGATCAAGCTTTTAGTCTTGGAAAGCTCACTTGACTTTCCAGTCACGCGTATAGTTTCTTGGAGGCCTGCACCTGGTCTCTTTTGGGGGTTAATCACCCGCCACCGTATGGTCCAGAATTCACACACACATCGACCCCATTCCCGGCGTCATCCCTTCGGTGCTCTGTGCCGAGGCGACTATTTCACATGCCAAATTCCAGCCGAACCAATAATACAGCACACATCCGAAGATGATTTAACAAAATTTAATTCTCTTCTAACATAAATAATAAACTTTTAAATTTTAGCCTATATCTTTTTTCGGTAAGTTTCAATCGTCTGATTGTGAGTCAATCGTTATGGGTTTCACGTTCACATTCGAAATCTATTTGGCTTTTAATTTATTTTATTAATGCTAAGCAAATAGAATTTCGATTTTATTATGAATTTAATGCTTTGAATTGTTCCATTTTAAAACATAGACACGTTTTATTAACAACCCCTTTCTTTATATATTTACCAATAAAAAAATACGTGTCATATAAAAAGTTTTCAGACTCCGGAAAAATCTGAGCTTTCAATATATCGGAATAAACTTGAGCTAATTATCCGTTTAGCGTGCTATCACTTTCAGTACGAGTTACGTTTAATAAATAATCGAATGTGTTCGTATGAGGAATTTTAATTATTTTTATCTTAAATCGCCCTCCCTCGTTTTGCACGCCCGAGACTTCTTGCTTCTTATTAATTGCGTTAAGCAGCCGAGCTCATAATTGAGTTTGCAGCTAAAAGGGTCATAAAGTTGATAGTTGTTGGAACTATCACATTTAGTTAGGTAACGCTCGGTCGAAAAACGAATTTCTCATTTTCGATTAACGCCAACCAACTCGGCTCGCCTCGGTTATGACAACGAAGAATTGGTGGATATTTTTAATCTTCTTCTCAATATTTACCGAGGATAAATCACGAATGAAATAAATCTTGTCGAGTTTTTAAGTTATTAACGAGCTTTGTTCAATATAAGCATATTTATGGGTGGAATGTTGGTTGTAAAAAGTGTTGGGGATTCTTATTGAAAAATTCATTTTCACATGTTTTTAACGTAAACTGAAAATTTGAAGAAGCTTTTAAAGAAGAAGTGTCTTAATTTTATTTTGTAAATGACTTAAATCGGTTTAGACTAGTGGATAACAATGACTTATTATACCACAAAAAAAAATTATAGTAGGATGAAACCCATTAGAAAAGAAAGAAAATTTAACAAAAATGAACGGAAATTAAATTATGGTCGATCTGCGGTGGAGAAGTGAAAAATGGGGGTGTTTTTAAGGATAAAAACGGTTTATCTCGATTTTCGACAAAACTACAAGTCCTATGGAAAAAAGTTAAATAGCAAAGTTATAGGTTATAATAAGATCTACAACTTTTGTACTATCACTTTTTTCACATAACCTTAAAATTTATGTAAAAAATTCCAAAAACCAAGTTTTTGGTTTTTGATTTTTATCTTATACAAAAAAAAAACATGAATTTTAGTAAAAACTTACCTGTTAATATCCTAAACACACTGTAATTTTATTGATTTAAAATAATTTATTTTTTCACCTTTTTTTGACTTAATATGATCAATTGAAAAAGCACCCTAATTTTCAATAACCTTAATTTAATTGGTCAGAGTTGTATTTGTACAATTATATTTTTAACAACTTTAAGCAATTTATTAAAATTTACACTATAGTTATTGCATTTTCTGGGAACATTTTAACATTGTTATCCATATCTTTTTGCATCATCGGAAAGTAGAGATTTCAACGAACAAAAAGCTCACCGACTTATTTGAAAAAGTAAATATTTTGACGTGAGAATTTTCGATTTAAAATTAGTGCTTTTTCAATATGAAGTTAAAATAAGGTGAAAAAATAAATATATTAAATCAAAAAAATTACATGTGTTTTTGGGACATTTAGAGGTAATTTTATATGTACTAAATTTCAGGAATTTTTTATTTTGTAAAAGATAAAAATAAAAAACCAAAAACTTGGTTATTGACATTTTTCACGTTAATTTTGAGGTTATGTGGAAAAAGTATTAGTACAAAAGTTGTAGATCTTTTAATTATCTACAACTTTGCTTTTTAACTTTTTTCCATAGGACTTGTAGTTTTGTCGGAAATTGAGATAAACCGTTTCTACCCTTAAAAACACCCCCCTTTTCCACTTCCCCACCTCAGATTGACCGTAATTAATATTTCCTTTTATTTTTGTTATATTCTCTTCCTTTTTCAATGGATTTCTTCCTACTATAATTTGAACAGTTTACTCAAAAAATCTTCTTTTCGGATAAAGCTCATTCTCAGCTCGGTGGGTATGTTAATAAACAAAACTTCCGCAACGGGAGGCATTGAACTCACATATGATCATCGAAAAGCCAAAAGATCCTTAAGACAGTTTGGTGCGCATTGTGAAGTGGCATCATTGATCCATTTTTTTTTCGAAAATCCTTCTGGAAATGCCGTTTCGTGGCCAAAAATTGAGAACCTGGACTTGAACGAATTTTGGTTTCAGCAGTATGGTGCGACATACCATACAACTCATGAAACAATCAATCTTGTTCGTACCAAGTTCGGTAATCATGTAATGAGCCGTTTTGTTGATGTCTATTGGCCGGCCTGGAGCTGCGATTTGACCCCGTTGGACTTCTTTTTGTGGGGTACTGTAAAAGATCGATGTTGTGCAGTTAAATCCACAAACTATTCAAGTCCTTAAATTGAATATTGACCAAGCCATTCGTAAGATAGAGCCCGAAACCACCGAAACTTTTTAATTTTTTATGGTATTAATTGGTCAATCGGTCGTTTTGATTGGTTAGTTGTTAGTTTAGTAAAATTGGTTTGCCTATATTAACGTTTTCAACACAGTTCTACCAAAAAAGATTAAAGGCCCATTTACACTTTTAATAATACGAGTACTAGTGATTAGTGTAGGTGTTTAGTGATTAGAAAAAAAGACGTGTGGATCGCAATTGATTAGTGTGAGTGATTAGCAATCCGGGAATAGAAGCGGGTTCTAATTTTTCACAAGCAGCTACGTCCCACACAAACACGCCTAGTTAATAAAGTAAGTGTAGCAGCTAAATAGTACAGAGTGGACACTACTCGCACTACACACTTCAACTAATCACCCACAAGAATTACTATTGGTTATAAGGAAAACCTACCGGCTTCCTTTTATTTGGAAAAAGTCTTAAGGATCATTTACACTTTGATTAGTCCGAGTACGAGTTAGTGATTAGTTAGTGATTAGTGATTCTTGTGAGTGTTTAGTTCAAGTGTGCTGTGCGAGTAGTGTCCACTGTACTGTTTAGCTACTGCGCTTAGAAAAACAATTAAACTAAGCGTAGCAGATAAACAGTACAGTGGACACTACTCGCACAGCACACTTGAACTAATCACTTACTTATCGCTAATTACTCGCACTCGCATAAATTAAAGTGTAAATGTGCCTTTGCGGCATAATTTTCAAAGCTTAATACAATTAAATTGTATCGATTTATCTATTTGCCGTTAACTTTGTAGATGTTTTTTTTTGCATATTAAAAACGTGATATTTTGAAAACTATTAGGAGTAGGAAAAAGCACAGCGAACAAATTCGCTAGCAAATTTTATAATCTTTAATTTTGATAAGAATACTTTCTTCAGTAACTCTTACGGTTTTTGAGTTTTTATTGTAAAATTACAAATTTAGTTTACAAGTTTTAGAAAAATTAATTTTGATTTTCAATTAAAGCTTACCAAATCAATTTTTTTTAAATATGGCTAGTGGTTGGTTATATGTTTGACTCTCCGTTCTCTTTTCGTTTAAATCGACGTTCAAAATTTATTTTAATTATCATATCGATAATGCATTTGCATTGAAACGCCGACATTGGGTTGTTTAATGTCGATGGAGGGTAGTTTAGAATAGATGTGAGGGTGTATCAGTGTGTGTATGTGTGTGTGAAGAGCGCGTCTATGTCGACAGGAAATTCCGAACAACTTTGATTGAACACAACGTGTACGTAACTTCCGATTTGAATCAGCTTTTAAATATATCTCGTCCGGCTTATACTCGATATGCTCAACCTCCCTTTACATGTTTAATAGGTTTAATGGACGTACGGGTGAGTTTTACTTCGACGCTTTTCGACGAACGTATCGAGAGTAAAACGTAACTGTTTATCTAAATAAAAAGCTTTCAGATTTTGTTACTTTTCAACGTAATTTTTTTCCGATTTTATTCGCCTTTGAATAAATAAATCTCATCGCGCGCCAAAGCTCTCTAACGACGGAGCTTTCTCTGTTGGCTTCTCAAAAATTTTTTGTTGAAATATCATAATGTGACACTGATATGTAATTTTAGCGATTGACGTTAGGCTTTTTGGAGCTTTTTGCTTGGGTTGATTATTTTTTAAGTGTTTTGCTGAATAAATTACAAAATTAGATGTTTGGAGGAATTAGAATTATCATCATAATTATCTTCCCAGCATTCCATTTTACGGCAATTATAATTCAAAAACGTGTTCTTTCAATTCTTCTTTTTATGTTTCTTACAGAGTTTATGAAAAAATAAAGGTCAATATTATAACCCCCCACCCCCCACACATTATTAAATAATGATTTTAAAAAATCCAGTTTTGTTCCCAATTTAATGATGCTACATCTTTTATTTGCTTGTAGTTTATTTAATATTTACGCAGTTAATAATAACGAGAAACATTCACGAAAATCTACCCCCATCAATGTCTTGAAGGATTTTTCTGAAAATAAGACGAAAATATTTTTAGATTTTCCTAGTTACCAGATACCTACATTAAAAACCCGAACAATTCATTCTTCCATTTTTACGTCATGCAAATTATGAAAGTTTTAAACAACAGTCTTAGGTTCTGACTTATTGTAAAACCTACGGTATAAGGCCGAAATAAAATTTCGACATTGCAAACAGCCGCAAGATATCCATGTCTTAATCACCGTTAATCTCACCCACGTAAAAGTTTCAAACATGGACCAGGAAAAGTCAATACTGAAATTGTATTGTTCAATCGAAATTTCCAGCGTTTCGATCCTTAAATTTTAAACTTGAATAAATTCTATTTATAGATACCAACAACGATTCAATTGCTACTTGAAAAAGCCTTTGAACAATGGCGCTTATTACACCTGTCGACGAAAATGCGTCGGTACTCGTCAATCATTTATTTAATCCTTCTTGTCCTTTGTCGTAAATATTGAAACCTCTATCTCGATGTACCACTTACACAATGATTAACAATTTAAAAATTCCTTGTCACTCGTACAATTATACGAATCAAAAATAATGTGATAAATTTGAAACGAAACTACACTCGAATCGATTTGAAAATTTAATATCGTCAGAAGAGTTTTCAGCCAAAGCTCGTTTTATTTTATCAATATATATATATATATAGGTATAAAGTTGTTGCATTGGTGAATCTAATTTTATTTTATCTTTATTGTTATATGATACTTTCCAAGTTCATAAGAGCACACTTACATTTCAAAAGTTCTAATCTTCATGCTCTTATTATATAAGTAGATAGAAAGAAGATGTAAAAGCGTGTGCCTCATCGACTCACGACACGATCTCACAGAGAGACGGTAACAAACACTTTATTTGATATCATCAACTGACTAAGGAATTACTTTCATAACTGTGAAAAATGAAATGAATATTTATATATCTATATCCCGTCTGTTATTGAATTAAGCATCTCAAAAGAGTTGTCAACTTAACAAAAATCTGAGGATTGTTCTTATAAATCTGGAAATATCTTAGCGTAAAGCGATGAGAACTTTAACAACATTATTAACAAAATAAACCTAAGATCAACGGATTGTTCTCATCGATTTAAATAGAATTATAACAAAATGAAAAACCGACTTCAATATAAATAAATAAAAAATCTTAAAGGGATAGTCTAGTCAAGGAATTTGAAAAAATCGAAAATATTTTTTTTTCCATAATCCGAATAGTTTATATATACAAAAATATCTCCCTAAAAGGATTTTTTTAAATTTAAATTATTTCCGAAGTTATAGCCGTTTTAGTATCGTGACAACTAAACCGGTTGAGACTAACGTAAAACTTTAAACGCGTTTTTCTCGAAACTACTTTTTGAAACTACAATATCTCAAGTTCTAATCAGCCGATTTACTTGAAATTTGGCATGAATATTCTTTAAATATATCTCTATCGCACGAACCAACAAATAATGAAAATTTTAAATTTGTTATATTTTTAAAAAATTCGACAAAGTTAAAAAATGAGTGAAAAAATCGACCTTTATTTTTGAGTAGCCGCCATTTTATGAAAAAAAAAATTTTATTCAGTTTTGGAGGTTCATGCGATAGCGATATTCATTTTATTTTTCAAATGACCACAAGGGTAGAAATCATGGCGACGAGGACACGGCCTTTTTTTTCCTCCCTCTACTTCAAAGACGCATAACTCAATGAAACAAAAAATTTTGTTTGAAATTAATTTTATGTACTATCTGAATATAAGTAAACAAATGATAAAAAATTGATTGTAAAAATATCATATCCTTTTTTTATCAATTGCCAAAAAACGCTCGAAATTCGGGCCTCTAGACCAGAATACCCCCTTAAACCAAAAATGCACTTAAAAGTAAAAAAATAATTGCGTATCCTTGCAGTGTCTATAAGTTACAAATTATTAGGATGATATAATGTACAACTATTGTTATTTTTGGAGTTGGTGTCAGCCAAGGAAATACGGACTATATTGGTACTTCACAATAAACGAAAATACCTTATGAAATTTATTTTTCAAATGAACTTTTAACAATATACTAGTACTGTGTCAATATCTACCGACCTTTAAACTACAAAATACCGATAACTTATTAAACCTTTTTACAAATTACCATTAATATTTATTTCCTTGGCTGACACCAACTCCAAAAATAACAATAGTTGTAATTCTGATAATTTGTAAGTTGTAGACACTGCAAGGATACGCAATTATTATTTTTTTACTTTTTAGTGCATTTTTTGTTAAAGATTTTTTATTTATTTTGAAGTCGGTTTTTCATTTTGTTATAATTTTTATTTATTTATCGATTTTTAGTGATCTGTACTTTGCTAACTGATTTTATTTCTTTGAATATGGGTGAACCTAATAAGCGCGCTGCTCATATGAGGCAGCGCCGTTAAGTGTTAAAAGTTACTATTTCATCCCCTTTTGCCCTCAAGGGTTGAAACTTTTTGCTTTTAAATGTAATGGTAGAACTAAGTGGAATACTCTTTCCAATAGAAAAAAAATCATCAAAATTCGAAGATTCAGTTAAACGTCACTATTTCATCCCCTATTTTCATCCTTAAGAGGGTAGATTTTTTTCTTCAAATTGAAATGTGAACAATTTAAAAATACGATGTACGTTATAGAATAAAAAATTTTCGAAATCGGGTTAGCCAGGAAAAATGTATTATTTCATCCCTTATTTTTAACCTCTTATGAGTGGAGTTTTTCATAAAAAATGGATATGAGCTTAATTTAAAATTATGTTCTACCAAAAAAAAAAATAAAAAGAATTATCAAAATCGAGCTATCCTATAAGAAATTAACATTTCATCCCTTAGTTTTCGACCCTTTAGAAGCGAAAGATTTCCCTCAAATTAAAATGGGAAAACACGGAAAGCACCAGCTTTCAAATAAAAAAAGATCATCATCCTTCACCCAGTCGAAAATTTTGAGGTAACAAGCAGTCGAAAAAAAAAAACAGTCGAATTGAGAACCTCCTCTTTTTTTTTGAAGTCGGTTAAAAGCTCAGAAATTAAAGTGTAAAATTGTTAGAAAATTCAATCCATAAAAAGCTATCTTTTAGATATCCAAAAATCCAAATTTCTCAAGAATTAGAGGTCGAACCAAGGAGGAGTCACCAGATTAAAACTGGAAAGTTGGTAACCTCTCAAGTTACGCAAGTATTATAAGTTAAAACATGCCAAACATGTATAAATATATAGATACCTAAAAAAAATACGAGAAAAGTTTCAATTAAACATTTACCGTTAGTCATACAATATATATCTCGAAAAGTTCACAAGTACAAAATGGAATCAAATATCGTTAAAATTGTATGACAGGTATAGGTAAAACCTTTCGGAAACACAATCGATTTATACACAGGAGATATGGCGAACGTTCCTCGTCCAATATTGACTTAACGAAACGTTTTGCAAATCATTCAAAGGTAAATCTAATTATCGTATTTTATACAGAATTTATAATCAGTTATTTCAAAAATCAACATGAACAAGAAGAAATCGACACATAATGACCATACAACTGCAATAAATGTTGGTCTTGTTCGTTTTGTCGGCGCGAACAAAACGAAAATTCCTCGAGAAGAAAAACCAACAAACTTCAACGTTGTTGAATGTTAAATAATAAACATTAAAACAGTTGAAATTGCCTCTGTTAAATACGTTCATTAGGGTATTAGGCCCCTTGATGGTACAATAGGCGTGTATTTATTTTAAAAAAAGCTTCTCAGAAAATTATCTAAATCGGAGATTTTCGATTAAGGTAAGTGGAAAGTGATAAAAGCTCTTAGTTTTGGAGAACTTCATAGAAATTTTCACAAGTATTGTTTGAATCAATAGTTCTGGAAGAACCATGTAGAAAACGTAGTGACTATATAATTGTATAGTTAAATTTACTTATACTAAATTAGTTTAATTTATTATTGTAATTAGTTCAAAATTTGGTTCTAATCAATCAATTCATTGGTTGAAATCGTCTAGTTAACTTCCAATAAGATTTGAGCATTGAAAAAGAACCGTAACGAAAACGCGGATATGATAGTTCTTAATACTTGAAAACCATTATTTCCAAGAAAATATATTTTTGAAGCCCTAATTCCTACTTTGAACCACTGACTCATACAAGAATGAATACTAGAAGATCAGAATGTTTACTTTGATTTATCAGTAAGGATAAGGTGCACCTTCTAATACTAAAATACCCAATTCTAAAACCTGAATTTTGCGCACTGAACCTTTTATACCTACTAACCATGAAATGGGTATCAACTAAACTATATCCTGGTTGCTTCAAAGGTACCCAGGTTCAACAGAGATGAGCTGACAAATTTTTCATACCTGTCGTATCTAAGTGGCTTTATAGCGATCGAAATCGAGTTTAATAAACCTCCATTTTATGGTCAGTAGATAAAGAGCTAAACAAAACTTAAATCCAACAATTCATTAGTTGAATTAATTTTATAGCTACTCTACTCAATTTTCAAGCTACTTGATTTTAAACTTTACATCAAGTTAAGCATTGAGTTCACAAGTTATTTACAAGCCACAATTCAAGCACTTAATAAAAAAAATAAATTCAACTGCTTGACTTGATAAATCTCTATTTAGGCCCTTACACTATATATTGTTACCAGCCGGCCTCTGGCTCTTAAATTATAAATCATAAAAGAACTTTAAAGAAATTTATTACCAAATTTGTTAACAATATTTTTTTTTTGCACTGTTAGTTAGTATCCGTTTTTTCTGAAAGTGGTATAAGTCCATTTTTATTCTTTATTAATCTATAATATTTTGACAGAAAATGATGATAGATACTTCTAGACTTCCAAAGATCCAAAGTAAGTTCATCAAAATTCTTAAAACTAAAAAACTCCAAGTATAAAAAGTTCCTTTAAGAAAATTTGAAATTCTTTCATACCAAATGTCATTTAAAACAGTTCAGCTATTTTTCTAGAAAATATCAGGAGCTATCCTACAGGAACCGTCCTTTTTTAATAAATGATATTTAATAATATGTTAAGATCTGAGGTATCTTTAACAAAACTTTATTAAAATTCGTTTCGTTCAGTAATTGATAATTATTAAAAATTTAGTATATTATTTTAATACGTTTATTTCTAATTAATTTCTTCGACAATGAACAATAAAGAAATTTAAATAATAAAAAAAATGTTATTATTAATTTTATCATTGATTGATATATATATATATATATATATATATATATATATATATATATATATATCATTGATATTTTATTATTGAAATTTTTATTTATTTTTCAGTAAAATTTTGCAAATTGTTTAAATTAAATTTTGTAGAGAATTTATTTCGTTTCTGTGTAAAATTGGTCAGGCCTTCTTGAGGAAAATGCGTTAAAATGCTATTTTGTGAACTTTAACGAAACAATTGTAATGCTATCCTATGGAGTTCACGTGTTTTTTACTATAAATTACTGACGCGAAATATAGATAAAAGCCATTCTGGAGCCCGATTGTATATTGTATCAACATTTCAGCTCAATTCGTACAGAATAACGACCAACATAACATTTTTATATAATATAGAAGAAGATACCAATAAAACAGGCAATACGTACGTCGTACAATAGCCAGCCGCTATGCCAACATAATTTTTTTGTCATTTGTAATAGATAAAAATGGTTCCTGTGAATTATCCTTAGTAGATAGACATATACAGTCGCGGACTTTTTTATCAACCTTTTTAAGATACACAATTTCGCTGCTTATAAGTTTGATCTATCTCGTAAGGTTTAGCCAGCGTTTGCAATGTAAGTGCACAAAAATATGTTTGTTTTGACTCCACATTACAAATCTTTGAATTTCCCGACTTTTCTCTATAAAAATGATGTATAAATTATAGCCGTTATATTACCGAGGACTAATTGCTATATAACAAAAAAAGTTTCATCAAAATCCGTTCAGTAGTTTTTGCGTGAAAGAGGAACAACAAACAAAAATACAAAAATCTTCTACAGTTTCATTAAATATATAGATATATAGATATATAGATATAGATTTTTAGATAGTATATAGTTCCAAAAATCGAAAAATGTCTATTGAAAATCAATGAAAACCATATGGCCAGTGACAACACAGCAAAATTTTGAATCTGAACTAATCATCTTCGACTTTGTCCTTTCGTTTTTTTTTTTTTTTTTTGATAGAACATGGAATAAAACTTACACAGTTGAAATAAAAAGCTTTCAACAAAAGTACCACATCCTTGCTTTCACTATATCAACCACTTGAAAAAAAATTTAATATATGCCTCGTTAATGATGGTCGATTTAGTTCGTCCATCAAAAATCACTTTTTTTCCACAGGATGTAAAAGGTTTCGAGAAAATGTTAATTAAGTTCAAAAGATAATAGAATTTAATATGATATTTGACAAGCAAAAAGAAAACCTCCATATTATATAAATACGAGAGATACAATGAAAATGTTTTGAGACGTTCAAAACAAGTACCATTTTACTCGAGTAAAACCTCTAAATTATACTGAACTAGCTCGTTATGTTATTCACTCAATGTTTCCAACGAAAATATTAAGAAGTTTACGACGAAAAAAAACTATTAAATAGCTTTAGTTTATTTTTGTAATTGAAGAATGAAATGAGTTGGTCATTTTAATTTACGAACAGGACAAGGAAAGTTTCCAGAAAGAAATTGATGTGTAATTGATTTGATTATTGATTAGGGGAACGTGGCAAATTTAATAAAATTGCATGAGGACACATTGTGAAGGTCTCTTGCAAGCTTCGAGCTTGAAGACACTTTTCTCCGCTCGTTCGTTTTAAGTGGATTGCATGACGTAATTCTTGCCAACTTATTACTATATATATATATATAGGTAAGTTCGGCCTGTGTCGAAATTAAATCGTTCAAGTTAATTGCCTAAATACATGTGATGAGTTACGTCACGTTACAAGATAAACTACTACGCGGATCTAAACATATGAAACATGTTTCACGCTCGTTTATCATTCACAATTGCCTCGTACATACTTTTGCAAAATCAAAATATTCTTTTGCTATTCAAACGAAGGAAATCTCGGTAATTTGCACTGTTATATACATTAATTAATACAAACGGTGTGTTATTAAATGAATAAAAATTGGTCGAGGAAACGACTTGAATGATTTAAATCGATAGCCTACATTTTTATCTTACTTCTTACTTATATAATAAACGTGAAAGTTTGCTAGAATGGATGTTTGTTGCTCTTTCACTCAAAAAGTACTGAATGGATTTAGATGAAGTTTGGCATAGATATAGATTATAATCCGGTTTAACATATAGTATACTTTATATCCAGAAAAAACGGTTCCCGGGGGATAAATATTTTTTTGCTTTTTACAGAGCAAAAGATTTACTTTTTTTTTGTAATGTGGTAGTTTAGGGGTCAGAAAATGATGTAGATTACTTCTCGTAACGGAATAATAAACGGTTCTCATGGGATAACAAAACAAGTATGCATGAGAACCGTGTATTTAAAAGCAATTTCATGAAAATCCACGAAGTCTTCAATGATTTTTTTAATGAGGTAGTTTGGGGGAGAATCATATAGCTTACTTTTAAGGCTAGAACAATGCATAGTTCCCATGGGACGGCAAAACATTTATATCCTACAGAAACTGTACATTTAAAAAGTCTCGGTAAACTTCGTGAAATAGAATTTTAACGCATTTTCTTCCAATTTTACACAATAACGAAAGAAATCACTTCAAAGTTGAAATTAAAAAATTGACATTTTTTATTGGAAAATAAATATGAATTTCAATTTAACACCAGATGAAATTAAAAATAAATTTTTTTTTAAATATTTGAATTTTTTCATTGTTTATTGTCGAAGATATTAATTAGAAATAAACGTATTAAAATAATAAACTAAAAACTTCAAAACTCAACAATTACTTAACGGAACGAATTTTAATGAAGTTTTGCTAAAGATCCGGTAGGATAGCTACTAATCTATTCTTTTAAGGAAACATCCATTAATTACGTGAGGCGTTCAGGGGCCGATGGGGTCGAGCCAAATCTCATCAAATTTTACTTTGGGGAAAGGGAAGTATTACGTATATATATACTTATATAATAATACGTATATATTACGTATTTTTTGTTTTGAAAAATATCGCATTAGATTGTGGGTTGGGGGAATGATATATGCCAAATCTCATGACATCTTACCAGAGGGGAGGGAATGGGATTTCAAAAATCGCAAAAAACGTCTTGCACAATTAATGGATGCCCCCTAAAATAGTTTAACAGTTTTAAATGACATTTGATATGAAAGATTTTCAAGTCCCAAAGGAAGTAGTACAGTTACATTTTTTACTAAAAATCGTATAGAAGCTAATGTGAGACAGCTAAAATCTTTTTATTGAAAAGTAGATTTATCAATTTTGATGAACTTTCTTTGGATCTAAGGTCTGAACGTATCTATTATTTTTCTCTGTCAAAATATATTATATTATATATTTTTATATTTCGCTATGAACGTAGGTAAGGTTTGCAAACCGGTTAAAACCGGTTTTTAAAAACCGTTTTTTTAAGTAAGATATTAAAAACCGAAACCCCGGTTATTTTATAAAAATAATCGATTTTTCTTAACTGAATAAATAAATCATTTTAACTGGAAATTTTTCTACTAAAACAAAGGGTGCTTGAGCGTAGAAATATTAATTTAGTGTCTTTGGCGAAGTATTTAAAAGACCCAAACTATGCAAAAACGAAATCAATTATTTAACCGGGAGTTTCTCTGCCATATTTGTCAAAATCAGAAATTTTAAACGTTGGCAGGCGATTATTAGAAAGAATGTTTCAAATTGAATCAGTACCAGAAAGTTCGGATGGTGAAGATAGTGAGATTCAAATAATACATCTGAATGAAGAGGAAATGTGCATCAACAACTCAAAAAACCGGGAAAAAAACGAGCAACTTAGAACTAATTTTAAATGCCTCAATCACTATTAAACAAACTTTGAAAGATTCAGAAATAACATTTTCTACGTCAGGAAATTTTTGCAACAAAATTAAAAGTAGCCTTGGAGATGACTCAATAAATGCATTAGTATCTTTAAAATACTAATTCCTTTCGGAAAAAGAATAAAATTACTCTTTAAACATTTTTTATCAGTTTTATTAAATTTTGAAATTCGCAAATAAACTTTTCAACTGAAGTTGATTTTAATATTAAGAAAAATCATTAATTATTGGTGTTTTTTTGTAAATAAATACAATAAGGTGTGGTTGATTTTATTATAGATTTAATTTTTTTAATAACCCGGCTTTTAACCGGTTAACCGGGTTTGGGATAGGAAAAAAACCCAAAAACCGGTCTTAACAAAATACGGTCTTTTGCAAATCCTAGTAACGTAGGGAATCTTTTAATCAATCAGTTAAATTTAGATACACTCAGCGAAGCGAACGGGTATCAGCTAGTCTATAATAATTTGAACTTTTTAAAAGAACTTTTCTCTACCTATATGGATTTAAAAATAAATATCAAAATGTTTTTTTGCGTTTGATTATTCTGTAATTAAACTTGTATACACTAAAACATTAAAAAAAAAAACGATGGCGTAATTGATTTTTAATAGCAAATCGTGTTTTAACAACTTAATGCATTCTATATATTCTCTCGTTTATTTCACAAAGCCATCAATCATAGAGCAGACAAAGTCCAATTAGACAAACAAAGCTCGTTGGTACGGGGTTGAAAAAACAAACAAGTCTAAAATAGTTCTACTATTATATAACTAGAAAAATATTGTTCAAGTAACATAGATAGATAAATTTTTGTATATAACGAGAAGCTTTAAAAATAAATGGAAAAAAAAATTTAAAATTATTTTAGTTTCGTTATTTTGAAAAATTCAAAAAGTTTTCTATGTCACATTAAGAGACAGA
The DNA here is from genome assembly GCA_958496155.1 of Sisyra nigra. Taxonomy (NCBI): domain Eukaryota; kingdom Metazoa; phylum Arthropoda; class Insecta; order Neuroptera; family Sisyridae; genus Sisyra; species Sisyra nigra. The sequence continues at coordinate 55,028,316 of OY292314.1, forward strand.
AATAAATTGTATTCGCTAGATTTCGAACAAACCAAACGTACGATATGTGGCATCTGTAAAAATGTGAAGCTTTTCGAAATATCAGCGTATATCGTCGTATATTCTCTCACATATACGTACACACTGTGTGTTGTCAAACGCTATCATTGTTCGGATCAAATGACGTGTTACATATTATGCGATTTATAGCAGCTATTGAATCGGATGAAAGAAATATTTCATGTGCCCTTTAAATTTAAATTTAAATGATCGTACAATAGAGTTAAATTTTCGAAAAATGTATTTGAATGTGTGGGGAGGGTTTCAAATTATCTTTTAACACCACATTTTTATGGTTTTCGAAGTTTTCCTCGATATTATTTGCACTTGCTACACATTTTGGTGCGCTATGTGTTCCTTATTACGGTTTTACTAAGGTCAAGGCCGTCGTGGGGGTGTGTATTATTAAATAAAAAAAAAAGATTGTGAGGCGATGATGAATAAATATGAAGGGTAACTGGGTGAAAATATCACGGTCGATGACGACAGGATGAACGAAGAAAAGTTTTGGTTGGGAAAGTTTGAAATTAAATGTGAAATATGGGCTCAATGTTGTGTTTTTTTAGACGAATAAATTTAATGAGTAGAGGTGAAAATATTGATTTTGTTAGTTTGATATTTTTTAACTATTAAGTTGGTTTAATGTAAAATGTTCACGTTTTATACATGGTTCTTCTAATATATGAACATTTTTATTGGTTGTCAATAAAGTTAAATCATAGCCAATCGTTTTGTAGCAATCAATCGGCTCGTTAGCTTTAACTAGCATTTAATTAGTTACCAATAAATATTTATCCTAGGACTAGATAGTTGCCTTATACGGCAGTGGTCCTGTGTTCGAATCCCAATGGAAGCCTAAATTGTTTTTTCGGGGTTTTCCAATTCGACAGGCGCTAATGACCAAAGTAGTTAATACGATCTTAAATAAACCAAAAAAAAATAAATAGTTATCCATTAAGGGGTTAGGTACTTTTCAGGACATTACATTCAGGATGCCCAAAAACCGATATTTCAAGAAATTTTCCTGAGAAGACTTTTGAATTTATTAATATAAAAATCTTAACACATTTTATGGTTAACATGTACTTTAACAATTTTTTTTCTAAAAATAATAAGTTTTAAAAAGGAGATCTCCAAAAGCTCCTTTTAAAAAAGGCATCTTGTTAAATTAAAGGAGTTAAATTAAAACAAACAAATAGATTTCGTTAAAGTTATGTGTAGTTACGGAATAAGCAAAAAAAAAAATTTTTGGACAAAATGGTAGCTTCTCCAAAAAAAAAATCTAGTTTTGATCAAATAAGCCAGTGCCGATAATTTTTGACCACAAAAAAAAATATAGGAGGATAAAACCCATTAGAAAAGGAAGAGAATATAACAAAAATGAAAGGAAACATAAATTACGGTCGAACTGAGGTGGGGAAGAGGAAAATGGGGAGAGGTTTAAGGGTAGGAACGGTTTATCTTGATTTTCGACAAAACTACAAGTCCTATGGAAAAAAGTTAAATAGCCAAGTTGTAGATAATAAGAAGATCTATAATTTTTGTCAACACTTTTTTCACATAACCTCAAAATTTATGTGAAAAATTTCGATAACCAAATTTTTGATTTTTAATTTTTATCTTTAAAAAAATTTTTTTTTAATGAAATTTGGTAAAAACTTACTTTTTAATGTTCCAAACACAATATAATTTTTTGATTTAAAATGTTTATTTTTCACCTTATTTAGACTTAATATTGAAAAAGCACCCTAATTTTCAATCGAAAATTCTCACGTGAAAATATCAATTTTTTTAAAAAGGTCGGTGGGTATTTTTGGTTGAAATCGTTTTTGTTCGTAAATATTTTGACGTGAGAATTTTCGATTCAAAATTAGGGTGCTTTTTCAATATTAAGTCTAAATAAGATGAAAAATAAACATTTTAAATAAAAAAATTATATCGTGTTTGGGACATTAAAAAGGAAGTTTTTATCAAATTTCATAAAAAAAATTTTTTTTAAGGATAAAAATTTAAAATCAAAAACTTGGTTATTGAAATTTTTCACATGAATTTTGAGGTTATGTGAAAAAATTGGCAGCACAAAAGTTGTAGACATTCTTATTATCTACAACTTTGCTATTTAACTTTTTTTCACAAGACTTGTAGTTTTGTCGGAAATCAAGATAAACCGTTTCTACCCGTAAACACCTCCCCCTTTTCTACTTTCCCATCTCAGATCGACGGTAATTTATTTTGACGTGATAACGTTTTATAAATGGATGAACTACGACCACAAGTCTGAAAAAGTTCGGCCATTTTGTCACATAACCTACATTTGAACCTGTGCGGGCAAGCGAGAACGCGATACAAGTGATAAAGAGGCACTATATTATTGTTGAATCTTAGGCAACGTAGGGATGGGCAAATGTATAAAATATATCGATATACATATATCGTATCAATATTTACAAGCAATATCGATAGATGCAGAGTAAAAAATATCGATACTTCGATATATCGATATTTTCATCTCAAAACGCGATTATTTGAAAAATTGTCAATAACTATAATTTTTCCCTGGGGTATCTAATAAAATTTCAAACATTTTGAAACAATACGATATAAAGGCAGGATACACGACAGCTAAACTAAAGGATATTTTCCTGAGTTGCAAGGATAAAATACCTGATCTTCAAAGATCAGGTATTTATCAAATTGCGTGTATGGAATGTGAGAAAAGCTATATCGGACAAACCAGAAGAAAAATAGGAACTAGATACAAGGAGCACCTGGCAAATATAAAATATTCCAGAACGGAAAAATCTTGTGTAGCGGAACATAATGTTGAAACAGGTCACAAGTTAGCCGAAGTAAAACTTCTGAAAAATGTTCAACAGAACAAGAGATTGGATGCCATCGAAAGCATTGAAATTTATAAAAGAAAAGGGAAAGTTTTAAACTGGGAGAAAGGACCGATTCAGGATTCGGCGTTATTCGGCGTTTTGGGAAAGGGTAAGAAGAGAATGGACGAAAGGATTGCACCCCCAGCTGCAGCGATTGTAAAAGAGAAAGAGATCGAAAGGACCTATAAATTGAGGTCAATTCGGGACTATTTTGTGAATCAGCACGAAATTGTTCTCGAAGACACTTCAATTTGATCCACTGATGACGAACGCATGGCGTTTGAAATACGTATCTGGAGATACAAAATTAACAATTTGGATTTTTCGGTTTGTGAATTTTTACATTTATTTTTGCTTAAATTCATAACTTGTTTTGTGAATTTTTGTGGATTGTATTTGTGAAATATAATATAAGTGGAATAAATTACAATTATTATAAAATATAAAAAAGCTCTTAAAAAAATATCGAATTAGATATTCGGAAATAAATATAAACTATCGATATTTTGATATATCGATAGTTGGTGCCCTTACCTAAGACAACGTGTTTTGTGTTTTTCTTTTACAATTTACTTAGTAAGATTTAACTGATTTTTCCCTTCATAATTTTCAGTCTGATTTCATTTTGAAAAAATTGTTAATTTTCAATTAACTCCTTTGTATTATACAAAGTAATGATAATTCAGTGATAATAATTCAATTCATAAAAGTACGCAATTTTTCATCAATTAGGTGTTCTTTATGGCGTTAGCGCGTAAAACTATCGTCCGTAAACCGACTTTACAGACAACCAATTATTTCCTTAAATTTTTGTTATATTCCCTTATTTTTTTAATGAGTTCACCTTACAATAATTTTTTTTTTTCACTTTTTACCATTTTCAAAGGGTTTAGCTTTAGTCTATTTAAAGTTATTTGTAAGCAAAAAGGTATTCTAAAAAACTCGAAAAGGTGTAAAATTTACGTAAAACCTGGAAATAACTTAATTGAAGAACTACTTGGAAACCAACCATAAAAAAAGAAACACAAAATTTTTTTCAAATCCATCAGTCAATAAATTAACCAAAATTTCATTTGACACAATCTTTTTGACCTTAAACGAAAGGTACAATCATGAAAAATCGAAGCTGTACAAAAGTAATTTTGATAATCCTATAAATTACGTGAATTAAAGAATGTATGTCACCCCTTAAACTACAAGGGGTGTAAATAATATTCGTATCAATACTTTCATGACTTGTATTTTATAGACTTTTTCATTGCGGTAATTGTGAATTCGTTTGAAAACCATGTGCAATTTATTACATTTTACCTATATAAAAACGTTTGCTTTCGCAACAATTCAACTGTATGTTGCAATAAATTTCAACCAACAATCCATCTGTTTGATTTAAAATAAATCAGTGTCGCGGCGGCCTTCGCTCGCTAGCTGGCCGCTTTTTTGTTCAAATTTCCGTATATTTTATACCTAATGTACCAACTCGTATGATATTTTTTGCTCGTGGTCGCACTGTATAAATTCAATAGCGATGCGTACTTACTGTTGTTGTATAATTCAATTGAAATGATGTGATTGAATTGAAAACGGTGTGGATATAAAGTGTGGCGTAGAAAACGATCCAGGAACAATAAACGGAAAACTATTTGTGTGAACAATAAGTGATGTGGGTGTTTGTATGACTGTATGTATGTGTCGTGGTCTGTAGATAAGTGTAAAGCAGAGCTTTTCAATCTGTGGTTTCTCTTCATGTGATGTGATTTTCTGTGAATACAACATTTTCTATCTTTTGATATTAGGAGCTGTTTAAAGGTTGACAACCACTGGTGTAAAGCCTAAACGGGAGCACCTCACGCTGAGCGAGAGAGCCTAGAGGCATCGAGCTTGACTGGAAAGCCTCAGCTTTCACTACTCGCATTGTTTGCCATATCCTATGTATGAATGTCTCTGTGTATCTACGTCCTACGATATATACACATAGATTGGCTGGATAACACTAGCTGTTGAGGATATGTGTTCAAGTTTGAAATTCTCGCTTGTTCTGTCCATTATATAAACAGAGTTGTACATTCACCAGACCAATAAATCTTATTAATGTTGGTTCCCGTTCCCATACGTTCTTCGCTTTGTTTTGTATTGCTTGGAAGAACCGAGAAAAAAGACCAACCACCGACCGACCGACCGACCGAGCGAGCGACCATCCCTTGGAAAGTCGCTCATACCATCCTCCTACTACTTACTATTCCGTTGTTCCGTTTTGGAAATGGTCGATGAATGAGCGCATCAGCGATGACAGAATGCACACACAATTCGGACTTGCGGAATAAAATTTACATTGCAGACCAATTAAGTTGAAAATATTTTTTTTCTTTTAACAAATATTGTGCAACAAATTGAAACGAGCGTTAAAAAGTCGTTGCATCGCGGTGTCCAATTTATTTCAATTTTGTGTGGAGAATCGATTTAAGAAAATGTTGCATTAGGACCGTAATTTTGTGACACTCAACCGACGATAAAACGACAATTCAACGAACAATAGAAGCGGAAAATGGTACAATTTATTTGGGGTTAATCTCGGGCGTGGAAGGCAGATGAAACATTATGAGAATCGTCAACCTTGCGTGTTGATATTTAAAATCAATATTGTGTGTGATATTTTTTTTCTCATACAAATGAAACGAAATGATTTGTCACGAATTATTAATAAAATCAGTCAAGTGTGAAGATTTTCAAGTTATCATTGAAAATAATTTATAACCGAGCTTTATGCTGTATGCCCAACAGTAGTTGGCCATGTTTTCAGGTAGGTCTTATTTAATAACCCTGAATATGAAACATAGAGGGAGATTTTAAGGCAAACTTAGCTTTTGATCCACTGAATCAAGTGATAACATGCTGATAATCATTTGCACTTCCTAGGGAAATGACACTAAACTTCAATCTTCTAATATATTAAATTATTCACAGTATTTGTAACAAAACTCCTCCAAAACGGCTAAACCGATTCTTATGAAATTTTATGTTTATATTTAGTAGATCTGAGAATAGGATGTTAACTATTTTTCATACCCCTAAGTGATAAGGATTAACCCTTTTTTGAAGATTTACTTATTTAGGCGCGTTATGAAAAAATGATGAGAGTGAAATTTTAAGATGTGCACGCATCACTGAGACACAAACATAACAGGATGAAGTTGGCCGCAAATCCATTTGTTTTTTTAACTAGGCATTTTTGTTTTATTTATTTAGTTATTTTTATATTTAAATTAAAAATAATTAATTCTTTAAATAATTTTTAATATTTTATTAAAAAAATATTTATATATAAAAATGACACAGTAAATAAGTTATTACTTTTCTCGAATTTTGCAGTAGCTGTTATCATACTATTTGGGGTTTAGGGATGAAAATGACATCTGCATTCCATGCATATTCTTGGTTATCACGAAATCTGGCATTCTGAAATGATTCAACCATCTTAGAATAATAATTTAGTAAAACAAGGCATGAATAAGATTAACACATTTACTTTGAAAAGTCGCTACTTGTTTTATTTCACAATTTCTGTGGATCTTCGTTTTCATGGCATATATGAATTGTTAACCAGAAAAATGATCCTGACTAATTTTATAAACGGCTTGCAGCGTTCTTTGGATTTTATTTTCATTGTAAACTATAGTTCTTCACAGTATTTCAGCCATTAAAAAGTCATAAAAATACAAATTTACTACACAAACGGTGACTCGGAAAAAACGTGTTAAACGTCAGATTACTTTTAGGCTATTAGTACGGTGCGTTGTTCTTAGAGGCGGTAGTATCGGTCTAGTTTATCATCACAGCGCAAGTCCGTAATGCTAACATGCATTTTGAACATTGCCCCGCCATCTCTGTTCAACGCGCCGTACTAAAATTCAAAATTATCACATCTTTCGTAAAAGTGTCCATTCCACGAAAAAATGATATTCATTACTGATTTAAATTGAATATTTTGATTTATATTTTTTACCATTCGTAAGTTTTAGTGAAAAAAGTTGTGCTTATATACTTTTTCAAGTGCTCCAATATAATTGAGGTTAACTATCCATATATATTATTTGTTGATATAAATTAAAACATTATTCTCCAAATTTTATCTTAATTAATTATTTATATACAATTAATAAAAACTAATTTTTAATAATGCCAAAGAAGTATAACTTCTCACGCGCGTAAATAAGTACACGCACCCACTTTTTTTTACAAAATTTTTTATTGTCATCCTGTTTCCACCAAATCATATATTTAATAGGCTACACGGAAAAAAATGTGTTGTAGTTTTAACAGAATTCTTTGTTAATTTTACTACATTACCTAGTATTAAGTAGGATAACACCACGTGTGATAACGTTTACCAGTTAAGTGTTACTAAAAAACTGTAGTATTATTAACAACACGAACTAGTAAAAATGTAGTCGAATTTTTGACACTTGCATTTATTTGTCAAAATTATTGGTTATGTTGTACGCGGCGCATGCGCAAACGCCAAAATTTGTTAATTTTTACAACTCTCAGCAGTTGTAACAGCTACATATATTTTCTACACTATGGTAGTAAAAAATACTATACGTTAGAGCTGAATACAATACAGTGCGTTATCTAATGCTACATTTGTGCAGTAAAAATATTACAAGTTTAGTGTTGTAAATCTTACACCACTATTTTTTTCCGTGTATAATCCCAATTTTCAGAGATCCATTACTTCAGGTTCTCCGAAAACTTCTAATGGCCTATCCCGCTGGTACCACCCCAATTTTTAAAGATGGTTTCCTGAGAAAACTTTTGAATTTATAAATATCCAAATGTATACACATATTATGGTAATTTTAAACTATATTTTATCATTGTTGTACTTGAGTAAGCTTCTTCAAAAGCCCCAAAAATTTTCTATTCACAAGGACATCAATATAATCGTGATCAGCAATCCCTTAAATGTCGAAGATCCAACGGCATTTGAAGACGTCATAGTTCAGCAATACATATATATAAATAGTTAAAAATAAATTAATTCTTAAAAATATTGCAAAAATTTGAACAATTATTTGCGTAATGAAAAGAGCAGATAGAGAGCTTAAAAGAAAAAAAAATCAATTAAAAATTATTTTGGGTTTTATAGCGATTTTAGTTCTTGAGTGAGAAAATTTAAAAAAAATTACTTATTAATTAGCTATTTACTATACACCTGGAGCAATTGCGAATCCGGAAAGAGCATTTAAAGAACCATTTTTTGAAAAAAAAAAAATTAATAACAAAGGATCTAGCCCAATAGCCATAAGCAAAGTGCCCCAGGCGGTTTTTGAAAAATGCTTCCGTGTGCTGATTCCTTCCCATGAAAAACGTATTGTCTCGCAATTTTAACCCGCTACCCCCACTTGTATTGGAGTTCCGGGGGAAACTACCCCAGACGTTAAAATTTTCTTTCTAGAAAACTATTGAAGATTTTTTCATGAAATTAAAACCGTACGTAGATATTGATAAAACGCATAATATATATTTTTTTCAGAATTTTTGTAAATCTATAAATGATGAAAAATATTATTTTTATTTTTTGAGGGTGGTTTTTTACATCAACCCTTAAAGTGACACCTTTTTTTAAAAATGCGATAAGTGCATTTATTATCTATCTTTCATTTAAAAAAAGTCGCTTGAAGAAATTAGTTGTCGCTCACCACCAAAATGAGGTCATCCAGGGACAGGTTTGTAATAGGCAGCGCATTTCGTAAATGCATTTATTGCTTTATGGCTTGTATAATGTATATATATGCCTTAATATGGTTTTCGTCCAGAAAAAAAGTCCTGAAACAGAAATTAATTTTTGAAAATTTTTAATAGGTCGATTAACAATATATTGCTGGAATCTTTTATCCATTTTTTATACTAATAATAAATTCAACGAAAGTTTGCTAAATAATACCTACTTGTAATTATTTTGGATCTTATATTACCTACGTATATACTCAAATATTGTTAGTATTATTATTTGAATCAAGTAATATTTTTGTTTGTTATAACTACAAATAATTAGAATTAGAATTTATTGGAAATAATAGTAATTTAGAATTTGTTTACGGAGGAAGCAAAAACATTTGTAAACATTTGTAAAATATTTGTAAAAAATTTGTAACAAGTGCATTGGGTTGTCGAATCTGTGTACATGGTACGATCGGTCAATAAAAACAGTATTAAGCATAACGATTTAAGGAACAAATTATTATTCTTGGTTTAATCACTGTGTAAGATGAATTTTTGCACCTTAGGTTTGGGAATAGACTTAGGTAACTCAGAAGTTGTCATGGCGGACAAAATAATTTCTTATATGAAGGAACGTCAACTAGAATTTCAATCGATGTAAAAAAAAAGTTTTCAATGATAAATTCTACGGGTTTAGTAGACATTACCAGAACTACTGAAGAAGATCTGAAAATAATATTCAACGGCACTTATCAATTGGCGCAAGCAGTTTGTTATCTTTTCAAAATAATAACTAATGCAGGCTTAAGCCGTTGATATTTAAAACATTTTAGAACAATTATAAGAGGGAGAAGTGCAATCGAAGGCGTTTCAATAGAAAAACCAAATTGCTTTCTTGAATATGAACCTTATGATAATATGAAACTAAAAAAATGTTGAAGGGTTTAAAAAACCGCCTGGGGCACTTTGCTTATGGCTATTGGGCTAGATCCTTTTTGAACAATTAATTATTGATTAACTAATAACCATACACTCGGAACAAAAGCGGATTCTACAGGTGCAATTTTTTGACATATAGTTAAAAATGTTCTACGCTAAATTCATTCCGGTTATTTTTAATATATTTTTGCTTTCAATTTTTTAAATGTTTTTCCTCTGTAAATTAAATATGTTCTTAACATAATAACCTACGCAGACGACGTCGCAAGTATCAGCTGGTTTATTATTAAATTTATTTCAAGATCAACGTTATTCTAAATACGCACAACATGCATTTACAAGGTGTTTGCTTTCTTGCGATTATTTCATATATATGTATAATCGGTTTAAACGACAAAAGTGCAAGTGTCTGAGGCAAGAGATCGGTTGATGACGGTTTGCGAATGTAAAATGTTGGTATTTCTACTCGGAGACACTTGCTAAAGTTTTCCCATTTTGTCTGCGGATCCAAGCCGCGCATTTTCTTTATACATATTCCACACATATATGCTGATGTTCTCCTCGTATAGTGGTCTCCATAAATAATGCAACAAACTTGTATGTTTTGAACAACATTCCGTCTGTTGCGGCGAAATGGTGCTTAGTGCTTTCTATTATTTCACTTAATTTAGATGAGCTTTCAGCTGAGCGTTTGCGTGAACTTTTTAGTCGACTGCAACTCTATATAAATACAATAGATACGCGACACCTGTGCAATTAGAACAAACTTTTTATCAACAACGAAAAATCCATCATGATCGCATGATGTTATGTGGTTGAAAATTAATTGATGCAAAATAATTAATAACGTTCTCTTATATGTCTTCGATGCACACTTCGATTACTTATATGAAAGTCTTCATCAATATTTAATGCAAGAAAAGTCAATTTCAAACTTTTTCGTCTAACAACTTGATATCGCGCTGTAAAATTTTAGTTTTACATAAACGAAGTTTTAATTCTAAAGTTTGTTGAAGACTATAATATAGTACCCTATATATATATGGGTATGGGTATGGGTATAGAGACGACAGAGTTGAGTTATAAAGAGAATTTACCGATTGAATAGATAAATAATTGCATATTATCATTTCCGGCTAAAAGTTTTTCCGAGACTAATCAAATTTTAATAAAACTCTAGGTGTATGAAGGTAATTTTCAGTAGATTGCCTTTGTGATGAGATTTTCCAAATATGTGACGATGTGTTTCATCAAGAGTTGAAGCCGAGCGACGTAACTTTCCAATAAAAGCAGCTTGAGAAAACTAAAAAAATTTAGTCAAAATTTAAAACACTTTTTGAAGTTATACTTCTTTAGGCGCGTTATGAAAAAATGATGAGAGTGAAATTTTTAGATAGGCGGTCATCTTGAGACAAAAATTAACTAAATGAAGTTAGTCGCAAAACCACTGGGTTTCCTGGCGCGCGTATTTTGAATTTATGTTGTATTTATTTTCTAATTTATTTATTTTTATATTTAAACTAAAAATAATTATAAATACAAATGACACATATTATTGATAAATAAGTTATTACTTTTCTCGAATTTTGCAGTAGCTGTTATAGGTACTTTTTGAAGTTTAATGATGAAAATTACGTCTGCATCGCGGCGCGGTTTCAGAAGTATTAGTAACGTTCTATTTTATCATCAGAAATTAACAAGATGACGTTGCCCGCAAAACGGCTCGGTATTTTTAACTAGACGCGCGTAATTTGAATTTTTGTTGTATTTATTTACTAATTTATTAATTTTTATATTTAAATTAAAAATAATTATATATACAAATGACACATATTATTAATAAATAACTTATTACTTTTCTCGAATTTTGCAGAAGCTGTTATACTATTTGGAGTTTAGTGATGAAAATGACGTCTGCATTCCATGCATATTCTTAGTTGTCACGAAATCTGGGATTCTGAAATGATTCAACCATCTTAGAATAATAATTTAGTAACACATGATATGAATAAGATTAAGACATTTACTTTGACAAGTAGCTACTTACTTTATTTTGCAATTTCTATGAAGCTTTTTTTTCATGACATGCATGAATTGTTAACCAGAAAAATGATCCTGACAAATTTTATAAACGTCTTGCAGCTTTCTTTGGATATTATTTATTGATACAAGTTAAAATATTATTCTCTTAATTTTATTTTTAATAATTATATCTTTAAATATATATATTATTATTATTAAATATTTAATTACAGTTTTTAAAATTTATTTTAATATAAACTAATTTTTGATGATACCAAAGAAGTATAACTTCTCACCCGCGTACATAAGTACACGCAACCACTTTTTTTTTTAGTTACTATAATATGTTCTGTTTTTCTGTACGTTCATCGTTACGAAAAAATCTAATTCAATAAAAATAAATGTGATACAAAAACGGCACGTAAAAGAAAATGAGATAAGCAAATAAAAGGCAAGGTGGTTGCCTTATATAAGTATTATATATACCTAAATTGTATGTAGGTATCTTGTAGGAGAATATACGTATAAAGAGAATTCAAGCTGTGCTTTGAGAAATTGAAAAGGAAAGCAAAACACACGCACAAATAATGGGCCAAGTCAAAATTACAGATTAGGATAATTGCATGATAACGTCATCAGATCAGCTCGAATGATATGAAACGTGCCACGATGGGACACCGAACCAACTGACCGATCATTTTTCATTCCATCCACCCCCTAAAATCCTACGTGTCTTATATTGTTTAACTCACAAAACCGAAAGAAACAGAACGAGAGAATTGTAAAATTTCTTGTCCTTTTAGCACCCTTTCAACCAATTTATGTCGTGTGTTTGTAAGATAAGCAAAGCTAGGCCATTTTAAAAGAGTAAAAACATACATGGTGTGGCTATTAAATAACGAGACTGACGCTACGTCGGAACAAGTGCGCATGCGTCAACTGTCATTGATAGTCAGCTGTTTAGTGTGAAGCCTTCTCTTTCGAATGCAGTTTGTCTCGTTTCTTTAACCTTCACCGTTTAGTCATAACCTTCATTTTCGTTAGTGTTGTTTTTTTTTTGTTTTGCCGGAAAAAATGGGTAGTGCAATTAATAGAGCAACGAATTGTTATTAAATGACACTTCAAACTTGGAAAACTGCTACTGAAAACTATAATTTATCGACAGAAATATATGGCAGTTATTGTTTATCGCGGGTACGTGTTTTTGAATGGCTTAAGATACGTTGAAGATGATTCGCAGCCAGGTCGCCCATCAACGTCAAAAACGGATGACAATGCCGAAAAAGTTGCTAGTTTAATTCGGTCTGACCATCGATTAAGTATTCCTGCAATTGCTGAAACTGTAAGAATTGATAAAGAATGTGTACGACAAATTTTATCTGAAAATTTGAACATGCAAAAAGTGTGTGCCAAAATGGTGCCAAAAATTCTAACGTTTGAACAACTAGCAGCTCGAAAAAATGTTTGTACTGACACTTTGAAAGCCATTGAAAATTGCTGCATTAAAGGGCAATCTGCAAAATACGTAAATTTGCATTAAAAGAGACGAGATTTGAGTCCGTGAAGGCTGTAAAAGAGAAAACGGCAACAGTTCGTAAACAACACTAACGAAAATTAAGGTTATGACTAAACGGTGAAGGTTAGACAAACGAGGAAAACTGCATTCTAAAGAGAAGATTTCACACTAAACAGCTGACTGTCAACGACAGTTGACGCATGCGCACTTATTCCGTCGTAGCGTCGGTCTCGTTATTTAATAGCTACACCATGTAAAACAAATTTTTTAACTTCTATCATTTAACTATTGGTAGGTAAACTTTGCTTCCGCCTTTTTTTTTTTCAAAAATGGCCATCGTTTGGTACAATTTACTCTCATATTTCCGGTAGCAATCGGATCCCATGTTAAAAGAGCTGGTCGTCTTTTGAAGCGATCCACTAATCGATCCAATTTTAGACTTCTTCATAAGACTGAAAGTGCTGGTCCCTTAGGTCGTCTGGTATCGATCGAAATAGGTGATAGAAGGATAAACGTCTGGAGAATACGACAGGCGGGATTAGGTTTCCCATTACAACGTTTCTAAGTACGTTTTGACAACCTTTGCAACATAAGGCCGAGCATTGTCATGTTGCAAAATAAATTTTTCGTGTCTTTCGAGGTATTGTGGACATTTTCTTTCAACGATCGACTCAAATGCATTAATTTCGTTCGATAATGATCTCCTATGATAATTTCAGACGATTTTAGCAGCTTATGATTTACTACACCGAGCTGGTCCTACCAAATACAGAGCATGAACTTAGAACCGTGGACATTCGGTTTAGCCGTCGGCTCACAAGCGTGGCCTGGATATCCCCATGATTTTGGCGCTTCAGATTATCGTAATATACCCATCATTCATCACCTGACACAATGCGATTCAAAAGTCTTTTCTATTTTTGTCTTTCGAGCAATTGTTCACAAGTTCAGAAACGCCGTTCAATATCTCTCGGCTTCAACTCGTATGACACCCAATATCCTTGCTTCTGGATCATTTCCAGATTTTTTAGGGGTTTTTGAACTACCTGTTGATTCAATCCCAGTGATCTTGCCAACTCCTCTTGCATTTAACACGAGTCCTCATCGAGCAAATGCTTGAATTCCTCATCTTCAAAAAATTTTGATCTTCCACCACTATGTCGGTCTTCTACGTGAAAATCATTGTTCTTGAAGCGTTGATACCACTCACGAGATGTTCATTCACTCATAGCAGCTTCCCCATAAGCTCCTGAGAGCATTAAGTGTGTCGATAAGGCAAATTTAAGGTAAATTTTACGCTTAGAAAAGGAAATTGCCCAGCAGTAACACTGAAAGGCGTGGAAATCAATGAGTGTGCAGCGGTGAAATACCTCGGACTCCACCTCGACAAAAGGCTCACCTGGAGACTGCATGTCCAATCAAAAAACGCATCCAAGTCCGATTTAAACAATTGTTCTGGCTGATGGGACGCAAGTTTAAACTATTTATGGGAAGCAAACGTCTACTCTACAAAGCTTCTTTTTCTTCTTCTTCTTATCCAACTCCCAAGCTTGACATTTCTGTCATTCGGTGCCGCGCCGTCCAATAGAGGTTGGAGATTCGTTGGGTTTGGTTGCTTTCGTTGTTCTCTCTGACGTCTGCAAGTGCAGGACAGTTTCCAAGATGCATGGCATTCATTGGCTCCCCATTGCAGAAGGAACAGATTGGAGTCGGTAGGATTCCAATACGGTGCAAATGCTCGCATAGGTAGTCATGCTTCGTGGTAGTTCGGAAGACTGCGACTGCCACCTGGCGGGGAAGAAGTCGTGAGATAGAAGATTCCAGTAAGGATTCACACTTTTTTCCTTATGCTTAATTTTTCAAATACTGTAGGAATGCTTTTTATGATTATTATTATTATTAATTACTAGACGAAGCAATAATTATACCCATTTGGTCATATGGTATTGTACTATATGGGCCTGTGCGAGCAACTCAAGTATCGCGGTGCTCCAGCGAACCCAGTCGAAGATTCTTCGAGCCATCGCCGATTTACTATAGTACGTAACAAACAACACCCCACACCTGGTACACTACAAAAAACTGTCAAATCACACTAATCCAGCTATCTACCCTCTACTGGACACCGGAATGGCCAAACGATTAAACAAGTCAATCGTAAAAAATACTTTTTACAGCATCTTAAGCCTTTTAAGCTTCACATCTGTGCATTATCAATAAATTTTTTGACTTTTTACATTACTAATTTTATTAGATCTATTGAAGTCTATAGAAGTCTATTGAAATTTATAGAATCTATTGAAGTCTATGAAATTTGTGGTGACGTCATACAAACATTGCACATTACACATAGCGATCAGTAAGTGTAGAAAAAGCTTAGGAAAAAGTATACCACAAGAACTGGTAGAAAGAAATCTTAATACAAACTAGGAGGATGTGCCAATAGGAACACCTTCTCATGTCAAAGAGTCACCCCCAGATTAACTTATAGTATTAAATTATTGTACTAATTTCTAATAAAGATTTCAAATAAAAAAGTTTGTCTACATTAATTGCAACAAATATCGTCTAAAGTTGAAATAATTAGAGACTTCTTGTTCGACCTGATTTTAAGCTACTAAAACTTTACTTGAAATCATGTTTTCTAAAGACAACTTTTTACTTATTATAATTAATAAGAAAATTCAACCAATAAAATTACTCACAGGTTCATTTGAGATCATTACAACGTTATATACGTTGGTCCCGGTAATCGTTTGTTCATTTGACCGGGCCGAGCCCCCGACACAAAATGTCTTGCAAACGAGTCCCAATTCACCCGTAGTAGGGTAAAACACGTAAATCCGGCGAATATACAAAACGAATGTTTATTTAATAATATACTCTAAATGTGTAATTCTGCACTAAATATTGAGGCAGTGTTTCTGTATAATAGATAACAGTGCTCGTGACACTTAGATTATTTGCTTTTAAATGAATATAAAAGACTATGGGAATACCGCAAACAGTAATTTCGATGATAACAATGGCGCTCGCATTTCGGTGGGGGGGGGAGAGGCTAGGGAGTTGAATTCGCATTTTGCCGTTCATGCTTGTTACTGCCTGCTTCCAAAAGGTATTTTGTGTTGAAGGGATGTGGAACGGGGGTGGTAGACACCCGGTTTTATACGGCTGGACGAAATATTTAACCTCATCTGCACGGTTTTTCACTTTTATTCACAACCTTTTCTAATTGTGTGTACAAAAAAAAAAAAAAAAAAAAAAAAAAAACAATAATACAACCTGAATACACACACATACACACATACAAAATCAACATGTTTTAACACAAAAGAATATTTCAATAAAACCACTAAATATATAACATGTCTTCTTTAAGGGAGCTCATTGAGTTATGCCCCATAAAATTTTAATTATTCTAATTATGAATAGGTATTTGAATACGTATAAAACTAGCGCCTTCTTTTGGTCAGTTCAGAAGTAAATTCCTATTACAATTTTCGATAAGTATTTGATTAATTAGGCCAGTGCCGATAATTTTTGAACACAAAAAAAATTATAGTAGGATGAAACTCATTAGACAAGGAAGAGAATATAACGAAAATGAAAAGAAAAAAAATTACGGTCGATCTGAGGTGGGGAAATGGAAAAGAGGAGTGTGTTTTTAAGGGTAGAAATGGTTTATCTCGATTTTCGACAAAAATACAAGTCCTATGGAAAAAAGTTAAATGGCAAAGTTGTAGGTAATACGAAGATCTACAACTTTTGTGCTAACTTTTTTTTCACATAACCTTAAAACTGTGAAAAATTCCGATAACCAAGTTTTTCTTTTTTTTTTCTTTTAAATAAATAAAATTGTTTTTTTTAAATTTGATTAAAACTTACCTCTTAATGTCCGAAACAACCTATTATTTTTTTGATTTAAAATATTCATTTTTTCACCTTATTTTGACTTGAATTGAAAAAGCACCCTTATTTCAATCGAAAATTCTCACCTCAAAATATCTACTTTTTTAAAAAAAGTCAGTGAGCATTTTGTTCGTTGAAACCTCTACTTTCTTATAGTGCAAAAAAATAAACATAACATTGTTTAAAGTTCCCAGAAAGTACAATAATAAAGTGTAAGTTTTAATAAATTAATCAAAACTTTCGACTGAAAGTTAGGTAGCTTTTTCAATATTAACTCAAAATAAGGTAAAAAAATAAATATTTTTAGTCAAAAAATTTACAGTGTGTTTGGGACATTAAAAGGTAAGTTTTTACCTAATTTCGTGATTTTTTTTTTGTAAAAGATAAAAAAAAAACAAAAACTTGGTTATGGTAATTTTTAATAAGGGGAAAAAAATTAAAACTTTAAATCAAAAAAATTATACTGTGTTTGGGGTATAAAGAGGAAAATTTTCCCCAAATTTCTTGACAAAAAAATTTTCTTTTTAAAAAAAAGTAAAAATTAAAAATTTAATAATTTGAATTTTTCACATAAATTTTGAGGTTATGTGAAAACAGTGTTATTACAAAAGTTGTAGGTCTCATTACCTACAACTTTGCTATTTAATTTTTTTTCTATAGGACTTTGCATCATCAGAAAGTAGAGATTTCAACGAACAAAAAGCCTACCGGCTTTTTAAAAAAAAACATTTATTATGACGTGAGAATTTTCGATTGAAAATTAGGATGCTTTTTCAATATTAAATCAAATTAAGGTGAAAAAATAAAAATTTTAATTAAAAAAAATTACAGTGTATTTGAGACATTTAAAGGGAAGTTTTTACAAAATTTCATGAAGAAATTTTTGTTTGAAAAAAATAAAAAAAAACAAAAACTTGGTTATTAGAATGTCTCACATAATTGTTAAGGTTATGTGAAAAAAGTGTTTGTACAAAATTGTAGATCTTCGTATTACCTACAACTTTGCCATTTAACATTTTTCCATAGGACTTATAGTTTTGTCTGAAATATAGATAAACCGTTTCTACCCTTAAACCCCTCCACCTTTTCTACTTCCCCAGCACAGATCAATCGTAATTAAGTTTTTTTATATTTTTATATAAAAAAATATTATATTTTTTTAATATTATGTATAATATAAAATTATATTTTATATTATATTATATTTTAAACCTATTATTTTTTTTTACCATTTTCAAAGGCTTTAGCTTTGATCTAAGTTGGAAAACCTAGTAAATCTTATACTGAAGGAGCACAAACAACACTAAAATTCTTTAAAGAGGCAAACTACTTCAAAGAACTCTTCAAAGAGCGCACCCTAACAAAGTATCCCATGCATTAACTCCATCCTTTCTTACACCTTTATACTTGCTGGTTTCTAATATAAGTGTTTAAGTAGTATTATATATATAATATATATAATATATATAATATATATATTATATATATATATATATATATATATATATTGTTACCATTGTTTATTACTATTAGTATTATTGTTAACATTTTTTATTAAAATTAATTGTTTGTCAGTTCTATTGTTGCTAATTTATCACTTTTATTTATTTATTTATTTATTTATTTATATCAAATTATACTATCTATGTTATTGTTAAGTCGCTTATAATTATGATGTTAAAGCGACCAACGCTCGAGGTACCTAACGGGCAGAAAGCTTGCTCAATCCTATCCTATCAGTGACAATGGCGTGAACGGACCGATATGAAAACTGCAATTGTTAAGCAATCATAGGCAGTATGAAACACGTCGATCCTGTTCTAAAACTTCCTTGAACAGAGGCAACATTTTCTTCAGCGATTGACGTCGCTGATTTTCCACTGCGATCGTCGCGGTCATCTTAAAGCGGTCCTCTACCCTCTTTAAACCGCTTTTTCCAACAGGGATTTTCTTCGAAGCATTCTCACCCTTAAACGTTCTCTAAATGTTTAATAATGTCCGTTTCTTTCCATTCTAAGTCTTTAAATTCAAAATCTACTATATTCAAAAAATCGTATAACAATAATAAAAATTTTAATTGAATCGTAAAATGACCAAACGATGAGCAATTATGACACAAACTTAGAGAAAATGTTATCAGATAAGATTTTAGAGATCTTCCTTCATGTATATACTCAGTGGCTTAGTAAAAAAATCTTTCCGAGAATTATTTGCTACACCCTCTTATATACTCTTCATTTTATCGAAACTTCCTACATAACGTGTTAACTTGATAACAAATAAAACGTCTTCCCGTCTCATTTTCAAATTCAAAATTTGCCCATTTCGAGATTGAATTTTTCGTACATTTGTCGGTTTCGATCAGAGTACTGTCGCAATTGTACACTTATCATCATGTTTGGATTTATTTAAAATGAAAACTGTAGTATTCCCAATTGAATCGAGCTAAGCGAAATATTCAAGTGAACCAATAAAAATTGTTTACTAAAAGTTTCCGTTTCCCCAATTTAATGTGAATGAAAGAAAAGAAGAAAACAAGCCCCGAATAACATTGAGATAAATATATACAGAGGATGGAGGAATGAAGAAGCCACTCGAACCTAATAACAGAAACAAAATTTAACAAGCCATTCGAATAATATTCTTTTCATCGAACGAAAAAACAGAGCTACATATATATATGTATAAATAAATAAAAAAACCTCAATTGAATCGCTAATTCTATGATGGTGATGGGGTGAATGGAAGGATATTTATATTTTCGTACAACGAGGAACATTTTTGTCGAAATCTATTATTATTTTTATTGTATTATTTTCAGTTCAAAACATTTCAGACGTTTGTTCTTCGCTCGGTGAAACGTGAGTGTGGTAATGATTTTTGTTGTAATAAATTCGTACGAGAAGACGAGCGAAATGTGTTTTGTATTTTTGGCTGTTTAGCGTTGTTTGTTTGAAAATGGAAAATTTTCGTTGTGAAATTAGAACGTGATTTAATGAGCTTCGATTGAGACGTTCAATGGATTTTAATTCACTTAAGTTTTTTTTGGTCAAAACCAGAAGCTTTTAGTTTTGTTGATTTGAAATATATATTAATATACCTACTTAAAAAATTGGGAAAACTTTAGGAATAAAAGGTTAACCACTAAAATTACCTCAATTTATTTTATTGTTATTCGGATTAAGTATTCAAAGCATCAGATTAAGCACAGGAAAATCAAGTAAGGTTATCAGATAATTATTTGTTTTATGCAATTTTAAATGCATTTCAAAATTTTTCTCTTGATAATCTTGCATTGAACTAAGTTTTTCAAATAAGGATTCAACCATTTTCGGTCCAGTTTAAAATATCGTTCCCTAAGAAATCTCGTACATGGTTACAAGTTTTCCACTCCAAATTGGACATTTTATAAATCAAAATTTGTATTATAAAAAGCAATGTCTAATTTGATTTGTAAAATATCCAATTTGGAGTGAAAATAATGCATCAGCTTATGATCTGTTATTTAGATGTACCTATAGTTAAGAAATACCTGGAGAAACTCGATGAGCGTTGTTAATAGATAAAATTACGTACCTTAAAGGTTTAAAATCGCTTTTAATCGTGCTATAATTTATCACAAAAACTGAATTTAAAAGCTTTTTGAAGTTATACTTCTTTAGGCGCGTTATGAAAAAATGATGAGAGTGAAATTTTTAGATGGGCGGCTATCTTGAGACAAAAATTAACAAAATGAAGTTGGCCGCAAAACCACTCGGTTTCTTTTAACTTGGCGCGCGTAATTTGAATTTTTGTTGTATTTATTTACTAATTTATTTATTTTTATATTTAAATTACAAATAATTATATATACAAATGACACATGTTATTAATAAATAAGTTATTACTTTTCTCAAATTTTGCAGTAGCTGTTATACTATTTGGAGTTTAGTGATGAAAATGACGTCTGCATTCTATGCATATTCTTAGTTATCACGAAATCTGGGATTCTGAAATGATTCAACCATCTTAGAATAATAATTTAGTAACACAAGATATGAATAAGATTAAGACATTTACTTTGACAAGTAGCTTTTTACTTTATTTCGCACTTTCTATGAAGCTTCGTTTTCATGACATGCATGAATTGTTAACCAGAAAAATGATCCTGACAAATTTTATAAGCGTCTTGCAGCTTTCTTTGGATATTATTTATTGATACAAATTAAAATATTATTCTCTTAATTTTATTTTTAATTATTATATCTTTAAATATATATATTATAATAATTATTAAATATTAATTTACAATTTTTTAAAATTGATTATTTGAATGCAATTAATAAGAACTAATTTTTAATGATTGCCAAAGATTCTATGATAGGGCTCATAGCTTTTGATAATAAATATTCATCATTTCATTTGGTGAAAACAAAATAAAATTTTGGTATGTAAGAAAACCCTTATTCAAGCTTGATTAAAAGTAATTTGTTAGTATTGAAATTGGTTAGAACTTATAAATCATAATATTATACCTTGTACTGAGTCAAAAACTATCAATGTATACTTAATCTAAACGTCTAAAACGTTGAAGTCAACGATTGACTTTAAGGCCTATAAATTACACTCACAGCATGTAATTATTGTTAGTCAATTTAAAACTTTGAAAATTTATATGAAATACTTGACTTGAAATGGGGAGTTTAAAGAGAAGTTTCAACAAAACTGACTGCTATTCTAGATATAATGAAGTGTGGTTAATTAAGCAATTTTATAATAATTATTAATTGTTATGGAAATGGAATTTAACAATGATAATTCCATGCATGGTTTCAGTGTATATGGATTATTTGAATTCTGTGGCAACTTCACTCCATTGGCTGGCACTGTTACGCAAGAAACCAATAAGCTATCGGCGACATCCTGACAAACACTTTAGCTCTTTATAAAGAAGATGAATTCCAATCAATTCCATACCATTTTTTTTTAATATGGCGTACCATTTTTTTCAGATTTAAAATACTCATAATCGTTTAGACAAATTGATGCGGATTCAAAAAAAAAATAGTTTCCTAATTGTGCCAAAATTGTATCAAAATTAAAAATATAAATTAAATAAAAGACGCCATCTTACGAACCTATAAAACTTTTAACTTTTTTCTCACTAGCTAGTATTATAGAGCAGGTTCAATAATTTTTGAACCCAAAAAAAAATTATAGTGGGAGGAAACCCTTTATAAAAGGAAGAGAATATAACAAAAATGAAAGGAAAAATAAATTACGGGCGATCTGCGATCGGGAAGTAGAAAGGGGGGGGGTTCTTAAGGGTAGAAACGGTTTATCTCGATTTCCGACAAAACTACAAATCCTATGGAAAAAATTTAAACGGCAAAATTGTAGACAATAAGAAAATCTACAACTTTTGTGCGGACACTTTTTTTACATAATCTCGAAATGTATGTCAAATTCTAATATCCAAGTTTTTGATGTTTTATTTCTATCTTTTACAAAAATTTGTTTTTCATGAAATTTGGTAAAAGCCTACCTTTTAATGTCCCAAATACACTGTCATTTTTATGATTTAAAATAGGTATTTATATTTTCACCTTATTATGACTTAATACCGAAAAAGCACCCTAATTTTCAATCGAAAATTCTCACGTCAAATATATTAAAATTTATACTTCAATTATTGCATTTTCTGCGAACATTACACATAGTTATATATTTTTTGCATCATCAGAAAGTAGAGAGACTTCAAAGAACAAAAAGCTCATCGAATTTTTAATAAAGCAGATATTTTGACGTGAGAATTTTCGATTGAAACTTAAAGTGCTTTTTCGTTATTAAGTCATATTTAGGTGAAAATATAAATACCTATTTTAAATCATAAAAACGACAGTGTATTTGGAACATTAAAAGGTAAACTTTTACCAAATTTCATATTTTTTTTTTTTTGTAAAAGATAATAAATAAAAAACAAAAATTGGGTCACTTAGTGGTGGACTAAATAGTTGGCTTATGCGACAGTGGTCCTGGGTTTGAATCACAATGAAAGCCAAAAATGTTTTTCTGCGTTTTCTGATTCGACGGTCGCTGATGACCATAGTAATTCATGCGACCTTAAATAATAAAAAAAAAAAAACAAAAACTTGGTTATTGGAATTTTTCACATAAATTTTGAGGCTATGTGAAAAAAAGTGTTAGTACAAAAGTTGTAGATCTTCTTTTTACCTACAACTTTTCCATTTAACTTTTTTCCATAGAACTTGTAGTTTTGTCGAAAATTGAGATAAATCGTGTCTACCCTTACCTCCCCCCCCTTTCCACTTCCCCACCTCAAATAGACTGTAATTTATTTTCCCTTTCATTTTTGTTATATTCTCTTCTTTCAATATTGGGTTTCATCCTACCATAATTTTTTTTTTTACTTTTTACCATTTTCAAAAGCTTTAGCTCTGGTCGATTAGCCTCAAAAACATATTCAAAATTTAGATCAATCAATTTACGCGTTCCGGAGAAAAATTTTAATTTTTCAAATTATGCTTTTTCTCAAAAACCAATTGCGTTAGGGACCTGAAACTTTTAGGGTCTTATTATTGCATTAATACCTACAAATCCTCCAAGTATTGTTTAGATATCTTCCGAGGGCAAATTCACCTTCCTACGACCTTTTGTATTGGAATTTTATTTACAACTAATTTTTTCTTCTTTCTGTTTCAGGTGAGTTAAACTATTTTTCTTATGTGAATTAAAGCAAATTTTACTTGTAAGTATTTTTTTGATTTTTCTTTGATTATAATTGCAAATTAAGAATCTTCTTCAATCATATCTGGAACATCTTTCAGCTTTTAAGAGAACTTATTTTGAGTCTCATTAGAATTTTATATAATACGGGATATGTTTAAAGTTGAACTGAGAATGTTTTCGATTTTTATTTCATTTTAACAAATGGCCAATCCGAAGCCAATTATTTTGGTTTTTTATGTTGATTTTGGTGAATGAAAAGCATTTGAGAATGTCTAATTTCCCATTGTATATTCATATCGTGTGAAGGAAAAACGATGTTTATATAAACAAAGGATAGAAGTTTCGGTCAGTGTGGTGGAAAACCGGGGGGTGGGGTGGAAACGTGGAGGAAAAAGAGATTGAATGGCGGAAATATATTTGGCTTGGAAGACGTCGGCGTGCAGTAAAAGCGAGGGTTGGTGAAAAGGCAAAGAATTTAGATATATTTTGTTAATGTTGTGTTACGTCCACGCTTGGCGACGGCGCCTCCAACACACACATCTATACATGTATATATATTTATACACACACACGCACATACATACACACACACACACACACACACACACACTGTCCACTAAATTAAAAGTACCATTTTAGCCGCGCATCCGCTAAATTATTATCCACTTTAGTTCACTTTGTAATTTCCATTTGGCCTACTTTTTTCCATATATAATTTTTTTTTTCGGTTTGCTCCTCCACGTTTTTATATTTTTTTTTTGCTATGAATGTCTGTGCGAGTCGCACAACGTTTTTTTTTTTTTACCCGCGAAAATTATGTCGCTCGCTTAATTTTCGACCAATCAACATAAATTGTTTGTTTGTGATATGTTTAATTACTTCCATTTTTACCACCCCAAAAATTTCATAGGCATTTGTCGGTATAAAAACCCCGAAACTAGAAGATGTAACATTAATTTTAACACATTTTTACACGAGCCGAAATAGCATAAATATTCGGACGAAACAAATATACTATGAGAAAAAAAAAAGTTTTGCTCCCACACACACACACACATACATACATATGTACATATATAATATGCATACTGCCCATATTTTATTGTAGCTGCTAGGGTGCGATAAATATTAGTTTAATAGCTATAACGTATGTTTCTCACTGTAGCTTAACTACCCTCGTTTAATTACATGATTTAAATTATTTTTTTTTTTTTGGTGGCAAAGTATTTACGTTTCACCTATAGTGTCGGATAGGTTAGCTTGAACGTGCTGAAATTTTTATTTCGTGCTCGACACTTAATGCTGATAATTGCATTTTTTTGGGGGTTGAAAATTAATTTATTTATATGAGGACTTGCAGTTGGAGCTTGAATTATTCTGAAATTTTCAATTAGTCGAGAATATCAAAAATATGTTAAACTTCGATATTATCGATCATATATAAAATATATATCATATATAAAAAATGTAAGGTGTTTTGTTAAATACTCTTTATTACTTACATTTTCATATATTTTATAGAAAAAAATAAATGCCATTTACATTGTAATTTTCCCCAAAAAACATTGTTTGTCCAGGTTAAACTTGAAAACGGCTGAGCCGATTTCAATTAAATTTTTACAATAATTTACTAAATAATGTAACTTAAATTATAGGCTACTTTTTATTTCGAATAGTTTTCCCTGTCTGCTTATTTGTTCTTGGCAAACTTGAAAACTGCTGGTCCGATTTGGACGAGATTTCACATACAGATAATAAACATTACAAAACGGGCTATAAAATATTTTTTATTCCGAAAAAATTTTAATTTTCCGAGCAAAAAAATTAAAACTATAAAAACTGCGCAATGAATAACATACATCGGCAGGCAGCTGTGATACAATGTACATATACATATCATATCGTAGAGACGATAGGTTTTCAACTATGTATTTGTTATTCTAATAAATTAATGTTTGCAAATTTGAAAATTACAATGATGATAGAAGTATTGCGATAGGCTAAATTCATGATATCTTATCTATAGTTCGGCTGAGTAAACGTTCGAATTATTGAAGGAAGAGAAGGAAATCCTCTGCAGTAAATATGATTTCCTTCATGAAAAGAAATATCTTAGTTCCAAAATGACACCCGTAAGAATAAATGACCAAAACAGACAGTTCGACTTAAGTGATCCCGATTAGGAGTTTGACTAAAATGGTGGAAGCCGTTAGTCAGAGTCCCCAGAGCAAAAAGAAATCCAGCCCAACTTATTTTTCAAGAAAAAATAGCAAGTTAGATGTGACCATTGCGTTGTTTTTTTTTACCAAAAACCTATATTCTTAATTTTCAATTTATTTAGCAAGATCTATAAGAATTCGCTGTCTTATCTTGGATTCCGGGAAATAGCAGACTTGCCGATAAGACATAATGGACTTAACACTATATCCTAGAATAATGAACCTAAGGCAACCAAACCTGATACCTCAGATCTTAAGATAGCACATTAAATATTATTTATCCTAAAAAATTTAAGTTTCCTAAAGGATAGCTGCTAATCCATTCTACTAAAATAAATAAATGATTTTATATGACATTTGGTGTAAAAGTTTCTCAAGTCTTAAAGGAACACAAGTATAGGTATTATACAATATTAAAAAAAACATAAAGCACCTACTTATAAGATAGCTTATATCTATTCCTGGAAAAGTAGTTTAACGGATTTTCATGAACTTTCTATGAAACAAAGGTCTAGAAATATTTAATTACCTTTTTTTGTTAAAACAGATTAATTTAGATACACTCAGTGAAGCGGGCGGGTATCAGTTAGTTTTAGGTAAAATGAAATCTTTCTATGTTTTCAAACAATCTTCAGCCTTCGATGGTGGCTGTGATTATCCAGGAGGCTGACAGCCAGATAGTAGGGGTGTTCGTCCAGTCTCTGCAGGTGTTTTTGACTGAATCTGGCTATCTCACTTTACACTGTCGTCACTTTGAGGTTCCGATTGATGGCGGAATTGGAGACATACTTAGAGACGTCAGTTATTGGTCGCAGAGTTTTCGACGGGAAGCGCTGAATTTAGTCTCACATTGGAGTTACTGGTGGCTCTTCTCAGCTTAATCCCATATGTCCAGATGGGTTTAAGTATGGATAGTTAATTTGCTGTTCAGGGACAGTTGGGACTTTCTTCGCAGTAGGCACCACAGTTTTTAGATAGTGATATTCAGTTGGTTGCATTTGTGGAGGATGTGTTTAGACCAGGTGAGGCATCTGTCCAGGTGCATTCCAAAGTACTTGGCCTCCGTAGCTCGTAGCCGTATAAATTTGTGTGGATTCAGTAAAATCAACGAGCACAGTCTCATATGACACCACCGTGAAGTACTTGAGCTTGCACCTAGATTGTCACTTCAACTGGAAGATCTATAAAGAGGGTGACTCAGAATACAACACTCCACCATAGGATCGCCAGAATGACAGACAAAAGGTTTCCTATTGTCCAAGGTGTTGCTCTACAAAACGGTTAGAAGGTGCCAAAGTAAAATGCTTCGATCATTTTCTGTAGTTGGTAGATTTGTCAGGAATGAGATTATTCAAGGTGATCCGGGTGTTGAAGATGTCATGTGGCACATTAAAAGACTGACAAATAGATACGTAGAAAGAGAGTGGAAATGCATCCAAACGAGCTCACTTCAAAATCAATAGGGTATAAAAAATATCAAATTTATATAATATATAAATAATATATAAAGTTTCTTTTTAGTCTTTTGAGCTCATTTCAATAGCAATAGGGTATAATAATATGTAAAATGTATATAATATATATAATATATAAATAATATATATAATATATAATAATATTTAAAATTTCATATTAGCCCCTGCTCAAAGGACTAAAAAAAAGGAATAATTTTTACAATTTTTTAAATTGAATATCAATGTTTGTATGTCCAATTGTTCCCTCGTGACTATGGTCAGAAGAACATCAATGCTTTTAATTTATTTTATTTTGTGTAGTAGTTGGAACATTGCAGGTTATAAACTGTACGGGTCCAATTCTTTCATAAAAGGAAAAAATGTAAAAAAATTGATATTAAAAACCTTGTTTTGGAGAAAAAAAATTTTTTTTTAATGTATTCTATCAAGTTTCAAATATTCTAACTCCAAAAACAAGAAGTCAATTATTCAAAGTTCAAGTCAAAGTTCCGCCATTATTTTCATCGTCAATCCATATAAAATATTTTGTGTATTGAAATTGTTCAAATAGTTCTCCGCCTATTTTTTTTTCCGCTCCCTCTCAAAGGAAATAACCGTCAATGAAATCAAATTTATCGAGTCGCCATCAAATAAATAATCGTCGCGAATATAATTTCCTTAAATTCCATAAATTTATTATTACGATTCGATTATAGATATATAGCTACACGAGTACAATAGGCGTGAAAAATCGCGACATTATAATATAATATTGTAAAAAAAAAATTAAAATTTCATCTCGCCTTAACATTAATTCTTTCCAATGAAAACTTTTCCTCGTACATATGGATCATAAATAAGAGCTGATTGAAAATGTGGTGGGGTGAAAATGTTCTCGTTTTCTTTCACTTCCCGGTACGAAACGCGTGGATTAACGTTCAAGTTATAAAATAATGACAAATGCGCCAAATTTATATAATATGAAGACGACGAAGACCATGGTGGTGAAAACCCAGCACGACAATAACTTGGAGAAGGACTCGAGGGCGCTAATGAATTTTGCTTCTCTGTCTTTTTTATTTGAGGCATGCGGCCGTTAGTCAGTTACGTGACAACAACTCGACAGAGATATTGTCTTTTCTCTAAGTAAACTACCCTCCACCCACCCAGACCACTCGTACCATTTATAATAACGAGAAAAACCTAAATAACACACGACCGAGAGGAAAACTCGAATGGAGACATTTCTACTATCTACATACATTTAATATCCAACATGTGTCGTAAATTCACATATTATTATATTATTACAGCCAGCTTAAGGTTGTTGAGAAGACGAGGGGAAGTTTTTTTTTTTTTGCTATAATTCCTCAAACTTCTGATAAAATGTTCTTCATTATTTCTATAATCTACTGTTAAAATTATCAAAAAATTATCATTGAGTCAACCAAAGAATAAGTTAAAAGAAATGAAAAAAATATCCACGATATTGTTGGTAACAAATCGACCACTAATTGTGTGCATTTGCCAGAGGTAATCAAACGAATTGCGAGCGTATAACTTTCGTGAATATAATTGGCAATTTTCGCTGGTAAATTGGTCCTTGAAATCAAACTTTTTCGAATTTCTCTCATCGTTGTTGTGCTCTGTGTGCACTGTGCACTTTATACATATGTTGTGACCTAACAAGAAGTTGTATGGTGCATTAAAATTATTGTTTAAAGTCTACCGCGTATCTACGATATATAGATAGAAAACTTTTTTTGTAGTTCGCAAACTTTTTATGATTTAACCACCAATGAAAATAAGGTGGTTGCTTCCAATTTTTAATGCACTACTTATCATCGAGTTTTATTGGTCGTTTATACTTGTAGGATAAACAATAATAAATAATAGAACTAGCTGATACCCGCCCGCTTCGCTGAGCGTTTTCAAGTTTGGCGGTGTATGTTTTTCGTTGCACAGTTTTTATTTATTTTTTTTGTACAGAAAAACAACAATTTTTCGTAACAAAAAGTATTTTATAGCACTTTTTGTAATATTAACTACTTGTAGTGAAAATCTCGTTCAAATCGGATCAGCTGATTTCAAGTTTGCCAAGAACAAACAAACAGACAGGGAAAACTATTCGAAATTTAAAGTAGCTTATAATGTAAGTTACAATATTTAATACCTTTTTGTGAAAATTTCATTGAAATCGATCCAGCCGTTTTCAAGTTTACCCTGAACAAACAATGTTTTTTTGTGGAAAATTACCATGTAGATGGCGTTTATTTTTTTTATATAAAATAAATGAAAATGTAGGTAATAAAGAGTATTGAACAAAACACCTTACATTTTTTAGATTAGATAAAAATCTTAGTTGAGAAAAATAATTCTGTTTTTGTTCCCTCGCGCAGGTAACATGTAACGTTTTTATTATATAGGTATTCAAAGAGCAGAAAACTTCAATCTTGTTATTGGTATAAATATACCCAGTATGTAGGTACAAACTCCCAAGTTTCAAAAGGAATAAAACCGATAATTAAGGGGTTATGTACAATCAAGAGCCTTAAAAACCGATTTTTCAAGAATTTTTCCTAAGAAGACTATTAAATTTAATAATGTAAATGTTTATAAACATTTTATGGTAACTTTAAACTGTATTTTCACATTTCTTTTTATTTGAAAAATATTAATTTTAAAATCAAATCTCAGAAAGCTTCTCTTAAAAGGCATCTTCCGGTGACCACGATATCTCTGGAGACGATCGTTCAAAATTAAAAAATCAAACTGATTTCGTTAATGTCATTTATAATCTTGTAAAGATAATCTTGTAATAATTGAAGAAATAAGCAAAAAAAAAAATATCTTTTGACAAAATGGTGGCTTTTCAAAAAAAAATCGATTTTTGATTATAATTTTCACCTTGAATCTTTACATAGTATAAAACAAAGTCGCTCCCGTTGTCTGTTCCCTTAGATCTTTCAAACTACGAAACGAATTTTAATGCAGTTTTCAGCAATTTATAGAGTGATTCAAGAGGAAGGTTTTAAGGTATTATACATACATATTTTAGTAGAGGAAAGTCGGAAAATTCGAAGATTTGTAATGTGATGTCATAACAAACATATTTTTGTGCATTACTTTGCAAACGCTGGCTAAACCTTACGAGATAGATCAAACTAATATGGGGCGAGATTTTGTATCTTAAAAAGATTAATAAAAAAGTCCGCGCCGGTATATATCTATCTCTTAAGGATAACCCACAGGAACCATTTGTTTCTTTTACATATTACAAAAAAAATATTGGTTATTTAACAAGCTATTTTAAACAATACAGTATTATTTCTTATTTAATTAAATATATTAGATACGTTGTACATTTCATATAGATCAAAAATGCCCTTTACAGGATAACATAGAAGATATCACCAATTTAAAAAGCGTTGGCAGAGCGACTGGATATTATACGTCGTACGTAGTGGCTGTTTTATTGCTATCTGTTTCTTATAAATATAAAAAATGTTATGATGGTTCTTATTTAGGACAAAAACTTGAACACCAACTAGGTATGTAAGGTACATGTACTCTTAAAAGAGTACGATTGGTCACCCTACATAGGATAGCATAACAATTAAGTCCTACAGGAACCGTGTATTTTCGGTAAATTTTGTTAAAGTTCATGAAATAGCATTTTAACGTATTTTCCTCAAGAAGGCCTGACCAATTTTACGAAGTAACGAAATAAATCTCTACGAAGTTTACATTAAAAAAGCTGACAAAGTTTACTGGAAAATAAATTTAATAAATTTCAATTAACACCCGATTAAATTAATAATGTTTTTTGTTTTAATTTATTTGAGTTTCTTTATTATGAAGATATTAGGAAGAAATAAACGTATAAAAATATGATAAATTTTGAAATAATTAACAGTTACTTAACGGAACCGATTTTAATGAATTTTTGTTAAAGATACCTCAGATCTTAAGGTATTGAATACCATTTATCCTTAAAAAAATGCACGTTTTCTGTAGGATAGCTACGAATCTATTCTACTAAAAAAGCTGAGCGGTTATAAATGACATTTGAAATGAAAAGTTTTCAAGTCTAAAGGAACATTTTATATTTAAAATTGTAATGAACCTGTAAGATAGCTAATATTTCTTTTTAGAAAAATTAGTTTTAAGGATTTTGATAAACTTATTTTGGATCTAAAGGCTGAAAGTATCTTATTATATTTTTCTGCAAAATATATCTACTTTTAAATTTCATTGTGAAGGTAGTGAATAAATTGAATTAGTCAATTAGATACTCTCAGCAAAGCGAGCGGGTATCAGCTAATTGGTTATAATCAAGAAATGGAAATATTCAAACGAAACATTGTGTAATTACGCCTTCTTATATGTTTTTGGCCTTCAAATTATACACGAATTCTTTATTTTTTATCAACTAATTTGGTTCGTTAATTGATAACGATTTGAAGTGAAATAGTTAGGGAATCTTTTTATGATAAAAACATGCTAAAAATTCAGACACAATAATTGAGACATTAAGAACAATTACATGAAGTTTTTGGAAATTACTTGTATATTATTGCAAATAAAAATAGGTCTGAGGTGTAAGAGAGATCGTAACTTATTTTTAAATTTGCTTGTGTGTGAAAAGGAATGATTTTTGAAAATTTAGAAACGCTGGAATTGAACGACTGTAACCCTGGAAACTTTTTAGAACAATAAAAAAAAAAGTTTTTGTCCAGAAAAAAATTTTTATATCAAAATTTTCATAGTAAAACATTTTGGTAACGTTTTTTTTCTTCCAAAATAAGGGTATAAATTTCAAAATTTGAACAATACTGGTCTAAAGAATGATTATTTCAAAAATTAGTTGGACGCTAATTTTTCATCTGGTACACAGTTATAAAAAGGGTTTTGGATGTTCCCTAAGGATATTGTTTATTTTTCCTCCTCCTCCCATTTGTTTTTTTGTTCATCCCCATTCAATTTTCCACCTGTTTAATCACGGGAAATACAATTTTTCATAAATTTAATGGACAACTCAATTACACAAACATTTATAAATATTTAATAGATCTTTTTAGCCGACCAAAAAACATTTTGAAATAAATCTAGAGAAGATTTTAATAGTTTTTTATTGTACCCCGAATCCAATTAATGTAACTTGCAACCTGTAAAAAAGAAGATTTAAACAGGTATTATTTAAAAAAGAAATTTTTTCAACCTTACTTCTGTATTAATATTAGGATATTTGGGGCGTCCGCACTTTTCCACCCAACTGAAAATACCCCAAGCCATGTATCTTCTATTTTGAACAATCATCGCAGGACCGCCTATATCTTTCTGTAATTAATTGACAGATTTTTTTTATGATATGCAAACAATTTTAAGAGAAACTTACGTTACATGGTCCTCCGTTAACATCAGATTTGGTGCAGACTTGATATTGATTCACTGGATATAGTACACCAGCCGATTTGAATGCACTCTTGCATTGGTCACGCGTAATAATTGGCACTGTGATTTTTTTTAAAGCATTTTCATTGTTGTCCCAGCCCGCATAAATTGCATTCGTTGCATCGAATTTTTGATAGGCATCGGGAAGACAAATTGGCGCGACTGTATTACCATTGAAATACAAACTTTTATGCAATTTTAGTAAAGCAATATCATTCTCTCGCGGTAGCGAATTGTAGTTGGTAGAAAGTATAATTAATTCAACACTTCGTATTTGTTGGGTATCTACAATTTAAGTAATTTTCGGGTCAAGTTTTTTTTCTTTCGGTATTTACCTACATTCAGGTGCTTTCAAACTGTGAACACCGGCAATCACTTTAAGATTAAATCTTTCGATGCGATTGACGCAAAATCCCGCCGTGAGAATCCAACGGGGATGAATCACCGATCCTCCACATATGTGATCGTTAAAGCCGGTTAGGGATACCAGCCATGGAAATTCGTGCTTTTTGGCGTCAGTTCCTTTGGCAATACGCTGCTGTGGCCTGGATATTCCACAAGGAAACAGATCGCCTAAAACTATGCAAAAAAAAACCAATAGCTATTTTAGTTTTTATTAATTTTTAAGTTGGCCACCTGTTATGCGTTCAACCGGGTCACTTTTTATTTCAACAAAAACGCTATTCAAACAACTAACACTTAAAATTAAAGCTCCCAACAACTTCATTTTTGGTTCAAGTGAACAGCAATGAATGCAATTATTTTGAAGAGTTTAACTTAAATTTTTAAATTATATATACATAGGTTAGGGTGTCCCTTATATGGAAGAAAAAAAATTTTTTTTAGATATCGAAATGCATACCCCTTAATTCTTTTTAAACTACCTAAACTTAATCAAATACGAAATTTTATCCTTATATGTTAACATTAACCCGTGCCGACAGAGCCTTGAAGATTATAAAAACCATTGTCTTTAACGCTTACCGTTGTGTATGCATAATAAAATGAAATAAAATGTTTATATTGTATAAAAATAATAATCGAAGAGAAAGTTAGCAACGAGTTATTTATTAATCAAAAGAACAACACAAATCAGGAAGGATATTTTCTTTTAAGGGTCTCTTTTTTACAGTCTGGATACAGATTTCTATGCTCTTATACACAGCGCAGCAAAAATTGTTTT
This sequence comes from Sisyra nigra, assembly GCA_958496155.1. NCBI lineage: Eukaryota > Metazoa > Arthropoda > Insecta > Neuroptera > Sisyridae > Sisyra > Sisyra nigra. Next base: position 55,062,386 of record OY292314.1, read on the forward strand.
TCTTCTTCCTTTGCAGTGACAGAACCATGGAAATCTTACATACGTTTTACAGCTCTTTCAGCTGTATCATTAATGGTCCTTAAAGAAAGCACCCTTATTTTTGCTTGCAAATAGGTTACACCTTCTTCCCATGTAGATTCGGGTCGCTTCAAGAAGTTTGTATCAATGTTTAAACGCGCAAATAAATGTGTGCTTTTATCTCTCATTTTAAAACCAGTCCGTAAACGTGATGGCGGCAAGCAAAGAGTAATAATTCCCTGTAGTTTTTGTTCCAAAAGTACACAGGCTCCTTTCAGTTGCCCTGTATTTGATGCAGTTGTTTCACAACACATTATTTGTACTTTGTCCTCGAGGTCATGAAGTGCAGTTAGAACAGCTTTAGCTTGATTTTGACCGGAAGAGCTTTCCAGTTTGGGCACAGAAAAGTTGTTCCCTTTCTCCAAATGAAATAAGAATTGGCATTCTTCTTTAAAACTACTTAAGTCTAGTCCAGGTAATAATTTTCTATCCCAGTGAACGGTAACCGTTTCAGGCAAATTATTCTGAAAATCTAATTTTATAGCTTCCGCTCTATCTTTTCTATTCTGTGCAAATACGTTGAATAGACGATTTATTTATCGGGAACTCAACACAGCTGAGATCTAGGGCTTCTACTACAGCCTGAAGTATATAGACAGAGTTAATTGACATCTATCTAAAGCGGCAACTACCTCTTTACGGGCCACTGTACCCTGAATTACCATCTTCACAAGATCGGTAAAGCTGACACTAACATATTTCGTCTCTGCTGGAAAGCGGCAGAAACGGCGGTACACATTTTGTGCTCATGTGAGGCAGCTTTCAAAAGAAAACTGCAGCATCTCGGAAAGACGGACATGACTCCTGGCGAGATAGCAACGGCAGCCCCTAGGCAGGTGTTGGCTTTCTTTAAAAGCCTGGAGCTCCCCTAGTAAACACAGAGGGTCACATCACAATAGATCTCTTTGGTCGCAGTGATAAAAGGAAAAAATATCCTGGGACCCGCAAAACGGAAAAAAAACAGCAACTAACTTAGGAGTAATGAAATCTTTCTTTCGTCTTTTTGAAGTTGTTACAGAACTTACCATTTGAGATGTCGATCGCAAGGGTTCCTCAAGGCTTTCGTCAGAGCTGGTAGATTGATTGGGATTTTCTTGCGTTTCGATAAAATCTTCTGAAGTTAAAGATGACGACAAACTTTCAGAATACATTTGCTCATGTCTTTTTTCTCTTCTTTTAATTTTCTCTGTCTTCTTCTTTCTTGGCTAACTTTTTATCTACTCCTACTAAGCATCCTGGACGCCCTGGTTCTCTTTGTTTTTGTAAAAAGATTTTATCTTCTTCTATTTTTATCCATTCCAAAGCATTAATTGCGTGTGCTATATCGAATAAATTATCTAAATTGTTTTGAAAGTCCTGCTCACAGCGCTTGTAAACATCTTGCGTTTTTTTTTAATTTTTTAATTTTTAATAATTTTAATTTTTTAACTCTCTCCAAGCACGGTGAAATTCCAAAATTTTTTTTACACAGTTAGGCACAGCTCTGGCAGGAATTCTAGCTTTTTCCCAAAACATAATACACTCTCCAACGGCAAGATTTACACTTTCATTTACAGTAAATTTAACTTTGCGAATGTTAAAAAAAAGGACTGCAAGAACTTGACGATTAGATGATAACTTTGCTCCAGTTATTTGATGGTTCACGTCACCAACTAAGAAAATACTTTTTTTTATAGCTTCTTAATTCTACTGCCATTTTTTTAAACATTAAAACAATATGTTAATCGCAAAAGTTATTGTGAACAAATGACAAATACGACGGGTGCGCGCCATTAGTTCAGCGTTACCTGTATGAACATGTTTCGATGCAAGTCGGCACGGGTTATCGTTCTCCAAATGAGGTAAAAATTTATTTTCGAGTGTTTTAGGAACATATGAACAAAACTAAGAGGTATGCGTTAAAAAATATACACTTTGAAAAATAAGGGACACCCTAACATAGGTATATGTTAATTTTAACAATGTCCTGGAGTTATTTTCATATTATTTGTGCAACGAAAAGAATTTAAAGGTTATTGTCTTGATATCTAAATAAAAGAATGTTGAAGAAATTTTCTTGGATACTTAAAACAAGTTATTAATTAGTCTTATTAGATGACTAACTTTTTCCATTTTCAACGACTCTTTCAGAAAAACCAGGTGAAAGGAATAAGAATCGAAGGTAAAAAGGATAAATTTGAGTTTTTCTTATTTTGACGACTTAGCTACAAGAAAATAAAAACAAAGAGATTGATAGAAACAATTTACTTTTTCAAAAAAGTCGGTGGATTTTTTGTTTGTTGAAACCTCTACTTTCTGATGATGCAAAAATTTATACACTACAATGTTAAATGATCTCAGAAAATGCAAAAATGTACTTATAACACAATTTTGAACAATTTATTAAAATTTACACTTTAATTATTGCATTTTTTGGGAACTTTAAACATGGTAATGAATATTTTTGCACCATCAGAAAGTAGAGGTCTTAATAAACAAAAAGCTCACCAACTTTTTAAAAAAATTAGATGTTTTGACGTGAGAATTTTCAATTGAAAATTAAGATGTTTTTTCGATATTAAGTTAGTCATTATAAGGTAAAAATATTAATATTTTAAATAAAAAACATATAGTGTATTTAGGACATTAAAAGGTAAGTTTTCACCATATTTCGTGTAATTTTTTTTTTGTAAAAGATCGAAATTATGAACCATAATCTTAGTAATTTGAATTGTTCGAATAAATTTTGAGGTTATGTGAAAAAACTGTTAGTACAAAAGTTGTAGATCTACTTATTGTCTACAACTTTGCTATTTAACTTTTTTACATAGGACTTGTAGTTTTGTCGGAAATCGAGATAAACCTTATAATTTCTTTTAATTGGAATTTCAATATTTATCTTTCAAGTTCTCTTAATTAACCTGTAAATATATGCTGCGAGACGGCACAGTACTTTCTTTTACTTTCATTTATGACACTCACAGCTGGTTAAAAGAACTATAAGTACTTTATAACTATACATATAAACAGAACTATTGTATATGCATACCGCCTATAAACATATGCATAAACGAATTCCCAAGCTTCACCCCAGATCCGCCCTTATTCGAATTTTTCCAGGAAAAAGTTTCAAATAAAAGTTGTAGGCATCAATGAGTCTAAGAACTGTAGAAAGTTTAAGGAAAATCGTTAGAGCCGTTTTCGAAAAAAAAATTGAAAAATCTCCAAAACTCCTAGACTAAAGTGGAGCTTCCGGTTAACCGATTTCAACCAAAAGCTTCGCGGCACTACAAGATGTAATATGCAAGCTAAATTTCAAGTTTGGTAAAATTTGGATGAAGCTTTCGATACGATATGGCTGTCATACACACACACACACACACAGACATTTTTCTAAAGAACAGTTTTTTGGACTCAGGGGACCTCAAAACATGTACTTCCGGTAAAAGCTCGAATTCGAAAATTCGACCCGATTACAATACTTCCTTTATTATAATATAATAGTAAAACAAATTAAAAAAAGTGGTTGCGTGTACTTATGTACGCGCGTGAGACGTTATACTTTTTTGGCATCATTAAAAATGAGTTTTTATTAATTGCATTCAAATAATCAATTTTAAAAAATTGTAAATTAATATTTAATAATTATAATAATATATATATTTAAAGATATAATTATTAAAATTAAAATTAAGAGAAAAATATTTTAATTTATATCAATAAATAATATCCAAAGAAAGCTGCAAGACGTTTATAAAATTTGTCAGGATCATTTTTCTGGTTAACAATTCATGCATGTCATGAAAACAAAGCTTCATAGAAATTGCGAAATAAAGTAAGTACCTACTTGTCAAAGTAAATGTCTCAATCTTATTCATATCTTGTGTTACTAAATTATTATTCTAAGATGGTTGAATCATTTCAGAATCCCAGATTTTGTGATAACTAAGAATATGCATAGAATGCAGACGTCATTTTCATCATTAAATTTCAAATAGTATAACAGTTACTGCAAAATTCGAGAAAAGTAATACATTTTTTTTATATGTGTCATTTGTATATACAAATATTTTCTAAATAAAATATAAATATAATTAAATATATTTAAAGAATTAATAATTTTTAATTTAAATATAAAAATAAGTAAATAAATAAAACAAAAATTTAAATTACGCGCGCGTACTTAAAAATACCGAGCAGTTTTGTGGGCAACTTCATCTTGTTAATTTGTGATGATAAAATAGAACGCTACTAATGCTTCTAAACCGCACCGCAATGCAGACGTCATTTTCATCATTAAACTTCAAAAAGTACCTATAACAGCTACTGAAAAATTCGAGAAAAGTAATAACTTATTTATTTATATTATTCGTCCTTTGTATGTAAATATAATTATTTTTAATTTAAATATAAAAATAAATAAATAAGTAAATAAATACAACAAAAATTCAAATTACGCGCGCCAAGAAACCGTGTGGTTTTGCGGCCAACTTCATTTTGTTAATTTTTGTCTCAAGATGGCCGCCCATCTAAAAATTTCAGTCTCCTCATTTTTTCATAACGCGCCTAAAGAAGTATAACTCCAAAAAAAAACAATAGAAAATTGATATAAGTAATTAATGCTAAGGGTAATTTAAAGAAATTATTTTTATAATTAGTTTTAATTGAGTCATTTTTCTATACTTATTACTGACTTATAGATAGCTGACTTAATTAAATTTTAAAAAAAATTTTTTCCATACAAAAATAACTAATTTGTAACAATTTGGCCGTGAAATATATTCGATAAGAAACCAAACTATGAATGTTTTGAAAGTTTGTAAATTCTGACGTGCCTTTTAGTGCGTAGTTTAATGATGAAAAAAAATTTATTTCAATAATTTAAAAAAAAAATTTAGTTATTTGTTTGTGAAGCTTTTTTAAAAGGGTAAAACGAGATAGTTTTTCATGATACTTGACTTAAATTTGACTTAAAATCAAGTCAATCTCAAGTCAATTATTTGACTTGATATTTGACACAAGATACAACTTGATGAATCCCTAATTTCACTGTTACAAAGTGTATTTTTTACAAGTACATCGAATAGTTAATAAGTCCTTGATTTATAGTTTAAATAATATTCTAGTCTGGAATATAGAAAGTTGGGCTATATATCTGTGTTAGTTTATATGCACACAATGTAATATAAACGCGTCCATATATGCTCTTCCTAATATTATACTAGTGGAAGCATATCAGGTAAATATGAACATACAGCTTGTCAACACAATGCTGTCAGTGTCAATCTCCACGCCACACTCTCTTGAAGTTAAGATATTCAAATAACATCTCCCCTCACTATAGCCGGCTCTATTTGCATATGTTTGTCGTGAAATTTTGCTTAAGAAGATACTAATGAACAGACAATAACCAAATAAGAATCATGTGCTCCATCTACGAGAGAAAGACACTTTAAGTAAATGCATGCATTATGACATTATTGAGTGCATCGTTAAAATTACAACATAATCCAATCCACCAACAACAACTTGAATATACTCAAGTGAAAAATAAGCTCGAGGTCCACTTACTTTAAAAACATAATATAAACGAAATTATTTCTCGAAGACACAGTCCATGAAAAATGGAATTGAATCGTGGCCATCAATGTCAAAGCAATGAATACAAGTATAAGAAAGAAGAATTACTTTTCATAGATGTTCTAAACCCACATAGTGAAGCGACGAATCTTTTCTTGGTGGATATAATAAATTGTAAGGCAGCACAAGTCTTTATTTTCGGATTAACAAATCTTGAAACCAAAAATGTGATTACGACATTGTCTCCGATGTGAATGTAAAAATACGAAGAAAGGAATTGGGGAAAAATAAGAAAAGATGATCGAGCTTTTCTAAGCACTTGATATGTTTTCAGAGGAAATCAGATTTTTTTGTTTGAAGCAATTCCTTCGAAATTTTGTGGTAGAAAAAAAGTCGGGATTGGAAAGATAAAAGATGGGATTTTATGAGGATAAGGCAGGAAGTATTTTTATTTGTGGTCAATTTTGTTTAAATGCTTTTTTTTTTAATTAAATTTGCAAAAGATTAACTACTAGGATATGTGCCCTCGTTCAATACATAGCATTTTAGTAGTTATAGAGAAGATAAAAATCAAATTGTAGATCTTTAAAAAAGCCTTCAAAACCGATAAGTTCATAAGAGTAATGATAATAAACAGGTGTACAAGAACAATAAGAAGAATAAAGGTCACTTTTTGTTAGTGGCGTCGTTGACTATATAGTTGTCCTATACGCCAGTGGTCCTGGGTTCGAATCCCAATGAAAGCCCAAAATTTTTTTTGGGTTTTCGGATTCAACGGTCGCTAATGACCATCGTAGTTGACGCGACCTTAAATTAAAAAAAAAAGAAGAATAAAAATATTAGATATTCTTATGTAGCACTCAACATTGGAAGAAAAAAAATATATGGGGAGGGAATGGGGTAAAATATCATTAAATAAAAAAATATAAATATTTTAAGCAGTTATCTGGTGAAAAGACCAGTTTTTTTATTTTAACAATTTATTTTTTTTACACTACGTTTCGTCGGTGTTATTCCGACTTCATCAAGTATCTTGAAAATTGTTGTACCAAATATAATAAAAATAAAATTTGAATATAAAATTAACAATACAAAATTTCAGGTGTCAAATATTTGACAAGTTATATTTTTATTATATTTGGTATAACAATTTTCAAGATACCTGATGAAGTCGGAATAACACCGACGAAACGTAGTATAAAAAAAAAATTGTTAAAATAAAAAAACTGGTCTTTTCACCAGATAATTGCTTATATTATTTAACTATTAAGACCTGAAAATTAGTATTAAATATAAATAATCATTGAAAGATCAATATGATCGTAAATATTTCATTCCATCACACCTTCTACTCAGCCCCCCCCCGAAGATCACTGAGCAGTAGCTCAACAGTTGTCTGCCTTAGGTCCAAATCTGTCTCCTACAGTGCTCCCTGCTATCTGATCAGGCCCTTACACCCAACCCAAGAGAGGTTGGACAAAAATCACCATATGGAACACATCGCACATTTTGGGGTGTCCTCCTAGGAGTCAGTTATGGGTCGCTCGGGTGTGACCACTGACCAGTTTGTAGCCTGGTTAGCGTCACTTGGTCAGCTTTGTTTTTCGAAAATCCATAAATATTTCCAGGAAAGCCCTACCCGAGTCCCACTTTTTTTGCCAACCCTTAATTAGTATGTCTCTACAGGGGGCTAAGTTTTCTTTTAGATTGGTACTATCCATCGTTGACAGTGGTACTTTCAGAGTTTTAGACATACGTTGTAGGTAAATTAGAAAAGGTCTTAAACTAAATAATTTATTTTGAACTGGAGTTGGGGGTAGTTTTTAATCCAAGAATGGCTTAGATGATCCGGATGGTTCCTTACAAGTTCACGGTATGTATCCATCACAGCTTTTGTATCAGCCCCGTTGTTTTTATGGGTCAAAGCTTTTATTAAGTTCATTCTCCCGGTGCACACCTGTTTGAGGTTTGTCATACAAGAAAATTTATTTCGCTCATGAAGGTTATCCGTTCATGCTGTTCATGGTAATTTTTGGAGCTTTTGGTTCTTTTCTAGACGAGCGAAAGACAATTTCTTTGGTTTTGGTAGCAGAGAAGTACAGACCATTTCTGTGAGATTACTGTGTGCTCCGATTTTGACTATTCATTTTTTATTTCAAAGCTGGTGCTTTCCTTGTGGTTCCATTTTAGTTTGAAGAAAATCATTCACTTCAAAAGGGTTGAAAACTAAGGGATGAAATATCAACTTCTTATTGGATAGCTCGATTTTGATAGTTCTTTTTTTATATTAAAGCTGGTGCTATTTGTGTGGTCCCATTTTAATTTGAAGGAAATCTTTTACTTCTAAGGGATTGAAAACTAAGGGATGAAATATTAACTTTCTATTGGAAAGCTCGATTTTGATAATTCTTTTTTTTTTGTTGGTAGAACATAATTTTAAATTAATCTCATATCCATTTTTATAAAAAAACTCCACACATAAGGGGTTAAAAATTAGGGATGAAATAATAAATTTTTCCTGGCTAACCCATGTGTTCAAAATGTGGACAATTTTGAAATTTTTTTCTCTATTACGTACATCGTACTTTTAAATTGTTCACATTTCAATTTGAAGAAAAAAAGCCACCCCCTAAGGATGAAAATGAAATGAAAAAGATGAAAACCGACTTCAAAATAAATTTAAAAAAAGGGCCATCTATTGGTGCAGTGGCAAGTGCATTAGTTCTCTCCACTTCATGCGTCAAGTGGTTCTGGGTTCGATCCCCATTGAATCCTAGACTTAAGATTCTAGACCTAAGATATACTTGACCAACAGAAAGTTTCTGTGTTTAGACAATCGTGATGTGACCTTAGCTGTTAAAGCGACTTAAAACACCCAAAAAAAAAAATAAATAGATAAATAAATTAAAAATCTTAAACAAAAAATGCACTAAAAAGTAAAAAAAATAATTGCGTATCTTTGCAGTGTCTACAACTAACAAATTATTAGGATGATATAATGTACAACTATTGTTATTTTTAGAGTTTGTGTCAGCTTAGAAAATAAATATTTATGTTCATTTGTAAAACGGTTTAATAAGTTATTGATATTTTGTAGTTTAAGGGTCACTGAATATTATCACAGTACTAGTATAATGTATAAAAGTTAATTTGAAAAATAAATTTCATTCTTGTTTATTGTGAAGTACCAATATAGTCCGTATTTCCTTGGCTGACACCAACTCCAAAAATAACAATAGTTGTACATTATATCTTCCTAATAATTTCTAAGTCGTAGACACTGCAAAGATACGCAGTTATTTTTTTACTTTTAAGTACATTTTTTGTTAAAGATTTTTTATTTATTTTGAAGTCGGTTTTTCATTTTGTTATAATTTTCTATTTTTTAGCAATCTTTTCATTATTAGCGGTAAGAGCTATTGCTAGATCATCAAGTGATAGTAAGTGATTTAAGATATGATTTGCAAGTGATAACATCATTAAAAGCTACCAGAAAGACAGTGGGGCTGAGAATAGACCCTTGTGGTACACTATTTTGAAGATAATAGGTTTGAACTCTGGTCATCATTTTTCTATTTTGAAGGAAATCTTCAATTATTTTTTACATGCGTCCTATGATACCGGTTTTACAGAGGGTCTTCAGAATTTTGTACGTTCAGGCCATATCAAAAGCTTTTGTAACGTCGAAAAATATTTTTGTTAGTCTGAAATCCTCTACCTACCTCATTTTGAAGATAGATTATGTGGTCTGTTTTATTCTATTTTTACGGAACTCATTTTGACTGTCTTGCAAGAAATTTGGATTTTTTGTTGTATTTATTTTCTAATTTATTTATTTTTATATTTAAATTAAAAATAATTATATATACAAATGACACATATTATTAATAAATAAATTATTACTTTTCTCGAATTTTGCAGTAGCTGTTATACTATTTGAAGTTTAATGATGAAAATGACGTCTGCATTCCATGCATATTCTTAGTTATTACGAAATCTGGGATTCTGAAATGATTCAACCATCTTAGAATAATAATTTAGTAACACAAGATATGAATAAGATTAAGACATTTACTTTGACAAGTAGCTACTTACTTTATTTCGCAATTTCTATGAAGCTTTGTTTTTATGACATGCATGAATTGTTAACCAGAAAAATGATCCTGACAAATTTTATAAACTTCTTGAAGCTTTCTTTGGATACTATTTATTGATATAAATTAAAATATTATTCTCTTAACTTTATTTTTAATAATTATATCTTTAAATATATATATATATTATTATTATTAAATATTAAATTACAGTTTTTTAAAATTGATTGTTTGGATAAAATTAATAAAAACTAATCTTTAATGATACCAAAGAAGTATAACTTCTCACGTGCATACATAAGTAGACGCAACCACTTTTTTAATCTATTTGCTGTAGAACTTTAAAAATCTGTTCCGTGTTTAAGTATTGGTATGATGATCGAAGTTTTCCAGGATTTTGGGAAAACTCCTCTTCTTCAGATAATTTGAAGTATTTTGTGTACTTAGGTATTTAATGACTGACGGATTCAAAATTTTCAAATGTATGAAATAAACGAAGCTTTTAAAAATAGCAATTTAAATTTAAAAGCTTACGATAAAATTTTCCACTTAGTATCAATTTTATTTGAGTTTGCACAAAGAGATGTAATTTGTTTTCTCCTAAGAATTCTATTAGTGCAAAATTGAATGCAACTTTGTGAAATCTATCCAAAGAACGAGTCTACAAGATAATTAAAAATGACGTTTTAAGCGCGTCGCAGCCTCCCTCACGTACCCATATATACCATATATCTGTTATGGAGCAATGGAAATTCTAACAAATCATGCTTCTTAATTACCACGACGTTTGGATTCGAAATTAATGGATCGGAACGCGATTTATTAACGAGACATTATCTCGTCCCCTAATAAGGCCATTTATAACGTGAAAGACATTCTCGAAATTTATTGTTAATTATAAATTTTTAATCGAACCACTTAAAAACGAAAAACCACACCAACAATCAAATCACCGCAATAAATGTTTTAATTTAAACACTTTCAATTTCTATATCTAATAAAACGACCAAATTGCTTTGACATATATTTACGAGACTATACGAATTAGTTTTATCACCATTATTTCGATGTGTGTTCGCAAATTGCACGCGTTTACTTATTTCACATTTTTATTCAAGGCCACAACGAGAAAATCAATAGGGAAATTAACATAGAGAGTTCACGAAACAACCCACTGAGGAAACAAAGGAAAATATACAAGCCAAGAAATTATAACATTTGTAACTATAGAGGAACGAAAGAAAAAACGTTAGTAACTATATTGGGTATATTAAAGTCTTGAACAGACGAAAACTTTTTTTAAAAGAATTTAAGCTTTGCCCAATTTAATGCTTAAAAACACCTTTTAAATTAGTCTACCTGTGTCTACAATTTAATATTTAAAAAAAAAATTTTACCAAGAAAAATTTCTTATTTTTAAAATTTCATATTATAATTAGCAAATTCAATTCCATTTTCGCCATTTAATTTAATTTAACATGAAATAATGAACGGCGTAGACATTAAAAACAATAAACATGAAGTCGTTAAAGTTAAAAAGCACTTTTTTAATTAATTTTAAGAACTTTTTCTTCTTGGTAAACAATTATAAAAATTAACGAGTTTTTTTTTTGTAGTTTTGAATTTCAAAACAATTAATTAATTAATTTTTTTGTTGTTTAATATATTAAAGGAGGGTTAATTTCGAGACATTAATCAGAGAGAAAAAAAAACAAACACCAACATTTAGGGTTAATTTGCGACCCTTTTCTCAATTAAGACTTGAAACTAGATATGGCCTAGTCCATTTGGAGCAATGGACGTTGAAAAGAAGCAAATGAAGCTATTACGACATTGGAACCGTAAGGAAGTGATAAAATTTACATTCAACAAAGTAAACGTACGCATGCATAATGTATTGTTGTTAGATGGCATCACGCAACATTAATAAAAATAATTATCGTTTGTGGGTGGGTTGTGAGGTTCGTTACAATGTCTAACGAAATTTTTATTCAAACAAAGTAAATAAAAGCTCAACATTCGCTTAGAATGTATCAAATATACATTTAGGGTACACAATATTTTTAAAAAAGTGGTTGCGTGTACTTATGTACGCGCGTGAGAAGTTATACATCTTTGGCATCATTAAAAATTAGTTTTTATTAATTGCATTCAAATAATCAATTTTAAAAAACTGTAAAATAATATTTAATAATAATAATAATATATATAATTAAAGATATAATTATTAAAAATAAAATTAAGAGAATAATATTTTAATTTATATCAATAAATAATATCCAAAAAATACTGCAAGACGTTTATAAAATTTGTCAGGATCATTTTTCTGGTTAACAATTCATGCATGTCATGAAAATGAAGCTTCATAGAAATTGCGAAATAAAGTAAGAAGGTACTTGTCAAAGTAAATGTCTTAATCTTATTCATATTTTGTGTTACTAAATTATTATTCTAAGATGGTTGAATCATTTCAGAATCCTAGATTTCGTGATAACTAAGAATATGCATGGAATGCAGACATCATTTTCATCATTAAATTTCAAATAGTATAACAGCTACTGTAAAATTCGAGAAAAGTAATAAATTATTTTTTAATAATATGTGTCATTTGTATATATAAATATTGTCTAAATAAAATATAATAAATATATTTAAAGAATTTATTATTTTTAACTTAAATATAAAAATAAGTGTATAAGTAAATAAATGCAACAAAAATTCAAATTACACGCGCCTAGTTAAAAATACCGAGCCGTTTTGCGGGCAACTTCATCTTGTTAATTTGTGACGATAAAACAGAACGCTACTAATGCTTCTAAAACAGCGCCGCCATGCAGACGTCATTTTCATCATTAAACTTCAAATAGTACCTATAACAGCTACTGCAAAATTCGAGAAAAGTAATAACATATTTATTAATAATATATGTCATTTGTATATATAATTATTTTTAATTTAAATATAAAAATAAATAAATTAGAAAAAAAAATACAACAAAAATTCAAATTACGCGCGCCAGGAGACCCACTGGTTTTGCGACTAACTTCATTTTGTTTAATTTTATCTTAAAATGCGCGCACATCTTAAAATTTCACTCTCATCATTTTTTCATAACGCGCCTAAAAAAGTATAACTTCAAAAACTTCCTCGACAATCCAAATTTCTTCCAAGACAGTCAAAATGAGTGTCGTAAAAATAGAATAAAACAAACCACATCATTTATCTTCAAAATGAAGTAGGTAGAGGATTTCAGACTAACAAAAATCTTTTTCGGAGTAAAAAATAAAATTAAGAGAATGATTTTTTAATTTATATCAATAAATAATATCCAAATAAAGCTGCAAGACGTTTATAAAATTTGTCAGGATCGTTTTTATGGTTAACAATTCATGCATGTCATGAAAATGAAGCTTCATAGAAATTGCAAAATAAAGTAAGTAGCTACTTTTCAAAGTAAATGTCTTTATCTTATTCTTGTTTTACCAAATTATTATTCTAAGATGGTTGAATCATTTCAGAATCCCCGATTTTATGATAACTAAGAATATGCATGGAATGCAGACGTCATTTTCATCATTAAATTTCAAATAGTATAACAGCTACTGCAAAATTCGAGAAAAGTAATAACTTATTTTTTAATAATATGTGTCATTTGTATATATAAATATTGTCTAAATAAAATATAATAAATATATTTAAAGCATTTATTATTTTTACTTTTAATATAAAAATAAGTAAATAAATAAAACAAAAATTCAAATTACGCGCGCCTAGTTAAAAATACCGAGCCGTTTTGCTTCCAACTTTATCTTGTTAATTTTGATGATAAAATAGAACGCTACTAATGTTTCTAAAACCGCGCCGCGATGCATGGAATGCAGACGTCATTTTCATCACTAAACTTCAAATTGTATAACAGCTACTGCAAAATTCGAGAAAAAAAAATTTATTTATTTATAATATGTGTCATTTGTATATAATTATTTTTTATTTAAATATAAAAATAAATAAATAAGTAAATAAATAAAACAAAAATTCAAATTACGCGCGCCAAGAAACCGAGTTGTTTTGCGGCCAACTTCATTTTGTTAATTTTTGTCTCAAGATGGCCGCCCATCTAAAAATGTCACTCTCATCATTTTTTCATAACGTGCCTAAAGAAGTATAACTTCAAAAAAGTTTACTTCTTTTGTTTCCGTTTGTTGATCTAGAACAAGTGTTTGTCGCATTTTTTTTTATCTCCCTTAATTGGCCATCAGCATCTGGGTCCTTTTATCCAATTTGATGGCTAGAATTTGTAGCCTTATGTCTGACTTTGGTCACCTGGCACCCTCCTCTTTAGCCATCTTGAACCTTGATCTTGATGGTACCGCAAATTAAAACCAGTTTTAAAAATACAAAATTGTTAAACGTCCACTTAATGGTTAAAGCAGTTTGCTCTTTCCGCTGCATGCGTCGGTGCTACTGGGTTCGATCCCTGTCGAATCCCTAGATAAAAGATCTAAGATTTACATGACCTACAGAAATCTTCTGTGTGAAGACAGTCGTGATATGACCTGAGATGTTAAAGTAATTTTAAACACCAAAAAAGTTTATTTTTTTAAATTTTAATTGTTCTTCCCGGATCAGCAGTAGTCCGGGATACATAGGCTTGTTCGTTTCGTTCACGTTATGTCCACAATATGGGTGTACAGCTCTTCTTGGTTACACAACACTTTAAATAAGGATTATTTTGAATTGTCCTATTGAACTAACTTTCCTCAACCAAATTTTAAGGTATCTTATTTTTAATCTCCTCGTTTCAGGTTTGAAGCCTTATTGGAGAGGGATTGCGTTAGGACAGCTAGTAAGTCTGAAAGACAGTCCGGTCGATAAGCCGTTGGGATATCGTATTCTCTACGCAGCTGGTTGTTTCGTACGAAGCATGAATCCCTTGTTGCTATCTTTATTACCTTATTCTGTAGTGCTTGGAACTATTAACAGCAGTATAGATGTAACCAAGCTTTTGTACAGTAGCATAGCACATTCGACTCTAAGTGAGGACATCTTGTTCATGATTGGATAACCTTGTAAGTGCAACTGTAATTTATGTGTATATGCCAGCTCAACCTGGTGTCTAAGTACACTCCAAGATACTTCACAGCTTCTAAATTGAGTTTCCATGTTATCGTTGTTTAGCTTATCTACAATTCTCGAGGTCGTCTAAGGGTGACAATTTTTGACTCGCATTTACTAGGATTTGGTGTTACTTGCCATTGCTCCATCCATCCACATAAAGAATTAATGATTTCTTGGCCTCTTTTCAGCATCCTGTGCCATCACTGTTGTATCATCGGCATAGATAAACAATGTGTCTTTGATGTCCTCAGGTAGTTCGCTGGTGTAAAAGTTGTATAAGGTTGGTCCTAAAATAGAAACTTGGGTAACTGCCTTAATAACTCTTTCCGCTGATTTAGCTTATGCAACTATAACCTGGACACTTCTGTCTTCTAAGAGAGGAGTCTAGTATTGTCGTTATGTATTCTGGAAATGGCGATTTTTTTAATTAATTTGTAATCTGTCCTTTGACCACCTAAGAGAGGTATCTTAAGGTGTTAGTGGTTCTCTGATTGGTAACTTCAGAAATGAGGCGCGATTCAGCCTTCGATGGTGGCTGGAATTATCCAGGAGGTTGAAAGCCAGATAGGGTGTTCGTTCAGTCTCTGCTAGTATTTTTGACTGAACATGGCTATCTCACTCCTCACTGTAGCCACTTTGAGGTCCCGATAGATGGCGTGGTTGAAGACGAACCAAGGGGCGTCAGTTATTATCCTCAGAGTTTGGAAGCGCTGAATCTTGTCCACATTGGAGTTACTGGAGGCTCTCCACAGCTGTATCCCATATGTCCAGATGAGTTTAAGTATGGACTTGAATATTGTTAATTTGCTGTTCAGGGACAGTTGGGACTTTCTTCTCAGTAGCCACCACAGTTTCCGGGTAATGATATTCAGTTGGTTGCGTTTGTAGAAGATGTATTTAGACCAGGTGAGACGTCTACCCAGGTGCATTCCAAGGTACTTGGCCTCCATAACCCGGGGTATTTCAGGGCCATTTAGTGAGAGAGGAGGACAAGTTTCCCTTCTTGTGGTGAATATCAGGTGGACAAACTTGGTCTCGTTAATGGTGATTCCACTAGCAGAACCACAGCTAGATATGTCTTCTCCTCGAAACCATGAATAATTACTTCTGATAGTCGAAACAACAGCTGAAGAGTAGTTGAGTGATTCGGTCTAAAAACAAATTATGTTTTTGACACTCTTCTAACTTTAAACTAGGTCTCTTAAAGAAAGCTATCAAAAATGTTCATAGTAAAACTAAGATTTTTAAGTCAAACATTAAATGAAGTTTTTCTCTAGTTTAAAGTAAGATAAAAAAGCTTCATTTAAGGAATACAGTAAAAATTTATTTTCTTAATCTTTTTCGTAAAGAATATCTTGAAAAACGTTTTCATCTATTTATTTGAAATATGTCATTCAAATGCTTGAAAATTATTACTTATAGGAAAGTAATGAAAATTTTGACTTGATTCACTCAAAAAAAAAATGTTTTTTCTTGTTGTGAGTTATTTGATTACATTTATTGTGTATATTTAGGTGATTTTTTTTTCATTATATGCTCGTTCTATTTTATATTGACGTAAATCACGTGAAACAGTTAGCGAATTGTTGATGGGCTTTTCGTTTGGCCGAAATTATTCAAATTAAGTCGATTTTTTCCTCGCAAACTACATAATGCCATGCTCTGTATTCATCCAATTCAATTATCCGGTTGTATTTATTTTCATCCGGAGACAATCGATACAAGCGAATCCGGCTTACATGCCACCGAAAACGCCTCATATCTTCGCTCATCGCTAAACTGGGTGAATGCCAACTGTGTATATTATGTGCACTTGCCCACTTATCCTTTTCTATATCCCCGTAGACATCACTCAAATTCATAAATGGTATTGTCTCAGGATTTTTTATGTGTTCCGTTTATAGTTGGTACACATCATTGACGACTCACCGTGGAAAATAGGCAAGAGGACCAAATCAAAAATTTTTCCTCAAATCCACAATGGGACAGAACTCAAGTTCGTGAATGAATAATTTTTTTATAAACGGAAATTGCATATTAACAATCGGTCTGCAGAAAGTTCAACACATGCTTTTTGATTCTTGGAATTTACATCTTACTTTCATAGCACCAAATTGATGAAATAAATCATTTTAAATGTACCAAAGATCAGATAATTAGCATTAACGCAATTAAATGTTAATTTCAATTCAATTCTTGTTTACAAAATATTAAATAGCTAATGTGAAATTGTTTGTTACCATGGAAACATAAAGCGACAGATCTGACGTCACATTTTTCATTAAAATTATATTTTAATCGTTTTTAGTATTTTCCGTTACTTATTATTTATGTTTCTCACCGTTTAAACTTTTTCTGAACGTCCACAAATATTTCAAGACAAAAATCAGCAAAATCGGCCCAGCCATTCTCGAGTTTTAGCGAGACTAACGAACAGCTTCATATATATACTAGCTGGTCCCCGCCCGCTTCGCTGAGCGTATCTAAATTATACTGATTGAATAATAGAAACTTTCATCCCATCAACAAAAAAAGACAGATAGATATTTCTAGATCTTTGATTCATAGAAAGTTCATGAAAATTTGATAAACTACTTTTCCAGGAAGATATTCCATATAGCTATCTAGAAGAGCTATCTTATAGGTTTTATACGTTTTTATGAATATTATAAAATACCTTTACTTGTGTTCTTTAAGTAGCAATACAATTCGAAAATGTTGAATGAATTATATACTTAACTGAGTTTTTCGCCAAGTTCATTTTTTTCAATATTTCAAAAAGTTGAGTACGTGGAGTAATTGTTGACTGTTTGAATATAATTTAACAAGTTTATTTCTAAACATTATAGACATTCAAAAATTAACAATGAAAGAAGTTTCAATGTTTCAAAAATTTTCATTATTAATTTATCGATGTTATCGGATTAAAAATCATATTTTGCAGTAAAAATTGTCATTTTTATTTCAACTTTTTTGGAGTGATTGTGTTAAAACGCTATTTCACGAACTTTAGAGAAAGCTTTTTTAAAAACACGATCCCTGCAGGATAAGTACAATTGTTATGCTATCTTTTGAGAACCGTGCATTATTCTAGCATACGAATTAATAATCTATATTATTCTCTGACCTTTAAACTACCCTATTGTAAAAAATCATGTCAATCTTTTGCTCTATGACAAACAAAAAATAATCTATCCCACGGGAGTAGTACATTTTTTCTGGATATAAAAGAGATCAGGCCTTCTTGAGGATAATGCGCTAGAACTTTATGTCACGTACTTTAACGAAACTTCTATTAAATACACGGTTCCTGTAAGATACAATTGTCTTGTTATCCCACGGGAAGAGTACAATTATGCCGATTTTTTGCTCTATGAAAAATAAAAACGTATCTAGCCCACGGACCCGTACATTTTCCCTGGATAAAAGGTAGACCAATTCTTCTTGAGCAAAATTCGTTAAAACGCTTATCCATGAACTTTTACGAAACTCCTTTTAAATATTCAGTTCCTGAAGGATACAATTCTTATCCTATCCTACGGGAACCGTACTATATTCTGACATAAAAGGTAGCCTATATTTATTCTCTGACTCTCAATTAACCACCACATTGTAAGAAATTATGGTAATCTTTTGCTCTGTGAAAAATAAAAACATATCTATCCTACGGGAACCGCACATTTTTCCTGGATACAAATAAGACTGTAGGATAAGAAAATTATTTTTTGCCTTTAGGACATTTTGAGTTATTACTATTAACACATTATAATCAGCTAACAACGTTTAGTTTCAGCATGATTTTCCCTATAAACCAGTTTCCTATTTTTCCGTTGAAATGAGAAGTTTTTCCGAAATAAAACGTAATCTAGATAATGATTCGCATAATTAGCTATCATCATGCTTAAATATGACCAATATTCATTTTCAGCTAAAAATGTATAGTTAATGCATAATTTTTATTCCAACCCGTTTTTCAATTTCCCAATTAAAAGTACTCTATTTAATCACTCAGATTGTCATTTATCATCATACCAAATTTTATCAAAAACCTTATTTATTTGGGTAAGAATTAATAATATGTTTCTAAAAACAATTTCGCAAATAATGATTTATTTTTGAAACAACTTTAGTAGCCATTAAAAAGGTTATAGCGGGCCAACCTTAAAAATTAGACATATATCGTCGCGGACTTTTTTTTAGAACTTTTTAAGAGGAACAATTTTGCTACATATGATTTTTACCTAACTTTAACCATTTACGCAGGGCAGGCAACAAACGCTCTCAAAAGGAAAAAAATGTTCCTACTTTTTGCAAAATTTTCCATTGATGCTCTGCTGCTATTGGTCGTAGCGTGATGTCGTATAGCCTAAAGCCTTCGTCGATAATTAGGCTATCCAACACAAAAAGAATTTTTCAATTCGAACCAGTAGTTCCAGAGATTACCGCGTTTAACCAAACAGTCAAACAAACAAACTCTTCAATTTTATATATTAGTATAGATATATATATATATATATATATATATAGATAATTGTAATTATCAGCACCAATCATCTACCAGAAGCTCTACTTAGAAATTAAAAACTCGAAACTACTTATAAAATAGCCTCATATCTCAATTAGCTTGAGGCCATATCAAGTCTAAATCAGGCCCTGACCAAGATTTCATGATTTAAAAAATTAGCTTGTTGCTGATATTTTCAAGCCTGAAAATTTTTCAAATAACCAAATAGCAAAAAACAATTATCATGATTCGTTTTACTTTGTTTCGATTAGAACTTGCATTTTTCACAGTGAAAGCACATAAAGTTCAACTTGAAAATCACTCCGGTTTTCTTGTTTTTTTTTTTTATATTAAATGAGTCTAAAATGAAAAAAAGCTTGACATATTTTCAGGTACCTATATATAATATTTGAAAGGCTTGAATGAGAAATTATAAACAAGTCACAATATTTCACTCGCTTTTCATATCACTTTATCCCTGAGCCCCATTTTTTTTTCATTCTTCGTCATAATTGTATCATTGAAGAAGCGAAAAAATCCCGTACGGAAATTTAAAACATAAAACGTGGGGGTGGAAGAAAAGCAACGAGTTCCTATATATGTTTATGTAACGCTCAAGTTTGGAAGGGAAAAAAAAGCAAGGAATTGAAAAGTAATATTGAGGTCACACCAGTTAGTGTGTGTTGATTGTGCAACAACCCAACAACAAACCCCATTTATTATTCATGATTACAATTTTCTATTGTATGCTTGGCGTTTTTATGAAAAAAAAAAAAAAAAACAACAAAGTTGCGTTACGTTACACAGGTATTTGTTATGGATACAAAAACGCACAATTTCGGTGGTTCTATTAAATATTCACGGGACGTGAACCAAAATTAAACACATAACAACAAACGCAATCTGGCAAATCTAGTAGATATTTATTATTTTAAGAGTTGTTCGAGAGAAATACAAATTGTGCTCGGGAGAATTGAGTGCGTTTCAGTGGAAAATTGAAGCTGTCTTGGATCAAATATCTATAATTTTATATTTTCCAACGATAAATTTCCCAATTTAGTATAAATTTCTGTATATGAGATTGTATCAAATAATTCCCGGAAAGATTTTTTTGAAGATATACTTCTTTAGGCGCGTTATGAAAAAATGATGAGGGTGAAATTTTAAGATGCGCGCGCATTTTCAGCCAAAAATTAACAAAATGAAGTTAGTCGCAAAACTATTGGGTTTCCTGGCGCGCGTAATTTGAATTTTTGTTGTATTTATTTTCTAATTTATTTATTTTTATATTTAAATTAAAAATAATAATATATACAAATGATACATATTATTAAAAAATAAGTTATTACTTTTCTCGAATTTTGCAGTAGCTGTTTTACTATTTGAAGTTTAATGATGAAAATGACGTCTGCATTCCATGCATATTCTTAGTTATCACGAAATCTGGGATTCTGAAATGATTCAACCATCTAAGAATAATAATTTACTAACACAAGATATGAATAAGATTAAGACATTTACTTTGACAAGTAGCTACATACTTTATTTCGCAATTTCTATGAAGCTTCGTTTTCATGACATGCATGAATTGTTAACCATAAAAATGATCCTGACAAATTTTACAAACGTCTTTCAGCTTTCTTTGGATATATTTTATTGATACAAATTAAAATATTATTCTCTTAATTTTATTCTTAATAGTTATATCTTTAAATATATATAGTATTATTATTATTATTATTAAATATTAAATTACAGTTTTTTAAAATTGATTATTTGAATTAAATTAATACAAACTAATTTTTAATGATACCAAAGAAGTATAACTTCTCACGCGCGTACATAAGTACACGCAACCACTTTTTTTTCTACGCCACTGAGTATAGGTACGAAGGATAACCTCTAAAATCACATTCGATAACATTTTTACTGAGTTTTTTTTTTTTTTGGGTGTTTAAAGTCGCTTTAACATCTAAGGTCATATCACGACTGTAAAAGCATAGAGAATTTCTGGTTGGTCAATTTTTACTTAGGTCTAGGATTCAATGGGGATCGAACCCAGAACCACTGACGCATGAAGCGGAGAGAGTAATTGCTCTAACCACAGCGCCAATAGGTGTTTTTTACTGAGTTTGTATCATAATTGCTCATCGTTTGGTCGCCTACGATTTTAAATTTAAAGTTCGCATGATTGTGAAGTTTTTAACTAAACTAGAATGGAGAGAACGGACCTTATTAAAAATTTAGAGAAAGTTTACGGGGAGAATGCTGCGAAGTTTATGAATGGATAAAGCGGCTCAAAGAGGGTAGAGAACCACTTCAAGACGACGATCGCAGTGGAAAACCAGCAACGTCAATCGCTGAAGAAAATGTGGCCTCTGTCCAGGACATTTTAGAACAGGTTCCACGTGTTTCACACTACCTATGATTGTAAGACAATTGCAGTTTTCATATTGTCCATTGTCACTGATAGATGAGACTTGAGTAGCCGTTGGGTACCTCAGAACTCATGATAACACGAGTCAATGCTTTAAACTGTTTAAACAACTTTGATGCAGATCCTTGAGATTTTCTTTCCTGCTTAGTAACCGGGGTAAAACCTGGATTTACCAATATGACTCGGAAAGTAAAATCCAGTTCAATAAGTGACTACTTAATGGTTCAAGTGGACCCCATTAAATTTCGTGCAATGAGATTTATGAAAAACGTTTTGGCGACGCGGACGGTGTTTTGGGACAGTAAGGGCGTAATTTTAGGTGACTTTTCAGAAGACAGTAGGACTGTTACTAAAAAGCCTGATCCATGAAAATCCATGATGCACAAGTGGTTAAGCTGTCTGTTAGTTACGATACTGTTTGATCAGAGATCCACTTCTTTACTCGAATTTAAGCTACTTGAATTAAATCTGGCCTTGTCGGCAACTCTTGAAGGACCTGGCAAAGCACAACAGAGTCAAACTTGGTTGGGTGCCGAGGCATTAGGGAGTTGAGGGAATTGAAGAAGCTGATGCTTGCGCAAGGGCTAGCTCGATGACCCCACTCGTGAGCCCGGACCCTGGAGTGGGGATCACCAAATCTGCTGTCAACAGGTGGGTAATCAAAAGTCGGCTTAGACGGCAGCAAAATAAAAATTTTGGCAAGAAATTCCTGTTCAGAAGCTCAGAAAAAGAATCTTGGGGGTAATCTTCTCCTCGTTCACAGCTGAGGTTTTACGGCTGGGAAGGAACCAACTCAGGAAAGTAACGGTACTGATAACCGGATCCTGTGGACTGAGAAAGGATCTGGAGACTATTGGGGTGCCTCAACTAGACCTCAATTTCAGATTGTGTGGGGATTGGGAGTAAACTGCGACCCATTCATTTTTGACTGCAAAGCCCTCACAAAGTGGGGACACCTGTATGGGATAAATGACGCCCAAACAGGTACAAATCGCGCAAGCTTAGTACAGGAACTGAATCTGGAATAAGCAAGAACCTTAGTACAACAGGGATACGTGAGCAGAACAGAAGTACAATAAGCCTAAGGCTGCGGTGCGGCGGGAACGAGTCCTAACCTGGTTTTTGGCTAACGGAAAAAAAAGGGTTATCGCTGAGGGTTCATTTCTAAAGCAAAACGTGCAATTAGCCAATGGTTCCCATCACAGCCTTCAGGATTTTATAAGTTTAAAGTGTTTCAAACTAGATGGTGCTTGTGTAGAAAATAATTTCCGCGAATTATTTGATATACCCTCAATAGTATAACTGTTCTGGACGTATGAAATCGAACTTTGGGGCACTGCTAGCAGCTCCAGTATTGGCATCATACAGAGGTTTCAGTACAAGGTGTTGCGACTAATTGTCGATTCCCCATGGTACATCACCAACGAGGACATCCATAAGGACCTGAGTTTGAGTGCCGTCAGGGAGGAGGCAGCCTAAACGATCATCCTAGCCACCTGGCTGTTTACCTCCTCGACAATAGTGAGGATTCCACTAAACTGATACCCGTGTGATTTTTGGAGCGGTCCTACAGGTAGCAGTACACCAGCCACCCCCTCTAGGGTCACCCTAGGGTGACCCCATTCATACGTTCACCAGATTAGCGTATTTTCTTGGGACAGACTCCGAAATAAATCATAAAGAAAAAAAACCCTCGTATATAACAGCACCTTGATTGATTTAGATCTTAGGATTTGAATGCTTAAGACTGAACCTGACTGAATTTTCAATTTTTCACTCATTAGTCTCTTAAGTTTCGAAATCCAGGAATTTCCGGTAACCTTTTGTTCAAAATGCATCCGATTTGCGTGTTATACTGACGGCTCGTTACACTAAACCCGTTTCGAACCCAATTTCTCAGTCGTTCATTGACAATCTCGCTTTCCGCAAATGTGATTCGTATCGAAGCGTCGATTTTATCATACGCTATATCGACAATATTTTATCAACTCTAATATCTGTAAAAAGATACCGACAATTGATGTCAATCGATTTGCATATGATCGAAAATGTTATATATGCATGTATATCGCGACAGAAGCGATTGTCTGATGGGAATCTCGACGTTCCACTTGCATCCTCCCGTGATATATTGGCGTCTCAACTATTTTCCATGCACATGTAGAGGTAAACGTGCAACGTGCTGCAAAGCTCGTTATTTAAAGCCAAACATCAGAGCAACACAAACATTAACTTTCTCTCATGAAAAGCTCACTCTTTGAAAGGCATTATCATATCCTTTTATCTTCAAATGAATACCGTTGCTGAAGAAGACGAGAAAAAAAATTCATTTGATACCGATAAAAAGCTCGTCAAAATAATCGGTTTTTCGATTTTGCGTTAACAATAATTGATTAATTAAATTAAATTAGTCGATTTTCAATTAGCGGCAATCGAACAAAAATCCAATTAATTGGTTTTTGGTTAAAACCGTTTCGTTTACGATATTGCTTTTAAAGGGTACGAGTACAATTTTTATGGGGCGAGATTAACGTTAAAGCTTTTTTTTTTTTGAAAAGAATTGTTATTGGATGGTGTTTTATCAAAGAGACAACACACGAAGCTTTTTTAGACTATTTGTATTATTATTGGATTGTAGCCAATTTATTCATCATGAAAATGGGTGCTCGTCCATAGAAGGTCTTTGGTTTTGGACGGGCTTCTTACAGTTAATGGTTTAAACCAGTGATTTTCAACCTTTAAGAAGTTACGGTGCACATTTGATAATGGGAAAAAGTGGCGGTGCATCGGAATTAAAATATCAAAAAATAAATGGATATAATTTTTATTATATATTTGAAAAAAAATTGTTAAATACATAACTTCTCGTATTTTTAACCCATTTCAAAAAAAAAGGATGTTCTCAATTCGAATGTATTTTTTATGTTTGTTACCTCAGAACTTTCGACTGGGTGGGGCGATTTTGATGATTTTTTTTTATCTGAAAGCTGGTGCTTCCTGTGTGGTACCATTTTAATTTGAAGGAAATCGTTCGCTTTTAAGGGGTTGAAAACTAAGGGATTAAATACTAACTTCTTATTGGATAGCTCGATTTTGATAATTCTTTTTTTATTTGAAAGCTGGTGTTTTCGTATGGTTCCAATAAAATTTGAAGGAAATCTATCACTTTTAAGGGGTTGAAAACTAAGGGATGATATATTAACTTCTTATTGGAAAGCTCGATTTTGATATTTTTTTTTATATTTTGGTAGAACACAATTTTTAAGTAATCTCATATCCATTTTTTAAAAAAAAAACTCCACTCATAAGGGGTTAAAAATTAGGTATGAAACAATGAAATTTTCTTGGCTAACCCGATTTTGATAATTTTGTTTTTTTTTTATGTACATTATACTTTTAAATTATTCACATTTCAATTTGAAGAAAAAAATCCACCTACAAACGATGAAAATAGGGGATGAAGTAGTGACGTTTAACAGAATCATAGAATTTTGATGTTTTTTCTATTCCTTTTAGTTTCTTTCATTAAATTTAAAAGGAAAAAATTTCAACCCTTAAGGGGGTATTCTTGTCTAGAGGCCCGAATTTCGAGCGTTTTTTGGCAATTGATAAAAATAAGCATTTGAAATTTTTTTAGTATATACATTTTTTTATCATTTGTTTATTTATATTTAGAGAAAACACAAAATTAATTTTAAAAAAATTTGTTTTTTTCATTGAGTTATGTGTCTATGAAGTAGAGGGGAAAAAAAGACCGTGTTCTCGTCGCCATGATTTCTACCCTTGTGGTCATTTGAAAAATAAAACAATGATGGATTTTTGATAAGTACAAATGTCGCTATCGCATAAACCTCCAAAACTGAAAAAAAAAAAAATTCTTTTCATAAAATGGCGGCTACTCAAAAATAAAAGTCGATTTTTTCACTCATTTTTTAACTTTGTCGAATTTTTAAAAATATTACAAATTTTAAAATTTTCAATTTTTGTTTGTTCATGCGATAGAGAGATATTTAAAGAATACTCATAATAAAGTTCAAGTAAATCGGCCGATTAGAACTTGAGATATTGTGGCTATTGCATAGAAAAAAGTAGTTTCGAGAAATACGCGTTTAAAGTTTTACGTTAAGTCTCAACCAGTTTAGTTGCCACGACACTAAGACGGCTAAAACTTCGAAAATAATTTGAATTTTGAAAAATCATTTTAGGGAGATAATTTTGAATATATAAACTATCGGATTATGAAAAAAAAAATTAAGATTATTTCAAATTTCTAGACTATAATACCCTATAATAAGAGCAAAAGGAGATGAAATTGTATTTTTTAACATTTAACGGCGCTGCTAAATAAAGATTATAACAAAATAAAAAACCGACTTAAAATAAATAAAAACTCTTAAACAAAAAATGCACCAAAAAATAAAAAAAAATATTTGCGTTTCCTTGCAGTGTCTACAACTTACAAATTAGTAGAATGATATAATGTACAACTATTGTTATTTTTGGAGTTTATTTAAGTATATAAAAAATAGACTTTTTTGGTTTTCACCATTTTGCGGATTTTTTGGTTTTTATTTTTTTGCGAAATTTTTCATTTTCAACAATTTTTTCGTGATGCACCGGTTGAGAACCACTGGTTGAAGCTAAAAATTTTCTAGTTTAAGAAAAATATTTTTAAGCGAAATAAATTCGCATTAAATATTATAAAGCTTCACGTGATAACGATGAAGTACCAATGTAGGCATATAAAGTACATAAAGCTCTCTCTCGCGACGCGCCAACTTATGAAGCTTTTCTAGCTACAACAGTCAACTACTTTCTTGTGATGATATAAAGAGAATTTTTAATGTATTTCCGACATATTTTCACGGATATACAAATACACATGTTGTGATATTATTACCCACTGACTAGAAACAGCGCTTTCAAAGGAATAGATTATTGCCACGTTAAATTTGCGAAAGCTCATCGGTGTACGTGTATGTATTATATTTAAATGGGAAAAGCTTCGAATGGTTCCATACTGGGTCGAAAATGAGGTACGAAGGGTGTGATTTTAAAACAAATTGCAAATCATACAAATGGTGAACGACTTTCATCACTTTCATAATAATTTACGGGGCAATGTGTATGTGTGTGTGTGTGTGTGTACGTGTACTCGACATCACGGAATAATCACAATATGAAAGCCTTTCTCTCACTCGGCACGAGTGCGTTCCTTTAATCCTATCTTTATAAATAATTTACACACGCGAAACAAGATGAATTTTTTGACTGTGAAAAGGTTTTTTTATGAATATTTTTATTAGATATAAATGGAAATCGCTTTATATATATATATAAAAAAAAAAAAATTTCCTGTCAGTGGTATAAAACTCGCTCATCACAGATTTTGATGTGATTGCCCGACGAAATTATGCAATAATTCGCCTCGACTAATTCGATATAATTAATTTTTTTTTCCTAAATATAAGCTCGTGTGTTACGTTAAGCTTTATCTTTCATTATAAAAAAAAATATATTTGAGGGGGAAATTTTAATTTTAAACTTAGGGTTGAAAAAATAAATTTTTATTGCGAAAAATCGTTGGCTTTATTTTTTTTTATTGTTAATTTATCAGATTGTATACAAATGTATAAAGAATGAAAGTTGGTGTTAAATTCACTCACTTCTTCACTAAGCGGTTTAATACAATAAGAATTTTTTTAAAATATTATTTTTGTAATTAGACTAAAGAAAATAATTTTTGGAGACAAAAAAATTTAAAAAAGAGAATATAACAAAAGTTAAAGGAAAAATTAATCAAGGTTAATTGTAATTAATTAAAATAATTTACAAAAAATTAATTTTATTGCATTTTCTGAGAACATTTAACATTGTTTTGTATATATTTATTTGCACCATCAAAAAGTAGAGGTTTCAATAAACAAAAAGCTCACCGACTTTTTTAAAAAGTCAGATGTTTTGACGTGAGAATTTTCGATTGAAAATTAGAGTGCTTTTTCGTTATTAAGTCATTATAAGGTGAAAAAAATAATATTTTTAATAAAAAAAATTACTGTATGTTTTTTTTTTCTTTTCGTTTTAAGTCGCTTAAACAGCATGGTCATTTCGCGACTTTGAATGTTCACAGTTTGTTGTGTGTATTAATCACATAAGGGTTTATAAGTTAGTCACTTAAAATAGCATTTTCCTTTAGTACAGTATGTTTAAGACACTAAGAGGTAAGTTTTTATCAAATTTTATGAAAAAAATTTTTTTTGTAAAAAATAAAAAACTAACAACTTTGTTATTGAAATTTTGCACATAAATTTTGAGCTTATGTGAAAAAGATGGTAGCACAAAAAGTGTAGATCTACTTATTATCTACAACTTTGTCATTTAATTTTTTTCTATAGGACGACTTGTAGTTTTGTTGGAAATCGAGATAAACTGTTTCCATCCTTACCCCCCCTTTCCACTTCCCCACCTCCAGATTGATCCTAATTTATTTTTCTTTTCATTTATGTTACATTTTCTTCCCCTTCCAATGGATTTCATCCTACTATAATTTTGTTCCCGTTTTACCATTTTTAACTAGAGCTAAAGCCTTTGAAAATGGTAAAAAGTAAAAAAAAAAATTGTAGGATGAAACCCATTAGAAAAGGAAGAGAATATAACAAAAATGAAAGGGAAAATAAATTACAGTTGATCTTAGATCGGTAGTGTAAAAGAGGGGTGTTTTAAGGGTAGAAACGGTTTATTTTGATTTCTGACAAAACTACAAGTGCTATGGGAAAAAGTGAAATGGCAAAGTTGTAGGTAATAAGTAGATCCACAACTTCTGTACTAACACTTTTTTCACTTAACCTCAAAATTTATGTGAGAAATTCTAATTACCAAGTTGCTGGTTATTAATTTTTATCTTTTACAAAAAAAAAAAAATTACACGATATTTGGTGAAAATTACCTTTTTTACCCAAAAGCACGCTAAACAATCTAAAATTCTCACATCAAAATGTCTACTTTTTAAAAAATTTGGTAGGCTTTTTGTTTGTTGAAATCTCTACTTGATTGTGCAAAAAATATACAATATAATACATGTTAAATGTTCCCAGAAATTGCAATAATCAAAGTGTAAATTTTAATAAATTACTCAAACTTTTATTTGTGCAATTACACTTTAACTATTGCATTTTCTTGGAACATTTAATATTGTTATGTACAATATTTTTGTACCGTAAGAAAGTAGAGGTTTCAACGAACAAAAAGCTCACTGACTTTTTTAAAAAAATTAAATTGCTTTTTCAATATTAACTCAAAATAAAATGAAAAAATAAATATTTTGAAAAAAAAAAATTACAGCCTGAGACATTAAAAAGTAAATTTTCAGAAAATTTCGTGGAATTTTTTTTTTGTAAAAGATAAAAATTAAAAACTAAAAACTTGGTAATTTGAATTTTTCACATAAATTTTGAGGTTAAGTGAAAAAAGTGTTGTTACAAAAGTTGTGGATCTTCTTATTACCTACAACTTTGCCATTTAATTTTTTTCCATAGGACTTGTAGTTTTGTCAGAAATCAAAATAAACCGTTTCTACCCTTAAAACACCCCTCTTTTACACTTCCCCACCTTAGATTGACCGTAATATATTTTTCTTTTCGTTTTTGTTATACTCTCTTCCTTTTCTAATGGGTGTCATCCTACTATAATTTTTTTGGGTTCAAAAATGATTATAGAAATGCGATGTTGCTCCAGTAATTACTAGTTATCTCGTAAACTATCCATCGGATTGACTTAAAATTTTCAGACAATATTTTCAAAAAAATAAGAATGGTTTTTCAATAAGGGTATTCCTTTTGAATAGCCCACTATTTTAATATTGGTCATGGTAAACTGTCTCTACTTGTTAGATGACAAGTAAAAACTACGCTATTAATAAATAATTGCTGCGAGGCGTCACAGTACTTTTTTTTTATTTAACTCGCTCTTTTGACAAGAACTATAAGCACTTCGCGGCACAACTAGATGTAATGTGCAGGCTAAATTCCAAGTTTGGTTAAATTCGGATAAAGCCTTCGATACGATATCGCTGTCACACACATACGCATTGAAATTACCAAAACTCGTTACAAAAATGGTGAAAATTTCGCGGTCATTTTCTTCAAAATTAAAGCATTTTTGGATTATCGTGAAGCACCGTTTCGGCCAGTAATATTTGCGAACTAGTGGGAAAAATTGAGAAAAATTTAAATTTATGAAAAATATATTTAAATTTTTTTTTGACATCGATATTCTATTCATACTCCCTTCTGAACTGAGTAAAAGAAAAATCGTCCAAATATAACTAAAATTATTTCATTGCACAAGAAGCTTTTCTCAAAAAGCATCAAAGACAAATAGCTAATTTTTGCCGGGTTAAAACCATGATAAATAAACTAAAATCTCACAAGGGATCGGTGGGTATAAGAACCTCATTACATCTCTATTATGTACCAGGTGACATAAATAATATTCATTGTATATGTGCATCTACTATACATATATAAAGATTACCCTCACTTCCATATCAAATCTCAAAATAATTAATATGCGGCAATGTAACAAGCTTTTATTCTCACTTAAACTGTCCCTAATCCATTGTTATTCCACCAACAATAATTAAATCTAAACACTTAAAATGAGCGCACCCTTTTCTCCCTAATTAAATCGCTAATAGTCAACTAAATCAAAATGAAAAACCTCTTACGTTTAATTGTTTGATGTCCCTTCTTGACTAGTTAAAATTTTCCGCATTTTTAAGTCTTTGAAGTTATACTTCTTTAGGCGCGTTATGAAAAAAATGATGAGAGTGAAATTTTAAGATGCGCGCGCATCGGGGTGACACAAAATTAACAGGATGAAGTTGTTCGCAAAACCGCTCGGTTTTTTTTTAACTAGACGCGCGTAATTTGATTATTTTTTATATTAATATTTAATATTTTTCAAGTAAGACTTCTTTAGGCGCGTTATGAAAAAATTATGAGAGTGAAATTTTAAGATGCGCGCACATTTTCAGACAAAAATTAACAAAATGAAGTTAGTCGCAAAACCACTGGGTTTTCTGACGCGCGTTATTTGATTTGTACTTGTATTTATTTTCTAGTTTATTTATTTTTATATTTAAATTAAAAATATATATATATACAATTGACACATATTATTAATAAATAAGTTATTGCTTTTCTCGAATTTTGCAGTAGCTGTTATACTATTTAGAGTTAAGTGATGAAAATGACGTCTGCATTCCATGCATATTCTTAGTTATCACGAAATCTGGGATTCTGAAATGATTCAACCATCTTAAAAAAATAATTTAGTAACACAAGATATGAATAAGATTAAGACATTTACTTTGACAAGTAGCTACTTACTTTATTTCGCAATTTTTATGGAGCTTCGTTTTCATGGCATGCATGAATTTTTAACCAGAAAAATGATCCTGACAAATTTTTAATAAACGTCTTTCAGCTTTCTTTGGATATTATTTATTGATACAAATTAAAATATTATTTTCTTAATTTTATTTTTAATAATTATATCTTTAAATATATATATATAGTATATTATTAGTTTTTAAAATTGATTATTTGAATTAAATTAATAAAAACTAATTTTTAATGATACCAAAGAAGTATAACTTCTCACGCGCGTGCATAAGTACACGCAACCACTTTTTAAAAATATATTTTAAATATTTTATTTAGAAAATACTTATATATAAAATGACATATATTATTAATAAATAAGTTATTACATTTCCCAAATTTTGCAGTAGCTGTTATCACACTATTTGGAGTTTAGTGATGAAAATGACGTCTGCATTCCATGCATATTCTTGGTTATCACGAAATCTGGGATTCTGAAATGATCCAACCATCTTAGAATAATAATTAAGTAAAACAAGGCATGAATAAGATTAAGACATATTCTTTGAAAAGTAGCTACTTACTTTATTTCGCAATTTTTATGGAGCTCCGTTTTCATGGCATGCATGAATTGTTAACCAGAAAAATGATCCTGACAAATTTTATACAGGTCTTTCAGCTTTCTTTGGATTTTATTTTCGTTGTAAACCATAGTTTTTCACAGTATTTCAGCCATTAAATAGTCATAAAAATAAAAATTTACTGCACAAACGGTGACTCGGAAAAAACGGGTTAAACGTCAGATTACTTTTAGGCTATTAGTGCGGCGCGTTGTTCTTAGAGGCGGTAGTATCGGTCTATTTTATCATCACAGCGCACGTCCGTAATGTTTAAATGCATTTTGGACATTGCCCCGCTATCTTTGTTCAACGCGCCGTACTAAAATTTCAAAAGAACCGCACTTTTCGTAAAAGTATCCGCTCCACGTATAAATTCAATGCAGTAGTGATTTAAATTAAATATTTTTCTTAATTTTATTTACGATTCGTAAGTATTAGTGAAAAAAATTTATATACTTTTTTAACTGCTCCAATATATTTGAGGTTAATTATCCGTATGTATTATTTATTGCTATAAGTTAAAATATTATTCTCTAAATTTTATTTTAATTAATATTTGTATGCAATTAATAAAAACTAATTTTTAATGATACCAAAGAAGTATAACTTCTCACGCACGTACATAAGTACATGCATCCACTTTTTTATGAGAGTTGGTCGGGACATGACTTAATATGAGATGATCGTTGTGGTTAAAGAAGAAACGTTTCTTGTTTTGCGATTCATGTTGCATATTATTTGTTGCTGCATCGGTTGCATTATATTAAATTCAAGTCGTCTTGTTTCACCGCTAAAACGCCACAATTCCCGTTAATGAATATATATCACTGGATATTGTTTCATTTCGGGACCGAAACGCCATCGCAAGCATTGTTGCATTGGCGACGAGAGCAAATAGTTTATGAATTTACCAAATCGCGTTCTTCGCTTTCAAATTCCAACAATGTGTAAATTCATTAGGTAAGTGCATACTTACATTTTGGGATGCTCGAAATTTAAAATTTTACACATAGTTCTTCATCGAAGCGATATATACGATCACAAAACCACCCGACATTTTATGCTTGCATAATTTTTAATCAAACTAATTTTATGCGGGATTATTCGATATAAATCATATCAAGTATTCGGCCAATACTACCTACTATCCATAGGTATACAATTTGTTAGTGTATCATTCATTAAAATAAATTAAGCCTATCAATCGGCATTACACGGGCGAAATGATTTTAAGTGTCATCCAGATTATCGGACATGTATAGTGTACAAAAATCCAATAGATGAATTTATAATTTATGAACAATTGGATGCAATAAATTATTATTTATTCCAAAGTAGCACGAAAATTTATTGCGACGTGAAAGTGTCACACGAAATATACCTGGATTTTATTTATTGTAATTTGCATATTTTTTGCCGCGAATTATAATGCACTAAATGTACCCCCCCCCCTGTATGTACGTGGCTGAAGCCCAATAATAACAAACTAATTAAAATTGACCCTCTGTAGACTTTGAGAACGTGAATATGCATATTTACAAATATGTATATGTATGTGTGTGTGTGGCACACACACACACACACAGATATTACGATGAAATATTGAAATTGACATAAAATTTTGACGTAAATCGAAACTCGTAAATCAAAGCAAAAAAATTATTTCAATATTTTATTTGAAATAATTAATTTTAAAAAAAAATTTTCCCAATGTAAAACATCCCTTTATACATTTTCTCGTATTGTTTCGCACCGAAAGTTTATTTTCTCGGTTTTCACTTCATTTTCTCTGTTCGCTCGGTAACCGTTAAATATGTACCTACCTATATATATATATATATATATATGTATATATTTCTATTAGACAAACGCTCGCGCGGTTCTTTCACCTAATAGTGTAACTTCTATTGTAAACTAGATTTGTGGGACCCGCTTCAAAGATGAAGGCGACTATTCATCTCGTTTAATCTCCGTATTAACTTTCATTAATTACCACTATGCACGAAGATATTTAATTTACTCGAATTTCTACGTATCTGCCTCTATTCCAACTCGCAACCACAATCTAGTTAACAAATCCTTTAACCTATTACTTTCGCGTGTGTTAATATTCTATATATTATATAAAATAAAATTAAACGAGATAAAATATCACATCGCAAACGTTTATAGGTAGAAAAGGTGTTTTAAAAAATTGGTTGAAAATTCGTAACGGATTTATTAACTTTGATGAACCTCAAAATACAAATATTGATCATAAACTTAGATTATAGATAGGATCGATTGTGGGTTGAGTGGTTATAAACAGTAGGGAGTCAAAAAAAAAATTTCTATTTTAACTAACTTTAACTGCAAAATGGTCAGTAGCACTGTAAGAATTGATATGGAGAAGTTTTTTTTCGAAGAATTTTCGAATTTGAGCTTTCACCGGAAATACATGTTTTGAGGTCCCCTGAGTCCAAAAAAGTGGTTTTTAGAAACATGTCTGTGTGTTTTTTTAACCGACTTCAAAAAAAGAAGGAGGTTCTCAATTCGACTGTATTTTTTTTTTATGTTTGTTTCCTCAGCATTTCCGACTGGGTGAAGCGATTTATATGATTCTTTTTTTATTTGAAAGCTGGTGCTTCCCGAATGGTCCCATTTTAATTTGAAGGAAATCGTTTACTTCTAAGGGGTTGAAAACTAAGGGATGAAATACTAACTTCTTATTGGATAGGTTGATTTTGAAAATTATTTTTTTATTTGAAAACCAGTGCTTTTCGTGTGATTCCATTTTAATTTGAAGAAAATCTTTCACTTTTAAAGGGTTGAAAACTAAGGGATGATATAATAACTTCTTATTGGATAGCTCAATTGTGATAATTCTTTTTTAATTTGAAAGCTGGTGCTTTTCGTGGGGTCCAGTTTTAATTTGCGGGAAATCTTCCACTTCTAGGGGGTTGAAAACTAAGGGATGAAATATTAATTTCTTATGGGATAGCTTGATTTTGATAATTCTTTTTTTATTTGTAGAACACAACTTTAAATTAATTTCCTATCCATTTAAAAAAAAAAAAACTCCACTCATAAGAGGTTAAAAACTAGAGATGAAATAATATTATAAATTATTCCTGGCTATTGCAATTTTGAAAATTTTGTTTCTATTACGTACAACGTACCTTTAAATTGTTCACATTTCAATTTGAAGAAAAAAATCCACCCCTTAAGGATGAAAATAGGGGATGAAATAGTGACATTTAACCGAATTTTGATAATTTTTTTCTGTTGAAAAAAGTAATCCACTTAGTTTTGTTATTACATTTAAAAGCAAAAAATTTCAACCCTTAAGGGCAAAAAGGGATGATGTAGTAACTTTTAATATTAAACGGCGCTGCCTCATATGAGCAGCGCGTTTGGAAGGTTAACCATTTTCAAGAAAATAAAATCAGTTATCAAACTTCAGATCACTAAAACGCGAAAAATAAATAAATATTATAAAAAAATGAAAAACCGACTTCAAAATATATAAAAATTCTTAAACAAGAAGTGCACTAAAAAGTAACAAAATAATGGCGTATCCTTGCATTATCTACAACTTACAAATTATTAGGATATAATAATGTACAACTATTGTTATTTTTGGAGTTGGTGTCAGTCAAGAAAATAAATATTAATAGTAATTTGTAAAAATTTTAAAAAGGTTTAGTTGGTAATTGGTATGTTGTAGTTTAAAGGCCGCTAGATATTGTTACAGTTCGAGTATATTGTTTAAAAGTTCATTTGAAAAATAATTTTCATAAGGTATTCTCGTTTATTGCTAAGTATCAATATAGTCGTATTTCCTTGGCTGACACCAACTCCAAAAATAACAATAGTTGTACATTGTATCATCCTAATAATTTGTAAGTTGTAGATACTGCAAGAATACGCCGGTACCAAATAGCAAAAATGTTTAGAATAGACGTTGGATCAGAAGAAGGAGAAGAAGAAGGGTCAGAAATTGCACATACTTTTTAGCCTGAGGAAAAATATGGTTCCTGACTAATTACTTTTTTTTTCTTAAGCAATTATCAGGTGAAAAGACCAGTTTTTTTTATTTAAACAATTTATTTTCTTTTTATACTACGTTTCGTCGGTGTTATTCCGACTTCAGCAGGTATCTTGAAAATTGTTATACATAATATTTGACACTTAAAATTTTGTATTGTTAAATTTATATTCAAATTACCTATATTTTTATTATATTTGGTATAACAATTTTCAAGATACCTGATGAAGTCGGAAAACACCGACAAAACGTAGTGTAAAAAAAAATAAATTGTTAAAATAAAAAAAAAAAAATCTGTTTTTTTCACCTGATAATTGCTTAAATATTAAACAATTAAGACCTGAAAATTAGTATTATTACTTTTATTGAAACTCTTAGCTTATGAATCAAGGAGTTTAAAATATTGGTTTTTTGGCAAAAATATCCATCATTCCTGAAGATCAGTTTTTTTTTTCTATATCCAAACAGGTGTTATTAAAATTTTATACAAAAACTTTTTCATAATCAGGAAATCATCGAAAGAATAAACATCAAAAGATGCATAAGAGGAGGTTCTGAAGTTCAAGGACTTTTTTTGGTAGAAATTTCCTTCAAACCCCTTTTCTTAGATTATTATTACAGTGAACTACTCCAAAATTATAGAAGTTCGAAGAAAAAAAATTATTTTCCCGATGTTCAAATTATAATCTTAATCCAACAAAAAATAGATTACAAAAGAATAAAATAGAATTAAACCGATGCCAAGCTTAGAAAGATTAACCCAAGTACAACAATGCTAAACGGTTTCGATAGAACCTACATTTATCTATGAACCATTTCAAAAAATGATTGTTTCTAAACAAATCAATTTATTTTAATTCAATTTTAAAAAGGCACATCCGAACGGCCGCAATCGGAACAACAAATTGAATTGGAATAAAAATTCATTTGCATTTTTATAATATTTTTATATTTCGCTGAGAGATGCAATCCAATCAGTTTAACTTTTCTTCGTCGTCATATACAAATTCGAAAATAAGAATTTCATTATATTGCTATACGAGTTTTTAAATAAAATCTGGGAGTTTTATATTTTGTACATAATTCGGTGGTTGATTTATTGATGTCACTATGTCAGAAATTCGAAAAAATCCTTTTTTTTTTGTTCGTGGAATTTACTAAATGATTTACAACGTTTGTATCTTGCACTGCTTGCAGTTTATATTATTCTATTTAAGCTATCTATGTCTACCTTCACTAAATCCTTTTGCAGTCGTTGTAAGACGATTCCAAAGCTCACGAGAAGATATTAAGCTCGCGAGAATCGTAACGGGCAAATGTTACATTGAACGCTTCACGAATTTTATAAAAAAAAGTGGTTGCGTGTACTTATGTACGCGGGTGAGAAGTTATACTTCTTTGGTATCATTAAAAATTAGTTTTTATTAATTTTATTCAAATAATCAATTTTAAAAAACTGTAATTTAATATTTAATAATAATAATATATATATTTAAAGATATAATAATTAAAAGTAAAATTAAGAGAAGAATATTTTGATTTATATCAATAAATAATATCCAAGGGAAGCTGCCAGCCGTTTATAAAATTTGTCAGGATCATTTTTCTGGTTAACAATTCATGCATTTTATGAAAACGAATCTTCATAGAAATTGCGAAATAAAGTAAGTAGCTACTTGTCAAATTAAATGTCTTAATCTTATTTATATCTTGTGTTACTAAATTATTATTCTTAGATGGTTGAATCATTTCAAAATCCCAGATTTCGTGATAACTAAGAATATGCATGAAATGCAGACGTCATTTTCATCACTAAACTCCAAATAGTATAACAGCTACTGCAAAGTTCGAGAAAAGTAATAACTTATTTATTAATAATATGTGTCATTTGTATATATTATTATTTTTATTTTAAATATAAAAATAAATAAATAAGTAAATAAATAAAACAAAAATTCCAATTACGCGTGCCAATATTTTTCTCAAGATGGCCGCCCATCTAAAAATTTCACTCTTATCATTTTTTCATAACGCGCCTAAAGAAGTATAACTTCAAAAAAATGTTTGTTTTCATTGAAAAAATTTTTAAGTTAAAACTGTCTTATTTTGATTTACAACGACGTTATGTTTGTGATGAATGTGAAACGAAGTTTAAGCAGACCTAGACGTCGTTATTCAACGACACTTTTCCTTGTGGCGAGGCCTTAAAAATATTCACGAGACTAGACACAGTGAGAACGCCACATAACGTTTAAGTTTTTACTCTCACACATTCGCATTACGTTAATATCATGATGTTTATATTCAAATTGAGTTTTATTTGAATTGATAAAATGTTGGTCGCTTAAGTGATCCATTTTGTGGGCTTTTATATTTTATTAACGTTGTCACATGTATTACTGTAATGATACATGCATTTACCTGATGTTTTGATGAATATTTTATTTATGTACTTATAATATTTATAAACCTACAGAGAATTTATATCTGCCTTGCACGATTTTTATATTTATGGCAATTTTATACGCGGGTTTTGTTTAAACATGTTGTTATACACTTGGTTGGGAGCGCAAAAAAAATTCAATCTTAGAATCTTTCTGCGTTTTTCGATGCATTAAATCAACTTATACATTTAACGTGTGCTATTACATAAACGGGGACGTTTGATTTTAATCTGCATAAAAATTACAGCGGTTTCTTAATATTATAATTATAATATTTTAATAACGAATCGCTTCTGGAAACATGGAAAATTTTCTAGTAATTTTATATTTAGTAAAAAAACTAGTCAAATTAAAATTCAAGTTGATTTGTCCTGTTCATAGTTTCAAGGGCTTAAGATATTTAGGTGATTAAAATTCAAGTTGATTTGTCCTGTTCATAGTTTCAAGGGCTTAAGATATTTAGGTGAACCAACTCGCGAGCAGCGATAAATTTCATAAGTCGTAGAAATCGCCAGCAATTTTTACTGCAATTCGTCGATTTGAGTTCATGGACTATACGCCGTTAGGGTAATAGATCAATCGATGATGTTGCTATCCACGTTGGGATCAATAATGGAGAAAAACTATGTCTTTCCACATTATGGTGATCCCCAGACAAAATATCTTCAGCCAGTCATAGAATAACTCATAATAGGCATAGTCATATAATAAAATCGTATTTGCAGCATAATTTTGATGTTAAAACATTAGTTTTGTGTAAAACTTCGCGGGCTCAAGAAGTGCACATTCAGTCAATGAATGAATATCGGGTAAACGAATAATGACTGTAATTTCTTTTATTGGGACCTTTTTGTTTTCTGGACCCTTTTGGCATTAATTAACACAGTTTTTGCGGATTTAACCCGGACACATGGAGGTCATTTTAACACGTTTTTACTAAAAATTATTAATTATAAAATCTTAGTAATTAAGCTGAAAAAATTATTTGTTTTGGAATTGCATGTAATATATTATCTATCTATATAAATAAAATTATAGCTGTTTTCCAATGTTCGCTTGAAACTCAATTTTCTTTTGTTTTACTTCTTATATACTTGGTCCTTATCTAAAAAAAGATTTATCAGGATATCTTCATTAAAAGCAAAGTAATTATAGTTTTAAAAAGTGAGATTTTTACAAGCAAAACGCGTTAAGTAGTGAATTTTTCGTCGCTTTGATAGAGTGGGGCAAACGATGTAATGCGCATGGACTGGAGAGAATATGTTTTTCCATCCACTGCCTACTGATTATTTCGTATTTGAGCGTAGGCTTAATGCAGCTCAGCGTGCTATTAGATTTAAAAAGATTTTTTTAATTATATTTTCTATTTGTTAAGCAGTTTTTAAATTATTTTTGTAGCTTTTTTTATATTTTGCTGTAAATACAGATTCAAAACACATTTTTACGTTACAACCGTTACAATAATCAAATTACATTTCAACACTCCTTTTTATTTTTGGATATATTTTTTAACCAGAAAGAGTTAAGTGAGCGAGAAACATTTTTTTTTTTAAATTAAACTACATGCCAAAAAATTACTCTCTCAGAATCTGTAATTTTTCCAAGTATATAGTTATAAATCGATTATTAATTAATTTTTCGAAAATTTGCAAACTAAAAATTAAAATTGTTGTTAAATACAAAAATGTCACTTTTTTAATTTTTTTAAAATTGCTACTTAAATGCTTTTTCCGGATCCGCAACTGCTCCAGGTGTATAAATAATAGTTATTTAATAATTAAGCTTTTAAAAACTTTTCAAAACTCAAGAATTAAAATCGCTATAAAATCCAAAATAATTTTTGAAGTTATACTTCTTTAGGCGCGTTATGAAAAAATGATGAGAGTGAAATTTTTAGATGGGCGGCCATCTTGAGACAAAAACTAACAAAATGAAGTTTACCGCAAAACCACTCGGTTTTTTTGTTTTATTTATTTACTTATTTATTTATTATATATTTAAATTAAAAATAATTATATATACAAATGACACATGTTATTAATAAATAATTTATTACTTTTCTCGAATTTTCCAGTAGCTTTTATACTATTTAAAGTTAAGCTTCGTTTTCATTACATGCATGAATTGTTAACCAGAAAAATGATCCTGACAAATTTTATAAACGTCTTGCAGCTTTCTTTGGATATTATTTATTGATATAAATTAAAATACTATTCTCTAAATTTTATTTTAATAATTATATCTTTAAATATATATTTTATTATTATTAAATATTAAATCACAGTTTTTTTAAAATTGATTATTTGAATAAAATTAATAAAAACTAATTTTTAATGTTACCAAAGAAGTATACCTTCTCACGCGCGTACATAAGTACACGCAACTACTTTTTTTAATAATTAATTTTTTCAAAAATTTGAAAACAAAAAATTAAAAAGGTTGTAAAATACAAAAAAGTCACCTTTTTTATTTTTTATTTTGATTGCTCCTTAAATGCTCTTCCGGATCCACAATTGCTCCAGGTGTATAGTTTATAGTTAATTAATAATGATATTTTTTCAAGAATTTCAAACTCATGAACTTAAATCGCTATAAAATCCAAAATAATTTTTAATTGAAGTTTTTGTGTTTTTTTAAAGCCTTCTATCTGGTCTTTTCAATACGCAAATATTTGATCAAAATGCAATATTTTTAATAATTGATTTATTTTAAGCTATTTATACATGTATTGTTGTGCTATGACGTAATCAACTGCCGTTGGATCTTGTAAACATAAATAGTTTTAAAATTGAATTACTAGTCAACAATACACCTGAAGCAATTGCGGATCCGAAAAGAGCATTTAAGGAACAATTTAAAAAAAAATAAAAAGTCATTATTTTGGATTATAAAGCAAATTTTATTTTTTAGCTTACAAATCTTTGAAAAATTAATTATTAATTTACTAATAACTATACATTTGGAGCAATAACGGATTCTGAAGGAGCAACTTTTGGGCATATAGTGAAAAATGTTCTACTCTAATTTGTTTCCGGTTATTTTTAATATATTTTAAATATTTTTCCTCTGGAAATTAAATATGTTCTTAACATAATAACATACGCAGACGACGTCGCGGGTATCAGCTAGTTGAAGCTAAAATGTTATGTCATCCAATCGGCGTCCAAATGTCTTTAAGAAAATACAGAAAATCAAATGAAGAAATATGATTTCCATTAATCTTAACGATCTTTGATTATCTACGATTTTCATAGTTTACATTTTCTGTTAAATATTTATCAGTTATAGTAACATTTTGCTTTTAAATCTGTCCATAAACTGAAGCTGTTCGCTACAATCTCAATTACTGACTTCATACACACACTGAAATTAAATAGCGCCCAAAATGCATACATTTCTACATACTGTATATATGTCGGATGTTTACATATGAAATGCATCCATATGCATTCTCATTGCATGTGAATGTATGTATGTATGTATGTGTGTGTGTACGTTGCATATTTGCCACCATTCAGTAATCCGTTCAAACATCACGTCATTAATAAGACATTCTCCAGTTTCTGCCAAACAGCCAACACAATGATAATCACGATTGTTTGAGATTCTTAATTGCACACGTTCTATAATTCACATTATTCACCTCTTACTATATTCCAGCTTTTAATCTAACCACGTGTGTGTGTGGGTGGTTTTGTCACCGTGTCGGTGTAAATACATAACAATAATATTCTCACTATCATCAGTTTGGAATTGTTGATTTTATTCTCTACGTCATATTACCAAACAGTTTCAAAACTTGAAAAATCAATTTCATTATTTTTGGTATTATGTCTCGTATTAATATTTGGTTGGTGGAAACTGTGTAAATGTTTGTATAACTAGGCAAAACCTTGTTGTACCTTCATTATTCCTCAGTATTTATTTTTTCTGATTTTTTTTTTTTTTTTAAAGAAAAGCAAATACATTTTCCGCACCAACCATTTTCATTATAATTACAACTAGTTTATATAAAATTTAACAAAATAAGCAAACAAAGTTCTGGTTAAAAATAAAAATTTCTATGTTAATGAAGATAAAAAATGGTGCTTTAAAGCATGTAAAATCAAAGCTAAAAAATTTGAGGGTTGAGAAGTCAAATGCAAAAAATTAAAAATGTCTTTAAACTTTGTTAGGGGCGAGTGGTTACCCACATTAATTTACATATATATATATAAAAACCACTGACGATACAAGGATATTTGACGGTGTTATCCTTGAGAGGTCTGTTACTAAGGAAGACATTTTTGAAATTTTGCTCTTAATTTAAGTTGTGGTGTCTAGAAATGGAATTCGAACATGCAGTGATACCTCTCGCAACAGCCCTGACGAAATGACGTTGTATACTTTAAGGAATTCAATTTGTATGGAGCCAGTGCTGGCCACTTTAATTGTTAATATATGTTAATATATAATTCTTTAAAGTATACAACGTCATTTCGTCAGGGCTGTTGCGAGAGGTATCACTGCATGTTGAAATTCCATTTCTAGACGCCACAACTTAAATTAAGCGCAAAATTTCAAAAATGTCTTCCTTAGTAACAGACCTCTCAAGGATAACACCGTCAAATATCCTTGTATCGTTAGTGGTTTTTATCAGTCAATCTTGGTACTGTTTTATGTATAAAACTAGTTAATACCCGCTCGCTTTGCTGAGTGTATCTAAATTTAACTGATAAATTAAAAGATTCCCTACGTTCGTAGCGAAATATAAAAATTAATCTATTTTGACAGAAAAAAAATGATATATATACTTTCAGACTTAAGATCCAAAGAAAGTTAATCAAAATTCGTAAAATTACTTTTCAAAAAAGAGATGTTAGCTATCTTATATCAGCTTCTATACGATTTTTAGTAAAAAAGTACCTGTATTTTTTCCTTTAGGACTTGAAAATCTTTCATACTAAATGTCATTTAAAACCGTGCAGCTGTTTTAGGGAGCATCCATAAATTGCCCGAGGCGTTTTTTGCGATTTTTGAAATCCAACCCCCCCCCCCCTCTGGTAAGATGTCATGAGATTTGGCATATATCATTCTCCCAACCCGCAATCTAATGTGATATTTTTCAAAACAAAAAAAATCGTGATATTTGGGAGACCTTCCCTTTCCCCAAAGTATGATTACATGAGATTCGGCTCGACCCCATCGGCCCCTGACCGCCTCACGTAATTCATGGATGTTCCTTTACAAGAATAGATTAGTAGCTATCCTACAGTATCTTTAGCAAAACTTCATTAAAATTCGTTCCGTTAAGTAATTGTTAAATTTTGAAATTTTTAGTTTATTATTTTAATACGTTTATTTCTAATTAATATCTTCGACAATGAACAATGAAAAAATTCAAACATTTTTTAAAATTTCTATATTAATTTTATCGGGTGTTAAATTGAAATTCATATTTATTTTCCAGTAAAAATTGTCAATTTTTTAATTTCAACTTTGTCGAGATTTCTTTCTTTATTGTGTAAAATTGGAAGAAAATGCGTTAAAATTCTATTTCACGAACTTTACCGAAACTTTTTAAATGTACGGTTCCCGTAAGATATAATTGTTTTGCCATCCCATGGGAACCATGCATTATTCTAACCTTAAAAGTAAGCTATATCATTCTCCCCGAAACTACCACATTGCAACAATCATATCAATCTTTAACTCTGTGATAAACAAAAAACATATCTATCCCACGGGAATAGTACATCGCTCCTGAGTAAAAAGTCGATCAAGTCTTCTTAAGGAAAATGAGTTAAGACTCTATTTCGTGGATTTTACTAAAACTGCTTTTAAATACACGGTTCTTATAGAATACATACTTGTTTTGCTATCCCATGGGAACCGTTTATTATTCTGATATGAGAAGTAATCTATATCATTTTCTGACCCCTAAACTACCACATTACAAAAAAGTAAGTTAATCTTTTGTTAATCTCTGTAAAAAAACAAAAAAGTATCTATCCCACGAGAACCGTACATTTTTTCTGGATATAAAGTATACTATATCTTAAACCGAATTATAATCTATATCTATGCCGAATTTCATCCAGATCCATTCAGTACTTTTTGAGTGAAAGAGTAACAAACATCCATACTTACAAACTTTTAAGTTTATAATATAAGTAAGAGAACGATAGGAATTGTTTTTAACGTAAAATTTTCTTTGTTTACAGGGCCTCAAAATGATAGTGACAATGATTCGGGAAAAAAGCTCGAGCTGGTCCCCGCGAAAGTACAAAACTCGTCACTTGTCGAGACAAAATCATTTGACTCCAACGTGGCTCTGTTACAGGCAAACACCAACGATACGATTATAAACACGGGTACCATGAGCGAGTTGAACGGCAATAATATCATTTTGTTGCGTGGGGGTTCGCGTTCCAATCGGAACCAACAAATTTTGTTGCAAACCTGCGACGAGGGTGGTGTGCAAATCCAAAACGGTGGCGTGATCTCGTTGCAAGCGTGCGACAACACAGATCGCGGTGGTACTTTCGGGCAAATATTTCAAATTCAAAACGATAATAACGACCTGTCGTCGGGTACGGGACAAATATTTTTACAGTCGGTCAAACGGTTGGACAATACGGCGCCGATTTTGTTTTA
Organism: Sisyra nigra; assembly: GCA_958496155.1. Lineage (NCBI taxonomy): Eukaryota > Metazoa > Arthropoda > Insecta > Neuroptera > Sisyridae > Sisyra > Sisyra nigra. Next base: position 55,107,286 of record OY292314.1, read on the forward strand.
TACGAGCAATGTGATAGACAACCAAAACGTGGATGGGGGTGTGCAAGGACATATTTTGTTGGCGTCGTCAAGTGATGAGCCGACGGTGCTAGTGGAAGATGATTCGCATAAGAATGTGTTAAAGTCGGATGGATCGCTCGAGAGTAGTAATTCGAGTGGAGCTTTGTCGTTGGCCTCGGGTTCCAGCACAAGATCAAGTGGACCGTCCAACTTAACGTTTGCACCATTAGGTTCAGGTAAGTCGAGAATTTTAAATAGTTATGAAATACATGTTCATAAAAAGGAGCTTCCCGGTTTTAGTATGCATATTTAAAAGCTGTTTGGATTCGGATTGCATTCTCAATCCCCATATCTTCGGACACCGTTAATTTTGAACCTGATTTTAAATCAACGCACTTTTAAACGTTGATAGGATACATTTTCAGAATAAATCCGTAGGACCATATCTACAAATCTCTAGAACCAAAATTATAATTGATTATATTAATAGATACATTTTTCAGTGTCATTACCGGGTATATTCGAAAACTATAAATGATTTTCCTAAGTATATATTTTAGGTATATTTAATCCAATAAAACAGATACCTGTCTAAAGTATAATAGTCCAAGACCCCTCTTTCTTGAAGTGTTTGATTCGTGTTGAAATTTTGCACAATGGTACACTTCATGAAAAAGGGGTCATGGACTCTTGGACTACTAGTCAGCCACGCCACTAAGTGACCTGAATCTAATTTGTTATTTTAGTTCGCCACATTGACTTATTAATTTTTGAAAGACCTCTACTAGTAGTATCGAGTCCTATTTGGTGCAGTACTAATATAAATCCCACTGTACAAGTCCACATTTTTATTAGACTCTTATCAATATCTTTTCCAAATGGTTCTAATGTAAAGATGTCCTTAAACTTGCACCTTTTTAAAGCATACCTTGTTAAGGAATTTTTACTAAATGAGATTTCACTAAAGGAATACTTAAACTTAAAAATGGTGGAAAGGTCACCTTAACATCCAGTTAAAATACCCGATATGCATTACTAAGAAACGGTCTTAAATACGGCCGAAAATGCATTCTTAATTAAAAAAAGTAGAATCTAAATTTTAATCTGTATACCTATATGTATAATAAAACTGTAGAAAATTTTTGTCTTTTTGTTTTTTTGTTCCTCTTTCACGCAAAAACTACTGAACGGATTTTGATGAAACTTTTTTTATTATATAGCTATTAGTCCTCGGTAACATAATGGATATAATTTATACATAATTTAGTAGAGAAAAGTCGAGAATTTCAAACATTTGTAATGTGATATGATTACAAACATATTTTTGTGTACTTACATTGCAAACGCTGGCTAAACCTTACAAGATAGATCAAACTTATATGCGGTGAAATTGTGTATCTTAAAAAGGTTGATAAAAAAGTCCGCAATGGTATATGTCTATCTCCTAAATATAACCCACAGGAAGCATTTTTATCTTTTACAAATGACAAAAAAATTATGTTGGCATAGCGGCTGGCTTTTTTACTACGTACGTATTGCCTGTTTTATTGGTATCTTCTTCTATTTAATAAAAAAAGTGGTTGCGTGTACTTATGTTCTTTGGCATAGTTAAAAATTAGTTTTTATTACTTTTATTCAAATAATCAATTTTAAAAAACTGTAATTTAATATATAATAATAATTATATATATTTTTAAAGATATAGTTATTAAAAATAAAATTAAGAGAAAAATATTTTAATTTGTATCAATAAATTATATCCAAAGAACGCCGCAAGACGTTTATAAAATTTGTCAGGATCATTTTTCTGGTTAACAATTCATGCATGTCATGAAAACGAAGCTTCATAGAAACTGCGAAATAAAGTAAGTAGCTACTTGTCAAAGTAAATGTCTTAATCTTATTCATATCTTGTGTTACTAAATTATTATTCTAAGATGGTTGAATCATTTCAGAATCCGCAGATTTCGTGATAACTAAAAATATGCATGGAATGCAGACGTCATTTTCTTCACTTAACTCCAAATAGTATAACAGCTACTGCAAAATTCGAGAAAAGTAATAGTTTTTTTTTTTTAATAATATGTGTCATTTGTATATATAATTATTTTTAATTTAAATATAAAAATAAATAAATAAGTAAATAAATAAATAAATAAAACAAAAATTCAAATTACGCGCGCCTAGTTAAAAATACCGAGCCGTTTTACGGGCAACTTCATCTTGTTAATTTGAGATGATAAAATAGAACGCTACTAATGCTTCTGAAACCGCGCCGCGATGTAGACGTCATTTTCATCATTATACTTCAAATAGTATAACAGCTACTGCAAAATTCGAGAAAAGTAATAACCTTTTTATTAATAATATGTTTCATTTGTATATATAATTATTCTTAATTTAAATATAAAAATAAATAAATACAACAAAAATTCAAATTACGCGCGCAAGGGAACCCAGTGGTTTTGCGACTAACTTCATTTTGTTAATTTTTGTCTCAAGATGCGCGCGCATCTTAAAATTTCACTCTCAGCATTTTTTCATAACGCGCCTAAAGAAGTATAACTTCAAAAAAAAGTTATTTTGGTCCTTATTCTGTATCAATTGAGCTCAAATTTTGATACAAGATAAAATCGGGCTCCAGAAAAGTTTTTATCTGTATTTTGCCTCAGTAATATATAGTGAAAAAATCACGTGAATCCCATAGGATAGCATAACAATTGTATCCTACAGGAACCGTGTATTTAAAAAATGTTTCGTTGAAGTTCGCGAAATAGCATTTTAACGCATTTTCCTCAAGAAGGCCTGGCCAATTTTACACAGTAGCAAAAGAAATTTTCTACAAAGTTTGAATTAAACAATTGACAAAATTATAACGGAAAAATAAATAAAAGTTTCAATTCAACACCTGATAAAATGAGTAATGAAATTTGTTTAAATATTTTTATTTCTGTTCATTGCCGAAGAAATTAATTAGGAACAGGTAAACGTATTAAAATAAGATACAAAATTTTTAAATAATTAACAATTACTTAACAGAATGAATTTTAATGAAGTTTTGTTAAAGATACCTCAGATCTTAACTTATTATTGAATTATCTAATTATTGACTTTCATTTATTTAAAAAAAGAACGATTCCTGTAGGATAGCTCCTAATCTTTTCTACTAAAATAGCTGAATTGTTCAAAATGTCATTTGGTATGAAGATTTACAAATTTTCTTAAAGGAACTTTTTATACTTTGAGTTTTTAGTTTTAAGAATTTTGATGAACTTACTTAGAATCTAAAGTCTGGAACTATCTATCATCTTTTTTCTTCAAAATATTTTAGATTAATTTTTTATAATTTTAATAAAATAAATAGAATATGACGTATATTTTTACCTGCAATTAAGGATATAATTTTTTTGTGTGGGAACTTAAATGTATAATATTTAAAGATTAATTATATGAACTTTGTTTGCGACTTCAATGTTGCACCAACGCAACGGTTCTAAAGATTTCGAGGTTTTTGTGTTAAGACACAGTTTTAGTCGGTGGCAATTTAACCGAGGCAAAATGGAAATAAAATTATACACATTTAAAGTTAAATAATTAAATTCTATGAGTTACATCGTGTTGTTAGTTTTCATTACAGCCCGAACGTAACGTTTCAAGTTAGTCGAGGCAAATAGTTAATATTGTTCCGACTAAAATATTATGCAAATATGTAATCATCCCCTTTCAAGAAAGCTGGTAGTTTTTCCGCTAAAAATACAAAATGGTCGGGCGCATATATATCAAATATTTGGCTGTTGTTTATAAAAGCCTCTCATTATTCCACCAGTTTTTAAATAATAATATTTATGGGATGCTATATTTAAATGGGATGAGAGGGGTGAGAGTGAGTAAAAGCACGTTATCGTATAATGTCTAGCATTGAATATAATTTTTGTAGTTTTCAATATAACGGCTGTTTCAGGTGCAGCTATGCATTTAGGAGAAACATGCATATAGACCGGAGAGTGAACATCATGTGCTAAAACAAAGTATTTCGTGTGAATTTATACATTGTCGGGGGGTCAAACATTGAGAGCCAACAAAACACATCGAAAAAAAAAACAAAACCCTAGCGAAAAAAACCCCCGGAACACACACTAATACAGTTACATACCTATATATATATATATATATATATAGAGAAGACTTGGTGCAACGGCAAAACATTTTTACTTGTTAGCGAACGTATTTCATGTTGCACAATGTCAGAATGGTATATTTAATTTATTTGCAAATTACAGTATACTTTTTCATTAAATACAACCTGTCTCCGGGCTATTTTTGTGTACCTATATGTGTTGAAATATATAAAGTTGCGCCGAGCACAGCATTAATGCGCCCGATATAAAAACAATATTTATATGCATCAAAATGCAATATAATAACCGAACCACCATCGGGTTTGAGGCTTCCAGTGCCACTGAATTTTATATTGCAAAGATTCGAAACTTCTTCCTCCACACACCCACCCAACCATACATCGTTTGTATGCTATCTCTCTAATTGAACGAAACACTGTGCATCATTTTACGCGATTTGAAAGTGCAACTCTTTAATTTTATTCATTCGAAATAATCAATTTTGCTCGGGTTTCTTGGTTGGAAACTATTAACGTTTTATTATAGCTATTAAAATATAGTTGTATAGGTATTTTTATGATGATTAAACCTTGGATCTTCGGCTGCGAGTTTTCAAGTGTTGTGGGTACAAAGAAAAAATTCAAATAACTAATTATTTCTTGGAATTTTAATTGAACTATCTTTCTATTGAAAAAAGCTTTGACGCTTTAGAAATTTTTGCAGTGGTACAAAAACGAATTCCTGGCTTTGAAGTTTACGAAAACTTCATATACATATGTATCGATGAAATCTAATAGAAGATATTTTACTCGTTTTTAGTGAAATATAACACCTTCCTATATTCTCAATGAGTTAATATTTCATCCCTTAGTTTTCAACCCTTTAGAAGTGAAAGATTTCCCTCAAATTAAAATGGGACTACACGGGAAGCATCAGCTTTCAAATAAAAAAAGAATTATCAAAATCGAGCTATCCAATAAGAGGTTATTATTTCATCCCTTAGTTTTCAACCCCTTAGAAGTGAAATATTTCCCTCGAATTAAAATGAGACTACACGGGAAGCAGCACCAGCTTTCAAATAAAAAAAGAATTATCAAAATCGAACTATCCAATAAGAAGTTACTATTTCATCCCTTAGTTTTCAACCCTTTAGAAGTGAAATATTTCCCTCAAATTAAAATGAGACTACACGGGAAGCAGCACCAGCTTTCAAATAAAAAAAGAATTATCAAAATCGAACTATCCAATAAGAAGTTACTATTTCATCCCTTAGTTTTCAACCCTTCAGAAGGGAAATATTTCCCTCAAATTAAAATGAGACTACACGGGAAGCAGTACCAGCTTTCAAATAAAAAAAGAATTATCAAAATCGAACTATCCAATAAGAACTTAATATTTCATCCCTTAGTTTTCAACCCCTTAGAAGTCAAAGATTTTCTTCAAATTAAAATGGGACCATACGAGAAGCATCAGCTTTCAATTAAAAAAAAATCATCGAAATCGCGATCTTCACACAGTCGAAAATTCTGAGGTAACAAACATAAAAAAATATACAGTCAAATTTAGAACCTCCTCCTTTTTTTGAAGTTGGTTAATAATAAAAAATATACAGTCAAATTTAGAACCTCCTCCATTTTTTGAAGTCGGTTAATAATAGAAGATATTTTACTCGTTTTTAGTGAAATATAGCACCTGTCTATATTCCCAATGACTTAAGTTATCACATTTACCAATTATTTAAATACTAATTGAAAAAATAAATGGGAAATTGCTTGACCAAAAGAGGGCGCTAATTTCATATTTAAATACCTACTTCATAATTGGCATAATTAAAACTCTATGAGCCATAACTTAATGAGCACACTGAAAAAAGACGGTTGAATATGTGCTAATGCATTTTAGTGTGTGCATTGGTAATGGGATCTTTAATATTTTACTCATTTCTTAGTGTAGCGATCAGATTGATCAATTAAATCACCAAAACAAATTTAAATTTAAAAAAAAAAACTATCAGGCTCACCAAAATATGGCGATAGTTTCACTGTCAAATGCTTATTTTATGATTGGACTTGGCAATTTATCAAGTAGTTCTTTTGGGGTCATCGATAAACGTAACGTGTTTTCTGTAATTTTTGAACCCTTCCACCTTACAACGTACTTACCTTACACTATTTAGACCATTTAGACTATCGTTTAGTCTCACATAACATAAGAACATACCCCCCCCCCCCCCGGTAAAGTGAGAGTTTATGTATTTTACCACTTTGTAGTTAATTGAATTTTTTAAGAAAGCGACTAGTTCAGCTCATCAAAAGAAGGCGTTGGTTTCATATCGATTGTCACGAAATGTGACCGTTATTTTCTAGTGCATTTTGTATCACTAAGTAGGTTGAAATTGCACTTATCAGTTTGTGCATATCCTGAAAAGCTTGTCTGTGCTGCTCTTCTCTTCCAATGGACTCTTCCTATTATATGTTTGGTCAATAATATTTGTCAATATAATGATATAAATCTACGGAATGCCTTTCTAGAACCGATTAAATCCATGAACACACGGTCAGAATTCCTGCACAGATGGTTCATCCATTCCAGGATCCGGAAAGATGAAGAATGCACCGCAGTTGGAGAACCCCTAAACTGTTTTGATGGGGAAGAATCTAAAAGCCGTTTTACTGGCTACATCCTCAGTCCTATAATCTACCAAAGATCGTACTAACAAATGTTGAGCCGCCTTGGCCAGTCTAGCTAAAACAGGTTGGCACCTGTCATTACAAAGTATTCCCAATCATGTTGGTATCTTTGGAAATAAAAAAGGAGACATCCTCGTTTAGTCTTCTAACATTAGCTCTGAGCCATATCGCAAGCACTATCAATTGGAATTGCTATAACACTCAAAAAAAATTAAGCACAAGGGACAAAATGGGAATCCTTACTAGAATTCTCTGGAATTCCCTATCCCACGACTTCTCACCTGTCAGGTGTCAGTCGCAGCTTTCCGAAATACCACTGGACATGACTACCTATGCGAGCACTTGCACCGTATTGGCATTCTATCGACTCCAATCTGCTCCCTCTGCAATGGAGAACCCATGAACACCATACATCTTGGCAACTACCTTGCAGATGCCAGAGATATAAACGAAAATAATCAAACCAACTACTCTTTAACCTCTACTGAATGGTAGAAATGTCAAGAACGGGAATTGGATAAGAAGAAGAGAAGAAGTCAATTATAAAATAGCTAAACAAGGTATCACACAATTGGCTGTTCTTAATAAGCGTTAGTTTAGGAAATTAAGCTATTTTTAAATTTATAGTTTACTTCTAATTTTAAACTTTAAGAATCATCTTTGGTTTATAGACAATGATGAATGTTTTCTTAGTCCCCAATTCATTACTTCCTTGATACAATTTTAAAATTTAACAATCAAGTTATCTATGAATAAAACCACGTTTATTGGTCGGAATTACTAATCTAGCATTTTCATTGGTTCTATCATTAGAACTTACAAGGCTTGCTCTGATTAGCCTTTCTAATTAAAAGTTATTCTATACAACTGAATGAGTACATTTATCTACCTATGTATTTCAACAAATTAGTTTCCATATAAAAAATATCTGCTGCGAGGCGTCACAGTACTTTCTTTTACTTTTATTTATGAAACTCGCTGTTGGTTAAAAGAAATATAAGCACTTAATAACTATACATATAAACAGAACTATATGCATACAATCTTTATGTATGCAGAATGTATATACACGAACTCCCAACCTTTACCCTAGAACTGTCCTTATTCGCATTTTCCCAGGAAAAAGTTTCAAGTAAAAGTTGTAGGCATCAACGAGTCTAAGAAATATAGAAAGTTTTAAGAAAATCGTTGGAGCCGTTTTCGAAAAAAAATGATAAAGCTCAAAAACTCCTAGAATAAATTGGAGCTTTCGGTTAACCGATTTTAACCAAAAGCTTCGCGGCACAACTTGATACAATATGGAGATCAAATTCCAATCTGGTGAAATTCGGATAAAGCCTTCGATACGATATGGCTGTCACACACACAGACATGTTTCTAAAAACCACTTTTTTTAGACTCAGAGGACCTCAAAACATGTATTTCCGGTGAAAGCTCGAATTCGAAAATTCGACCCGATTACAATACTTCCTTTACTATCTATATAGTAGTAAAAGAAAGTAATAAAAATAGTGCTTCGATGAAATTATTTCAAAAACTTCCCAACAAACATTTTTCATAACAACTAAACGTAGTTCAATTTAAAAGCATAAAGCAAAACCAATTTTTCTCCATTTGGCCAATAGATGGACCAAGAGTTAACGTGTAATTTACAACTTTAAAAAAATGAGAAAAAGTCTTTGGAGATTAATGCGTAGGATTTCACAAAAAAAAAACTTTCTTGTTGAACGTATTACTCCATAAAGAGATGTTTATTGCCCCACATAAATTATTTGATAATATGTATAGATCTTTAAAAGTACAATAACTTCGATTTGAAGCACAAGTTTCTCGGTTTTTTTCCACCATTTTATATGAATAAATAATTGTTATGTACCAGGAAAAAAGTTTCACGTTCCGATAAAAAGATTTAGCGAAAAATATTCAGAAATTTCTCCCCGAGAATTATTTTATATTTCATTTCTTTTCTATGTATAGTTTTTTTCTTCCACTTTGTGCTTTATTCTATTTTTTAAACACGCAATTTGATTGCACAAGCACTTACTGTATTTTATACGTGTATATGTAGGTATATAAGAATATCATTTGCATGCAAGAAAATTATTCACAACAAAATTGTTTTATAATAACAGCTAACTTTTGTATATTCGTATACTTTTTACGTGTGTTTCGAATTGCATTTTCAGTCTTATGTTTTACTTTACGACAGTTTCCAAACACATACAACTTCAATAAATTGAGTAACTAACCGGTACGTATCGGTAATAATACAATAACAAAACTATTAATTAGAAAATTGCACACAGAACAAGACTTAAGTATAGATCGAAGCAATATTTTTCGATTGAAATGTGCACTTTTCATAAAGTTGATATTTTATTTCATTGAAAGTACTAGGCGAATGTGTGGCTCTTTTGTGTGCATTTGATGTCTCACCAAGTGAAATTCGTTTTGCATAAATTAAATTAAACACAAAACGTAATAAACTAGGTAGGAAAAAGGAACGGAAATACCACACCAAGAAATTCATAAACTAGTCGAAACTCTTCCTTCTTCGTACAATTACGCCTCTTCCAAAATGTTAAATGTTATTTGGTCGCGCCACATAAACCTCGACGAGTCTCACAACCTGGAAAAATCTAAAGCACGTCTTATCATGGCATCGTCATAGGAAACCAGGTAGCTAAAAATCATCCACAAAATATTTAAATACCGCATATTGAAAAAGTTTTTATAATTTGAGGTTTTGGAGGAATTTTAGAATAATGGGGGGTTTATTTCAAGAAGAAAAAGTATCAAGATAATCATAACGTGTTTGATACGGATTTTTTTTTTCATATAAATTACAAGTTTCTAAGTATCGCTTTCACACGAAACAAATCTCGTCAATTTATAATAAGTAGACCACATTTAAAATTACAATAATAAAACACGATTTTGAAGTTAGACGTTTTGTCTTGTTAATATTATTTACATTTAACATCTAAAAAAAATTAGGCACGCTTATGTTTGTATGGAAAGTAGTTGAACTACTCAGCATTAATTACTCGGATTTTTTTTTTTTATTCGCAATCTGTCCCAGGACATAAGCGAATTTGGTGAATGTATGGATGGGACAGGTCACCCCAGGTGGGGTGGCTGCTGTACTGCTACCTGCAGGGTAGCTCCAGAAGTTACACGCGTTTCAGTCTGGCGGAATCCTCACTGTTGTCGAGGAGGGTTACCGGCCAGGTGGCTAGGGTGTTCGTTTAGGCACCTGAACCTGGCTGTTTCCTCCCTGAAGGTCGCCATACCCAGGTCCTTCTACCTCTAGAAGGTAGAGGTCTTCTACTTCACCCAGTTTCTCACTGGACATGGCCTGTTCAATGAGTACATCTACCAAATGAGACTGAGGAACAGTCCATTCTGGTTGTACTGTAGAGACAAAGTTGATGACGTGCGATACACGTTCTTCGAATGCGGGCGATAGTCCAGAGAGCGAAGTGACAGTACTAGGAGAAGTATCAATGCGGAAAAGCATTATAAAAGTAAGTCCTGACTAAAAAACCAAAAAACACATGGTGAGCGCGTAGCCGTGCGACCAGGGTCAGGCTAAAGTAATGCGAAAGCGGTTTCCGGTCTGGCCCCCCTCCACACTGAAGGGCAGTAAGAGGATTGTTTGTAGTGTAAAAATTTGTGGTAAAAATCCCACACTACCAACACCATCTTCAAATTCAACCCTGTTGGTGTCTTTTGAAGATTTTTTCAACCTCTACAATAAAAACAAAATACCCAGGTCCTTATGGATGTCCTTGTTGGTGATGTACCATGGAGTATCAACAATTAGTCGCAACACCTTGTACTAAAACCTCTGTATGGTGTCAATACTGGAGCCGCTAACAGTGCTCCAAAGTTGGATTCCATACGCCCAGACCGGTTTTAGATAACTAGCTTACAATCCAGTTGCGATCCTCGTCGTAACAGCCACCATAGTTCTCTCAGCTTGATTTCAAGTTGTTGGCGCTTCATGGGTATATATTTATATGCCTACACCATGTGAGTCGTCGGTTCAAGTGAATTTGTCGAGGAGGTTAACAGCCAGGTTGCTAGGATGTTCGTTTAGGCGCCTGAGGTATTTAGAACTGAACCTGACTGCCTTCTCCTTGACGGTAGCCATACCCAGATTCTTATGGATGTTCCTGCTAATGATGTACCATGGGGCATCGACAATTAGTCGGAACACCTTGTACTGAAACCTCTGTATGATGTCAATACTGGAGCTGCTAGCATCGCCCTAAAGTTGGATTCCATACGTCCAGACCGGTTTTATAGATAACCAGCTTGGAATCCAGTTGCGATCTTCCCCGTAACAGCCACCATAATTCTCTCAGCCTGGTTCCAAGTTGTTGATGCTTCATGGATACATGCCTCCGCCATGTGAGGCGTCGATCCAAGAGAATTCCGAGATACTTGACCTCCGTCGCCTGGATGATTTGTCTGTTGTCCATAAAAACTAGAGGACAAGTAGCTTTCCTGGTTGTGAAAGTCACATGGACTGACTTGGCATCATTGATTTTTATTTTCCGCGCGTGGAACCATTCTTGGAGGGTATTTAGTGAGACTTGGAGTTTTTCAGTGGCCGCCAGTGGGCAGTGGTTATATGCGAAGACAGCCGTGTCAGCTGCCATTAGTAGCCAAAGTAGCCATTTTAGTGTTGTCCATAGCGGGCATATCTGACGTGTATATGAAGTATGGGCTCGGTCCGAGGATACTGCTTTGTGGTACCTCCGATTTTATTTGGCGAGATGTTAATTTCGCATTCTTTAATCTAACTTTAAATCGTCTGTTGGTTAGATAGGCTTCGGCGACCGTAGCTAGTTGGGAAGGCAGCACATTTGTGATCTTATGTTTGAGCGTCTTATGCCTTTGTCAAATGCCTGACGCCAAGAAAGACAGGAGAGCAATTTTTTTTTGTAGAGTCCATAATGGTCTGTGTTACTCTGTGTAATTGCTTGTCGGGTTTGCAAACCGGTTAAAACCGGTTTTTAAACACCGGTTTTTTTTAGTAAAAATCAAAAACCGAAAAACCGGTTGTTCAAGAAAAATTATCGGGAATTTTTTTTAACTGTATTAAATTTTATTTAAAATGAATTTTACAAAAGAACTTTGGCGAAGTATTTAAAAGACCCAAACTATGCAAAAATCAATTAATTAATGAACCGAAAGCTTCTATAAATGTTGGCAGGCGATTATTAGAAAGAATGATTAAAATTGAATCAGAACCAGAAAGTTTGTAGCTGAGGATGGTGAGATTCAAATACTTAATAAAAGTGAATGAAGTGGAAATGTCTATCAAATGTTTAGAAAAGAATGCCAGTTATTTGAAACAATCGGGAAAAGAACGAGTAACTTAGAATTACTTTTAAATGCCTTAATCACAGTTAAACCATCTTGGACGGATACAGAAAGAATATTTTCTGTGTCAGGAAATTTTAGAGTAAAATTTCTCTTTAAACATGTTTTTATCAGTTTTATTAAATTTTGAAATTGGCAAATGAACTTTTATAACTGAAGTTTAATTAAAAATAAAATGGAATCATTAATTAATGGGGTTTCTTATTTGCAAATAAATACAATAAGAAGAGGGGTGATTTTATTATAGATTTAGTTTTTTTAAAAATCCGGTTTTTAACTGGTTAACCGGGTTTAAGATAGGAAAAAAACGGAAATCCGGTTTTAACAAAAATACGGTTTTTGCAAACCCTATGTTACTTGCTCGGTTGTAGCGAAAATAGTAAAAAATTCAACTAAATTATAGTAGGATGAAACCCATTAGAAAAGGAAGATGAACAAAAATGAAAGGAAAAATTAAATTACGGTCGATCTGAGGTGGGGAAGTAGAAAAGGGGAAGGGTTTAAGGGTAGAAACGGTTTATCTTGATTTCCAACGAAACTACAAGTCTTATGGAAAAAAGTTAAATAGCAAAGTTGTAGGTAATAAAAAGATCTACAACTTTTGTGCTAACACTTTTTTCACATAACCTTAAAATTTATGTAAAAAATTTCACTAAGCAAATTTTTGGTCTTTTATTTTTCGTTTACAAAAAAAAAAATCATGAAATTTGGTAAAAACTCACCTCTTAATGTCCTAAACACACTGTATTACACTGTATTCTGTAATTTTTTTGATTGAAATTATTAATTTGTTCACCTTATTTTAACTTTATGAAAAAAACATTCTATTTTTCAATTGAAAATTATCAGGTCAAAATATTTACTTTTTTAAATAAGTCGGTGGGCTTTTTGTTTGTTGAAACCTCTACTTTCTGATGATGCAAAAAAAATACGTTACTGTTAAATGTTCCCAGAAAATGCCATAATTAAACTTGGTTATTGGAATTTTTCACATAAATTTTAAGATTATGTGAAAAAAGTGTTGGCACAAAAGTTGTAGATCTTCTCATTACCTACAACTTTGCCATTTAACTTTTTTTCACAGTGTGTTTGGGACATAAGGAGGTAAGTTTTTACCAAATTTCATAATTTTTTTTTTGTAAAAGAAAAAAATAAAAAACTTGTCTATTGGAATTTTTCACATAAATTTTAAGGTTATGTGAAAAAAGTGTTAGAACAAAAGTTGTAGATCTTTTTATAACCTATAACTTTGACTTTAAATATTTCCATACGACTTGTTGTTTTGTCGTAAATCGAGATAAACAATTTCTACCCTTAAAACACCCCCCTTTACAACTTCCCCACCTCAGATCGACCGTAATTTGTTATTCCTTGCATTTTTGTTATATTCTCTTCCTTTTCTTATGGGTTTCATCCTATTATAATTTTTTTTTCTGTTCAAAAATTATCGGCACTGTTCTAATAGGTACAGTTAGTGAAGTGCATAAAAATCTTGTTCAAATTGATTATAAAATCCTTTCGTTTTTTAAGCCAACGTTTTGCTGTTCCCTAAAAGAAAAATAACAGTCGAATATCCTATTTAAAATCTCACATGTCCCAAGTAAAGAAATAAAAACCTCAGAGAAAATGGAATGAAGTAAGAAAGGAAAAATAAAATTGTCTACATTCATCTTTTGAACTGAGTGCATGTCGACGCACGTTGTATGCTCTACGTTATTTTCTATATAACAACTTGGAGGCTACAACTACATACACACACACACACACACATACACACACACGTTCAAATATCATAGTATCAAAGAAAAAAGAAGATACCGAGACAAGCTTTACCCTAAAGCTTTTATTATTGAAAATTTATCTCAAATCAGGATCACATATTTCAAAAATACGATATCCGGTATCCTATTTCTGTCAATTTTTTATTACATGGGTATTGGTGTGTATGTGTGTGTGTCTGTATATAAACTATAATATCAGATTGAAATGAACCGCTCTCACATTGAACCAATAAGAAAAACCGAGAAATTTTAAATTTTCAAACTTGAAATTTTTATGTTAAATAGCTCCCTCTCTTAACTCGTTCGGTAAAATTGAAACTAAATTCATGAAGAGATCTCTCTCATTTCATTATCATAATAATGATATGATCGAAAATTGAAAGTATTTTCATGCATCATATATAAGGATGAATAATGCGAGCATATAAATTTGACAAATTACATCTTTAGAAGATCGTCTATAATATGTCGATTCCCTTTGTGATATGCATTAATATTCCTGGTTGGTTCCTTTATTTTTAAATTAAACGTTTTAGTTTCTTTGAACATGACAAAACTTGAAATTCAAAAACTTAACAATCACCTCGTACATTTATTATCAAACGCCTTTTCTTTATAAGAGAATCGAGTGAAATATTGTGTCTATCTTTATATATGGAAACGAGGAAATTTTGAATAAAGGTAACTAAATTGTAGCTATTGAAGGAAGAAGATGCATTAAATCGTTTCCATGTGAATAGATAGGCGTATTATACATACATGGTGCACATGCAATTTCCCTCCTGTACCTATGGATTCGGTATAGGTAGGTATTCACTTATCGGACTCAAATAACGTTCGCAATTGCTTTGTATGTTGCACCTCAATGCTTTCGTTTAATTTCGTTATTTCATACCTATTATTTGCACACATATACCTACAACCACTTAGAGAATTATTTATACCAGACTGTGTTTACCTTTATCGCTTTATGCAATAAATACCAACAATACGTAACGTTTACGTGGTACGGGCAATTTTCGTATGGAACGAGTAAAAATAAACTAAGATCGTTATATTTATGAATTCATTACGGGATTCCGAACAATTAATTAATTCAACACAAAAATATTTTGGTTTGGTGAAAAATTTCGTAAGCATTTTTGGACTGCGATGAAAATTTAAATTTCCCCAAGAAAATGCAATGTAAATTATTTTCCATACCTATTAAGGAGATTTGCACGAAAAATTAAAAAGAAACTAAAAAATTATAAAAAAAAACCATTCTATCACCTGAAATAATAGTAGGTACTACTTTTAAAATAAGATTTTTACCGATTATAACTTTTTTAGATCTGATAAGAAAACGTTAATTGTATGATTAAAATCGTTTATTCACGGAAAAAAATAGTGGTGTAAAATTTACAACACTAAACTAGTAATAATTTTACTGCACTTTGTGTTCACTATAACCACAAATGTAACAGCAGATAACACACTGTGATGTATTCAAGTCTAACGTATAGTATATTTTACTACCATAGTGTAGTAAATATATGTAGCTGTTACAACTGCTGAGTGTTGTACAATTAACAAATTTTGGCGTTTCTGTTACGCCACGAATTCTAACAAATCTGTAATCGTTACTATTTTTAACCGACTTCAAAAAAAGGAGGAGGTTCTCAATTTGACTGTATTTTTTTTTTGTTTTGTTTTTTTTTTTTATGTTTGTTACCTCAGCATTTCCGACTGGGTGAAGCGATTTTGATGATTCTTTTTTTATTTGAAAGCTGGTGCTTCCCGAATGGTCCCATTTAAATTTGAAGGAAATCGTTTACTTCTAAAAGGGTTGAAAACTAAGGGATGAAATACTAACTTCTTATTGGATAGCTCGATTTTGAAAATAATTTTTTTATTTGAAAGCTGATGCTTTTCGTTGGGTCATGTTTTAATTTTAAGGAAATCTTTCACTTCTAAGGGGTTGAAAACTAAGGGATAAAATATTAACTTCTTATTGGACAGCTCGATTTTGATAATTCTTTTTTTATTTGTAGAACACAACCTTAAATTAATCTCCTATCCATTTAAAAAAAAAACTCCACTCATAAAGGGTTAAAAAAAATTAGAGATGATATAATATTATAAATTTTTTCTGACTAACCCGATTTTGATAATTTTGTTTCTATTACGTACAACGTACTTTTAAATTGTTCACATTTCAATTTGAAGAAAAAAATCCACCCCTTAAGGATGAAAATAGGGGATGAAAGAGCAGCGCGTTTAGAAGATTTAACCATTTTCAAGAAAATAAAATCAGTTATCAAACTTCAGATCACTAAAACGCGAGAAATAAATAAATATTATAAAAAAATGAAAAACCGACTTCAAAATATATAAAAATTCTAAAACAAAAAATGCACTAAAAAGTAACAAAATAATGACGTATCCTTGCAGTATCTACAACTTACAAATTATTAGGATGATACAATGTACAACTATTGTTATTTTTGGAGTTGGTGTCAGTCAAAAAAATAAATATTAATGGTAATTTGTAAAAAGGTTTAGTTGGTAATTGTTATTTTGTAGTTTAAAGGTCGCTAGATATTGATACAGTTCGAGTATATTGTTTAAAAGTTCATTTGAAAAATAATTTTCATAAGGTATTCTCGTTTTTTGCTAAGTACCAATATAGTCGTATTTCCTTGGCTGACACCAACTCCAAAAATAACAATAGTTGTACATTGTATCATCCTAATAATTTGTAAGTTGTAGATACTGCAAGGATACGCCATGATTTTGTTATTTTTAGTGCATTTTTTGTTTTAGAATTTTTATATATTTTGAAGTCGGTTTTTCATTTTTTTATTACATTTTTGGTGCATACAATACAAGATACAATGTACAATTTACTCCAATATGTTGTAAAATCTTCTAAAACAGCTGAGAAAAAAAACAAAAAAAACAAACAGAGCCATCTTTACTTTTTTCTATAATTATATTTTTAAGATTTTTATTGGTGCGCATGCGGCGCATACAACATAACCTATAATTTTGACAAATAAATTCAAGTGTCAAAAATTCAACTACATTATATTATCATGGAGTCATTTTAACTAGTTTGTGTTGTAAATAATACTACAGTT
Organism: Sisyra nigra; assembly: GCA_958496155.1. Lineage (NCBI taxonomy): Eukaryota > Metazoa > Arthropoda > Insecta > Neuroptera > Sisyridae > Sisyra > Sisyra nigra. The sequence goes on from OY292314.1 coordinate 55,124,391, forward strand.
TTTTAATTACACTTAACTGGTGAACGTTACCACACGTGGTGTCATCCTATATATTACTAGTGTATGTTGTAACTTTAACAAGGATTGTAGTTAAATCTACAACAGATTTTTCTGGGTATAAAAGGATGTTCTACAAAAAAAATATGGATTTGATAGTGCTGTCAAAAAGTTCAACACATTCAAAAAAACCATCTACAATAATCTTTCAGCTTTCGTACAAAGCTCAAGAAATTGATATCACACGCTTTGATGCAGCGTCACAAAGAGCTGATGGCCACATGAACCTTTATAGAACTATTTATCTATATATCTATTTATATAAATAATAAAACTGTGGAAGATTTTTGTCTGTTTGTTTTTTTGTTCCTCTTTCACACAAAAACTACTGAACGGATTTTGATGAAACTCTTTTTATTATATAGCTATTAGTTCTCGGTAACACAATGGCTATAATTTATATATAATTTAGTAGAAAAAAGTCGGGAAAATCAAAGCTTTGTAATGTGATGTCATAACAAACATATTTTTGTGCACTTACATTGCAAACGCTGGCTAAACCTTACGAGATAGATCAAACATATATGCGGCGAAATTATGTATCTTAAAAAGGTTGATAAAATAGTCTATGACGGTATATGTCTATCTCCTAAGGATAACCCACAGGAATCATTTTTATCTTTTACAAATGACAAAAAAATTATGTTGGCATAGCGGCTGGCTGTTGTACAACGTACGTATTGCTTGTTTTATTGGTATCTTCTTCTATATGATATAAAAATGTTATGTTGGTCCTTATTCTGTACCAATTGAGCTCAAATTTTGATACAATATGAAGAGATACAATATGGAAAGAACATAACGTAGAACATTTTTAACTATATGCCAAAAAATTTCTCCTGCAGAATCCGCTATTGCTCCAAGTGTATAGTTGTTAGTTATTCAAGAATTTATTTTTCAAAAATTTTTATAGATATTCAAAAATAAATAAAAAATATAATTCAAAACAATCAGTTTTTATTTTTATTTTTTTCCAAAAAAATGTTCCTTAAATGTTCTTTCCGGATCCGCAATTGCTCCAAGTGTATAGTTAATTAGTAATTCAATTTTTAAACTATTCATGTATATGTGATCCAATAGTAGTTGATGACGTCATAGTACAACAATATATGTATACAAAGTTAATAATAATTAATTATTAAAAATGTTACAAAAATTTGATCAATTATTGCGCCGATAGAAAGCTTAAAAAGAAAACAAAAATTGAAGTTAAAAATTAATTATTTTGGTTTTTGTAGCGATTTTAATTCTTGAGTTGAAAAATTATTAAAAAATTTAATTATTAATTAACTATTAACTTAAAACCTGGAGCAATTGTGGATCCGGACGAGAATTTAAGGAGTAATTTAAAAAAAAAATCAAAATAGTGACTTTTTAGTATTTTACAGCAATTTTAATTTTTAGTTTGCAAATTTCTAAAAAATTAATTATTAATCAATAAATAACTATACACCTGGAGAAATTGGGGATTCTGAGGGAGCAATTTTTTGGCATACAGTTTAATAAATTTCTCGCTAACTTCACTCTTTCTGGTTAAAAATTATATGCAATAATAAAAGGGAGTTTTGAAATGTAATTTGATAATTGTAACGGTCGTAACTTAAAAATGTATTTTGAGTATGTATTTACAGTAAAAAATAAAAAATTCTAAAAGAAAATTTAAAAAAGGCTACAAATAATAATTTAAAAACTGCTTAGCAAATAAAAAAAAAGAATTCAAAAAATCTTTATGTATCTAATATCTCGCTGAGATGCATTAAGTCTACACTCAATTATGAAATAATCAGTAGGTAGTGGAAGGAGAAACATATTCTCTCCAGCCCACGCGCATTACATCGTTCGCCCCACTCTATCAAAGCGACGAAAAATCAACCGCTTAACGCGTTTTGCTTGTAAAAATCGCACTTTTTAAAACTGTAATTACTTTTCTTTTAATGAAGACATCTTGATATTTCTTTTTTTAGATAAGGACCAAGTATATAAGAAGTAAAACAAAAGAAAATTGAGTTTAAAGCGAACATTGGAAAAAAGCAATAATTTTATTTACATATATAGATAAAATATTTTTATGCAATTCCAAAACCTCACAATTTTCTGATAAAAGAGCATTCTTTGATTAATTCTGTGGACAAAAAATTTTTTCAGCTTAATAACTAAGATTTTATAATTAATAATTTTTAGTAAAAACGTGTTAAATTGGCCTCCATCTGTTCGTGTTAAATCCGCAAAAACTGTATTAATTAATGCCAAAGGGGTCCAGTAGTCCAGTCCACAACAAAAGAAATTTTAGTCATTGTTCGTTTACCCAATATTCGTTCATTGACTGAATGTACACTTCTTGAGCCCGCGAAGTTTTACACAAAACTAAATGTTTTAACTTAAAAATTTTCTGCAAATACGATTTTCAGTTATTCTATGACTGGTTGAATTTTAAAAAATCTTCATTAATCTAACAACTAGCTGAGCTGCATTAAGTTTACGCTCAAATATGAAATAATCAGTAGGTAGTGGAAGGAGAAACATATTCTCTCCAGTCCATGCGCATTACATCGTTTACCCCACTCTATCAAAGCAATGAAAAATCCAATGCTTAACGCGCTGTGCTTGTAAAAATCGCATTTTTTTAAACTTTAATTACTTTGTTTTTAATTATCGTGATAATTTTTTTAAGATAAAGATCAAGTATATAAGTAGTAAAACATAAAAAAAATTTGATCGAAATCTATCTAATAGTATTTGAGTTAAAAGCAAACATTGGATAACAGCTATCATTTCATTTATATAGATTTGAAAAAGCAAAAAAATTGCACCAATTAAACGGTTATATTAGGTTTAAAGTTTTTCGATTGGCTGGTTGTTATATCGACAAATCAAAATAACAATTAACTGTATGCAATATTTACTTAGAATCAAACTTTGAACAATTTGACTGTACTTGAATCTTGCAAATAACTCACGACGTCCACGAGTATTGACAAAAGTTTAACTTGAAGAAGCTTTGCTATTTTAAAGAGCACATTCACAGTGCACATGCAATTTTGGATAAATTTTAAGCTAACTTATAAACCTTTTGGAAAACTTAACATAAATATGACTTTTAAAAAGCCAAAAAAAAAACTATTAATAATATATAAAATTATCCTTTTTCACTCTTCTCTTTAAAATTCGTTTCGTTTAAATCATATCAATAGTTTTAGTGAATTTTACCCTTTGAACTCTTGAACCCTGAAACCCTTTGAACTTCGGTTAATCACAACAATTAGGTATATCACAAAAACGTCCATTTTATTAAAGTGCACCCTTTTTAAATTGAGGAATAAAATCAATGAGTTTATGTTGATTCGATGCAAGAAATGGGTTAATGGCTTGGTGCAATGAATAATTAATATTTATTTAATGGTTATCCATATTCATATAGTTGCGATAATATCGGTCTATATGGTACCAAACTGCAGCAAATTTCGTGTGGCTCTCGCCATACTAGAACATAAACACATAAATGAGAAATGGAAAGAGGGAATTTCAAAACAATATTATTGCATTAATGAATACTTAAGGAAAGTTGAAATGTGGCAGAGCGTTGCGAAGAAGCTGCGGGCGAGCAACAATATGACGTGAGTGTGTGTGTGAATGTTCGAGGGCAAATTCATCGAACCATTTGCGATATCAAAGACATGCCTGAGCTTTCTGAGGCAGCTTCCAGTGGATGTTTTATCAGGCCGGCGGCATTACAACGAGTACATTCGAGCTTTTACTGCCCCAGCTTTGATTACTACCACGCGCACATAACATACATACTCGTCCTACACACACTCTCATTAACGAACAATACTGTTAATGTTTTCCATCCGTGTAATAATATCGTCAATAAGGATACATCACAGCTTATTAGTTCCCTTGATTATTTCACATCAGGCTTATTTCCATCAAAGTACTTGCCTTGAAATTCTTACCAGCCGCGTTTTCTCTTAAATTCTATCTCGCGCTGTTAGCCAACAACAATTTCCGCCAGCACAAACTTAACATGTTGGTAATTCGAAATTGAAATTTAAGATTTAATTAACATATTGTTATAACGCTAATTACCATCAGGTTGATTCTTTTCTAATCTATTTTAAATTTTCAAATTATTCGTACTTTTATACGCAACATATTTAATTATTCATATCAATGTTTTCATTTGCAACTCATATCAAATAAAAATTTATTTAGCTTTTTTTTGGCCATTGAAAATTTTCAAGCTTTATGTTGTTAAAAGCACAGATTTATTGTCGAAATAAATATATAAACAAGTTGTGTTTTTTTATTTTTATTAAGCCTCCAAGGTATTTTTGTATTTATGGAGTCACAATTAAAGCGAATAAAATTTCATGTGCTTATTTAAACATTTTAAAAAAAAATTAATATTATGAAATGGGTACCAACGTTAAACTTTTGAAGCTAAATGACTTTAACATTTTTGTATAAAACAGTTGTCTGTACATTTTGTATGGAAGAATAATATCTATATATGCATACTATAAGGGCTATGACGTCATGAACAAATAATATCTCAATCGATACTAAGTAGGCTATGGCTGGGCATATATCTGGAGTATAATCTGGGCAGTAAAAAAACCAACTTATATTCTCCTCAACAAAAAGCAAAAAAACGACACCCCATCCCCAAATCCATAACCTTAAAAATCCCGGGACTCGTTTTCGACCAACGTCATACATGGCGCCACCAAATAAACAAATTAACGATGGAATGTAAATGAAGACTCAACATAATAAAAACTCTAAGTGCAACAAAATGAGGGGGGGGGGGCAGACCGAAAGAGACTCGTCAATATTTACAGAACGCTTATAAGAACAAAGATGAACTCTGGAGCTATGCTAGCCAGCCTATCCAAAACTCGGACCTAAGACTATCCTTAGAAGCATACAGAACGAGCACAATTACCACCTTTCTGGTAGAATTGCACGAGGTCCCCAGTAACCTTTGGTGGAGACAACAAGCCATCCAATTAGATCCCATCAAATATTACAATAGAACCCCGTGCCCTTCAAAATGTGAACCAAATAAAAACTCTTCTAAATAGGTATCTCCACGAAATTATTTTACAAATTTACTTCTTCATACAATGGCAATACCTTTCCCCATCCCTCCATGAAGGAAAAAAAACAACCATCTTACTAGATTTACATGAATACCCAAAAGAAGGAACCCCCAGGAAATGTTTAAACAGCTCTTCTATTAAACAAAAAACAAAGGTCACTCCGATCAGACCATATTCACGGATGGGTCAATAATTGTAAACGATCGAGGATGCACTCTTCTACTATATGTGAAGCCACGCCATGCCATTGAACTAGACCTCTCCACCGCGAGCCACCAAATAGAAGCCTAATACATACCAACCCCTTAACCTGTCTCAAAGCTATTGAATCTCCTAACACTTCTCCAAACAAAAAGATATCTAATATCCAAGCTAACATAACCTCCCAAGAGAAATCGAGGAAAATTAACTTAAAATGAATCCTTTCGCACGTTGACATAAATCGTAATGCAAGGGCCCGACGAGGAAGCGAAACACGTAACCAAAATTTCTATAGTGACCCAAACACCTGGATCCATCGAGGATTTCAAGAGGCACCTCTCCGAAAAAATCAGGATGGTATAGGACCCAGAATGGCGGAGCCAAGAAAATCGATATTGACCAAACCACCCATTGAAGCCTTCCCTTAACCAACCCAGGTCATTCTAAGTCGTTTGAGGATAGGACACACAAAATTAACACACTTATAACTTCTGCAAAGGACTTAGACACCAAACTGCATGAAATGCCCGTCCCCACTCACCGCTAAACATGTATTTGAGTGTAACCTCTTAAAAGGGTTGAGGGACCCAGAACACTGGAGCAACGCTTGCTGTTTTCTCCAGAGGCTGAGAATCCAGAACGACATATAACAACATAACAAAAAAAAAACTTCCCCATATCAAGTCTTACAGTGCTCATGACCATTTTGTAAGTAAAGTGGAAAAATCATCTCTTGCGAGTTGTCCCAGTACTATTTTTTACATTCATTTAAGAAACTCGCTTTTGGTTGAAAGTACTATAAGCACTTTATTACTATGTAAACAGAACTATATAAATACAGCCTCTATGTAAATATATACGACGTCCCACCCTTACCCCCAGAAATCTCCTTATTTGAATTTTCCCAGTCAAAAGTTTCAAATAAAAGTTGCAGGCATCGCTTAGTCTAAGAACTAAATTAAGTTTAAAGAAAATCGTTGGAGTCGTTTTTGAAAAAAATTCAAAAAGCTCAAAAATTTCTCGAATTGAGCGGAGCTTTCGGTTAACTGATTTCAACCAAAAACTTCGCGGCACTACTACATATAACATGAAGAGAAAATTCTAAGTTTGGTGAAATTCGGATTAAGCTTTCGAAACGATATGGCTGTCACACACACACACATGTTTCTAAAAACCACTTTTTTGTACTCAAGAGCCCTCAAAATATGTAAGTATTTCCCGTGAAAGCATGAATTCTAAAATTCGACCCGATTACAATACTTCTTTAACTTATTATAGTAGTGTAGTAGTAAGCACGAGCATGAAACTGTATATGTTCAGAATTAGAACTGATCGGATTTAACCAATGATCTACAGAGGAATGTAGCTTCATATACAAACAAGGGATGAATATTCTTTATATTGTCACAAATTTAAGAATGTGCCGCCATGTGTCAACGGGAGTGTCGCCATTTTATGACTCTGGGGGTGGTGTCACCTGCTCTCACCTGTGGGTGGGTCGAAGCAATCACCAGCCAATGGAGGGGCACCGTTATCCACCAGGATAGGGAGGAATCTTATAAAATTCCACGAATCCGAGAAAATTCTTTCTCTAAGAACTTCGTCTTGGAGACCACCTAGCACGAATAATCTAAACAAAAGAATGGAAATGTCTGCAAAAACGAATTCTCGAAACTGAACAAACTAATATAAAAAGAGGTGCGTTTGAAAATAAATCGTCCACGGAGTCTTGAAATAAATAGTGCACGTGAACAGTCTGGAAATAAATCTTCGATCAGTGTTAAAAAAAAGAGTGAAAGTGTTCAGTGCTAAAATAAATATTTTAAATCAAAAAATTAAGTTTTTACCAAATTTCATGAAAACATTTTTTTTTTTATAAAAGATAAAAATAAAAAACCAAAATTTTGGTTATTGGAATTTTTCACGTAAATTTTGAGGTTATGTGAAAATATCTGCTGCGAGGCGTCACAGTACTTTCTTTTACCATCGTTTATGAAACTCACTGTTGGTTAAAAGAACTATAAGTACTTTATAACTATACAAATTTATATAAACAGAACTATTGTATAAGCATACAACCTATATGCATATGGATAAACAAATTCCAAACCTTCACCCCAGAACCGCCCTTATTCGAATTTTCCCAGGGAAAAGTTTCAAATAAAAGTTGTAGCCATTAATGAGTCTAAAAACTATAGAAAGTTTAAAGAAAATCGTTGGAGCCATTTTCAAAAAAAAAATTGAAAAAGCTTAAAAACCCCTAGAATAAAGTGGAGCTTTCGGTTACCCGATTTCAACCAAAAGCTTCGCGGCACAACTAGGTATTTTATGGAGACCAGATTTCAAGTTTGGTGAAATTCGGATAAAGCTTTCGATACGATATGGCTGTCACACACAGGCACACAGACACACACACACAGACATGTTTCTAAAAACCACTTTTTTGTACTCAGGAGACCTCAAAACATGTATTTCTGGTGAAAGCTCGAATTCGACCCGATTACAATACTTCCTTTACTATATAGTAGTAAAAGAAAGTAAAAAGTGTTATTACAAAAGTTGTAGATCTTCTAGTTGTACGTAATAAGAACCTTACAACTTTGCCGTTTTACTTTTTTCCATAGGACTTGTAGTTTTTTCGAAAATCGAGATAAACCATTTTTCCCCTTAAACCCCTCCCCCTTTTGCATTTCCCCACCTCAGATCAACCGTAATTTATTTTTCCTTTCATATTTGTGATATTATCTTCTTTTTCTAATGGGTTACATCCTACTATAATTTTTTTTGGGTTCCAAAATTATCGATCCTGGTCTATAGATACAATTGAATTAAAAAAATTTTTTGGCTATTTATCAGTCCAAACTAACCAAAACTCGTTTTGTTTGACGTAAACGTTGTCGTTTAACACTGGTCTGTAAGACGACGACAAATGTGTCGTTGAAATGCATTCAAAGACGACACACAAAAAAAAGCTCGTGGATAATGTGTCTCTAAACGCAACTTTTTACATTAAAACTTATCGTCTAACATTTTCTAATTGCAATGTGATATAAACGATGTTGACGTGTGCATTGCGACATTTCGCGTAACACTGATCTGACTTGTAGTGGGTTTTAATTGCATTTTCTTCGTTTTTCCATTTGTTTTACTGTTAAGACATGCCAACCAACCAACCAGACGTACACTAAGTTATGATGAACAGATAATTGTATAGTTGCGGCTTACGTCATTTATATATTATATATGTTTATAATGAGACACGAAGAAGAAGAAGAAAAAGAAGAATAAGACGAAGAAACATTCTAATTGGGCTTTCACATGTAAGCATGTATTAAAATAATTTATTTTTTTGTTACTCGTAAAAAAACGGAAATCTTTTAAATAATATCCTTCTGAAATGAAAGAAGTAATTTTAATTTCTTCCAACCAGGTTCATGGCTTAGCGCAATGTAATTTATTTTGCGCTGAAATAAAAAGCAGTGCAATAAAAGGTGTTCAAAGGAAAGTTTTCACTTTGAGGGTTTTTGATCAGAATGTTATTTCAAGAGATTATCTCTTAAACCGATCGTATATAGGTAGCGTCGCTATAAGAGAGACTCGTCGCTTTTTTCCTTATAAATTAACCTATTTTTATGAATACGAGAGAAAGAACAAGAAAAAATTATTTTTAAGTTATTTTTTTCAATTATGTCTATACCTTATACGATGGCAGGATGGGATTTATTTTTAATTTGGTAAATTTTTTTTTTTACTTCTTTTTTTTTCGTCTCCTCTTGGTACACTATATTATATGGTTGTCGTCATGTGCCGTATGTTGTATAGTAACCAAAAACCTTAATATTGTAAGGATGGCAGATGTTGCACCATAACAAAGTGGACAAACGTTTTTAAAATTATCGCAACATAAAAATGGTTTTCATTATGTGTGGAGAAACAGAGCTTGCGTTAAGCTTAAAATCAAATTTTTTCCCTTGTACATATAATATAATGAAAACATGTGTCGCGCTTTACAACTTCTATATCCTTCTTAATATTCATAGCTCGTAAGATAAGTACAGTGCAGAATGTATTAGTAACTTTTATGACCATGAAATCAAGTACAAGACAAGAGCACGAGCGTGATTTTTACTCTCTTTTTTCATGTAAATATAAATCAATGTACAATAGTTTTAGAACTTATAGTTATCTTTCCTTAGACTACATCCATTTTAAGTGAACGTAAAAAAAAAAAAAAAAAAAAACGTATGCATGTGAAATTTCATTCTATAAGCGGAGTATCACATAACCGAATATAATACTCGAACCTGAGCGTGTGTGCGGCTTGGCGTTATCTAAAACTTCAGGTTATTCGAAATGGAGCTTTGAGCTTTCGGTGGAGAAGTAACTGGAATGAACGAACGTCTTCTTGTGTGCGCTCGAAACGACGAGCTTTCAAAAATGATACCCTTGATAATCGTCTATATATGGCGGTACCTTAAGTGGAATTGTTATACACGAACGAAACCTCATCATAGAGCCGCTGCCGACATTATTCTTTTTCATTTTCACGCGAATAATCCTAACGTATGAATGTTCGATATCTATATATTTTCTCGGTGAGATCAAATTACACGAATCTACTAGGTATATTACCCGTGCTTGCCGCCACTTTATTTTAGCCACTTTAGTTTTATGAATTGTAAAATTAGATTTTCAATTGAATATTTAATTGGTTTTGGTTAGTTTGGACTGATTAATAGACAAGAATCTTGTCTAAATTTTATAATAGTGGAATATAAAAGTGTGATTCTATCAGAGCAAGCTTTGAACCATATAAATTTGAGCCAATTAAAATTCGTCATGTAACTTATTGACAAATAGCTGTAAAACCAGTCATAGGCTACTTGATAAAATTTATAGATCAGAAACTAACGGCTAGGATTAAGGTGTTTAAAAAAATCTACGGGTAGGGGAAGGTTGGGTATTTGTGAACAGCGGGTAATTTAAAACAGTTGAATTATTTATTTTTTCGCGAAAATGTTCATTAGTGTTTGAATGGACAAGTTTGATGACCATTAGTTCCTGGATAAAAAAATATTTAAATTGACGTTCGCATACCACCGTCAATTTACCTAGCATTCCTAGTATAAAAAGTTTACAACGAAGCAAAAGAAAACATTCTCAAATTTTATCCAGCACTCCTCCATAAAACCATCAATTAGAAGAAAAAAAACGACAAACTGAAAAGAAAAATAAAAATATTCAATTACAACAACTAAGAAGTACAACATTAAATTCGAAGCCACCATGAGTCAAGAATACAGCGGTCGTTAAAAATTTGCAAAAGGTGTTCGAGGAAAGTGACGACGTATTATGAACGAGAAATAAGAATCACCCCCTAAAGAGGACTGGATTATGTGTACAAAATGTAAGAGATGGGCCCATGACGAATGCACGAACGGCCAATAGACGTCTAATGATTATGTCTGTGATTTATTATCATTACACAGTTTAGTTTTTATTTCCCCCATGAATTGATTTCAATTACCCCACACACTACCGGGGAAAAAGGAATGGCAATATTTTTTAAATTCTTTATTTTTGTTTTTATTATTTTAATATAAAAAAGTTTTGCGATCAAATTATTAGATAATAATAAGTAGATAAGTTATATTTATGTTATAACAAAAGTTTACCAAAATTGTTATTTTGTTTTATTAAGATAATTTAAAGTTAACTGTTCTCAAATGCCCCACTTTCCCCTATCCAAAAATTGATAGTATATGTTAAAAAAGTGTTAACACCAAAACGAGCTCTAAAGTTTGTATCAATCCATGTTTTTCATTTTCCGTTTAAATCATGCAGGATTTTATTTTTTTGTTGTTTCATAATTTTAAAACAGTTCATTGTATCAACAATCTGCAAGAAGGGATTAAAAAGGACATTTTATGGCCTACAAAAAAGGTCCCTGGAACAAAGTTCCTCAGAATAACCAAATATTTTCCAACAAAACTGAAAAAATAATTTTTTTTTCGAGGTCCCTGAGTCCAAAAGGGTGGTTGTTAAACAAATGCCTGAGAATTTCTCTAGGAATTCATCAGGTCATGAATCGAACGTAATAGCTACTTGTATAAACTTTTAAATAAAACAATTGGCGAATTCAATGCTTGACCTGACTTGATATTCAAATATTTCACATTTGACTAAAGTTTGACTTGATTTTAAATCAAGTTTGAATCAAATCAAGTTGAGGAAGTAAGACAAGTAGTCAATCCATTCGATTAATTAATTAAAAAAAAAAAACATAAATCAATGCTTCAGGTTTTGTGACAAAATATTTCTTAGCAATTAAGAATAACAACACGAACTTGAAATTTATAAAACTTTAAGGCTAAAAAGAAAATAGGAATTTTAACAATCGTTGATTTTTCCTTGAAATTTTTTCGTTAAAAAATTGTCGATCATATATAATCATATATAATCAGATCTGAAAATTGGCCAGGTATGATCATATATAATTATATATGATTAGACAAAAATATTTTTTCGTGAACAATCACTTACTACAAGTAAAAGCACATTTTTCGAGTTTTTTTTTTTATAAAATCTAAATAAAATAAAATAAAAACACCAAGTACAACGATAACTAAAAAGATATTACAATATGTATGAGTGCCCTACAAAGGATATTTTTGTCTAATCATATATAATTATATATGACCATACCTGGGCAATTTTCAGATCTGATTATATATTATTATATATGATTAGACAAAAATATTTTTTGTCGGGCACTCACTCATATTGTAATATCTTTTTAGTTATCGCTATACTTGGTGTTTTTAAAGTGAAACTTTTTATAGATGGTCTCAAATTTTTTGGCCTGTCTTTAGCATGTCGCTAAATGTAACACATTCTCGGCAGGGAATCAGCAAGTGTTCGGCAGAGCTCGTATACACATTGTTAGCTATATACCATGTCGTTTTCCCAGGCCTGTTGCGCGAGCTATTACTAAATGTAATGAGATATTTTCCTCTCCATGACAACGTTTTATTATATTATAAGTTGTCATTAAATTGTCAATCATATTTGTATTGGTATTTGTATTTTGATCAGTGTATTGATATACCTAAATGTTATTGAGATGGAATATTATTATTGAGATGTTTTACGTGAATGTTAACTTCAAATATTGCCTGATGAAGTTGTAAATAACAACGAAACGTTGCAACATTTGACAATTTAACATTTGTTTTTAATTATTGTCCAATTTCCCGATAAATTCCATCTCAATTATTCAACATTATGGATGAAAGTAATTTTTTCCAATAAATGTTATTGTTCACTTGGTCATGATAGACAAAGATACAGCTAGTGGGAATTTTTTGAAAATATCCAACGGTGATGTTACAATAGATAACAACAGGCAGATGATCGATTTAATAATAATCAACAAATTCAATAATGAAAATAACATTCAAGTATTAACGTTAATAATGAAAATTCAAAAATAGTTGCAACGGTGCGCGTTACGTCAGACAGTGAATTCGTGCCACATCCCTTTCTTTCTATTCTATTTTCATACCCTAAATCGAATAATTTTCCGAAAATTTTCAGTTACTAAAGTGCCTGAAATCCGAAACAAAGTTTCATTTGCATCGTGGTTTCGTAATACCACACAACACTTTTTTTTTTTTTTTCTTTAGTTTTTTTAATAATACTTTCGAAAAATGTGTTTTTGCAGTAATTGATTTTCCGGGAAAAATATTTTTGTCGAATCATATATAATTATACCTGTCCAATTTTTAGATCTGATTATATATGATTATATATGATTAGATCAAAAAAAAATTTTCCCGTGTCATCCAAAATATCACATTTAAAACAAAATCTAAAATTTGGCAGGTCAAAAAACGACGTTTTCCATTTCAAATGAATAATTTTTTCTGCCCAGCGGCACATTTCTGCAATAATAATTTAACGTATTTAGGGCTGTCAAGTGCGAGGGTGTCGCCAGAAACGCACGCTCTCTTGGTGTTATGGCAAAACAACTCATGCACGAAGAACAACATTTATCAGCACATTACAATTTCATAATTTGTCAGACAAAGTAATTGCATCCATGTTTCATATACACAGCACAATTGAAATAACAAATATATACGAGACAGTGCAATACCACGTCGCTGAATAAAGTCATTTTCGCCACACAAAGGTAATCTAAAACCATTTGCCTTTTTCATTGATTGTATCTCATAATCACAAAATCGATATTTGCATTATATAATAATATATATATATAAAAAAACAATTAGAATTAATTCTCTATGACACGATTTTTTATAAAAATGAAATGCCAATATTTGTTTAAATGTTGGCTTTTTAAAAATTTTAGGGGTGAATCGTGCAGATGAATAATTTCAATTGTTTCGTTCTTATCGCGAATGAATTGATTTACTTTAATAAATAACAGAAACAATAAAAATTTGCATTTTTTTTTTTTATAAACTTTAGGTAAATAAAGAACCAAGTTGGGGAAGAGACATTTCGAGGTTTTTATCAGACACGAAAATTTCAAAGTGAAACTCTCGAAAATTTTCGTTCTACAAACTTAAATACAAGCGAAATAATTGCGCTACTCGACTGTGATGTTTCGAAAAAATTTATATACATATAAATCACAAAGCATAATGTCGAGCGGCTTGTTTGTTTTAATGGTTTTAAATTCGGTGAAAAAGAGCTTTTTATTCAAATACGACGAAGAATTGTCTTGAGTGGAGGACTTTTTTGTTTATTGTCCCATCTATGTATAAATATACTTTATATATACATGAAGAAGACGATTATATGCTGTTAGTTCTCCTCGGACCGAGAGCCTTCGAGCAAAATTCACAGATAACAAATGGCAGGAAACGAATGAGGCTCTTTCTTGTTGCTTCATCATTATGTCGTCCACAAAATGAAAAAGCAAAAAAAAATTCCGACCACTGAACAAAAAAAAAATGTTGTAGATATATTACGAAAGATAAGCGAATTGTGCGTACAAGATATTATTTTGATAAGACAAAAAAACATTTATCTCGAGTGAAATTACGAAAAATTTTGTTTGCCAGCCTTAATACTGTATCGAGGTTTTTTTATTCGTTTAATCGTTTTGTTTCGAATTGCCAGCGTCGACTACCAAATATCAAATCAGTGAATACACACACACACACATGAAATTGATTTAAACATCCTCCCGAAAAAAAATTATGATTGTTTTTATTACATCTTAAATCGTAAATGTTTCTCGTTTCTAAAAGCTCTTAAGTGAATGTAATTGACTTGAACGTGGACGAAAAATCAATGAAACTTTATATAAAAAAAACTAGCGGCTACCCTTTCTTATCGTAAAAGTTAACGAATGTTCTAGTTAACGGAGTTATGTACAGTAAGAATTTTCAAAAAAATTGATTTTTTCAAAGCATCAATTTAGTCGATGTATGTACCCACTAGCTAAAGTATACTTTAACTAAACTAATCAGAGAAAGTGTACACAAATAAATTTATGAATACTTCTACTAGTTATTGTATACTATTGTATAAACCATCTACTATAGATTAGTTAAAGTATTTCAATGGTTTGTTTATTATCAACTGTCATTCATGACCAATAATTATTCAAGAGAGAGAGAAAAAAAAACGAAAATAACTAGATGTAACTTATATAACTGAATCAGACTGAATCTACACTTACAGAGACCGCGAAGTTTTACATAGGTTAAGATGGGTAGTATTAATTTTAAAAAAAAATGTTAACTTAATGTTAATTGATAATTTTAATTTTTAACAAAAAAAATTAAACATTTGCCTATCTAATATTTGACACCTGATATTTTGTATTGTTAAATTTATATTTTTATTATATTTGATACAACAATTTTCAAGGTATTAATTTTGTTTTATATTGTTTATGTATTACTTTTTAATTTAATTTTTATAAATTGTCTGTCTTGTTAGATGCCTGGTGAAGTCAGAATAAGACTGACGAAACGTCGTCTGAAAATAAATTGTTAAAATAAAATATCTGCTGCGAGGCGTCACAGTACTTTCTTTTACTTTCGTTTATGAAACTCACTGTTGGTTAAAAGAACTATTAGTACTTTAAAACTATACAAATACATATAAACAGAACTATTGTATATACATACAGCCTATATGCATATGGGTATACGAATTCCGAACATTCACCCCAGAACCGCGCTTATTCGAATTTTCCCAGGAAAAAGTTTGAAATAAAAGTTGTAGCCACTAATGAGTCTAAGAACTATAGAATGTTTAAAGAAAATCGTTGGAGCCGTTTTCGAAAAAAATTGAAAAAGCTCAAAAACGCCAAGAGTAAAGTAGAGCTTTCGGTTAACCGATTTCAACCAAAAGCTTCGCGGCACAACTAGGTATAATATGGAGGCCAGATTCCAAGTTTGGTGAAATTCGGATAAAGCTTTTGATACGATATGGCTGTCACACACAAAAACACACACACAAACATGTTTCTAAAAACCACTTTTTTGGACTCAGGGGACCTCAAAACATGTATTTCCGGTGAAAGCTCGAATTCGAAAATTCGACCCGATTACAATACTTTCTTTACTATCTATATAGTAGTAAAAGAAAGTTAAAACTGGTCTTTAATAACCTGATAATTACTTAAAATATATTTGGTTAAACTTCGCGGTGTCAGTAAGTGCATATTCAGTATTTTAAACTAGTGTATAGAATGAAACCAAAAAAATATGGGCAGTGTAGATAGAATCATTCAACTAATATTATCACTAATGCGAATTAGTGGGTTTTATCACTCACAAGTTAATGAATGCATTGACTAGATACAGTATGAATAATTTAAAATAATGTATACTCTCACTAAAACAAGAAGTGAAAGCATGCATCCACTAGTTAGTGTATACACCCACTGAAATTTACGCTTTAACTGTAACATATATGGGTACTCACAAAATTTCAAGTCAAATCCGTGATTATTTTATAAGTTACAAGCAATTTTTAAAGACAGTTTGAACTTTAAAGTATTTTGTATCAAACATATTTTTAGAGTCGGTTTCCTCAAATCTTAGCACTTAGTATTTTATAGCAGTTAATCAGAGGATTTTTTTCACCCATAAATACTTTTCCTTTTATAGAAAAATTTTAGGTAAAAATTTTGATCAAAAATCGATTTTTTAGACCACATTTTTGTCTAAAAATTTTATTTTGTTTATTCCTTCGATTAATTGCAAGACTATACGTACATTGCTTTAACAAAATCCGTTTAGTTCTTTCGTTTTAAGTGATCCAATCCTGAGATATCGTGGTCATCGCAAAGTGTCTTTTTTGAGAGGAGCTTTTGGAGGTTAGCTTTCAAAATTATTATTTTTACAAATATAAAAATATCAAAGTACAGTTTAAAGTTAACATAAAATGTGAAAAAATCTTTATATTTATCAATTCAGAAGTCTTTTCAGGAAGAAATCCTGAAAAATAGTTTTGAGCCTCCTGATTGTATATAGCTCCTTAAGTATATAAAACTGTCCATTAATAGTCCATGCACTTTTAAAATAAGTAAGGTCAAAACATAGAAAGTGTAGAGATGCGGTTTTATGCATTCGGTTTAGAAAAGCCTATGTAAAAATGGGACCACTTTTTATTCTTTACAAACGGGTTGTTGCATTTGTACATCGGAAAAATGCATATAGTCAGAATGCATTTACTAGACATTGAAAATGAATATTTTATGGTTACTTTATATAAACCAGATAACCCCAATTGTGTAAGTCTAAGGGGACTTTTGGGGTCGCTGATACCAATATGAGGTTCACAGAGTTCCTCGTAGGGTTTAATTAAGTCACGTAACTGAACATCTTTGTAAAAGAATTGTGCTTGAAATTTTGACTTGTAAGCGATAAAGCTTGTGAAATCAATGCTTGTTTTCATTTAAGCTTTGGAACTTGATTTTAAGTCAAATAGCTTGATAATCAAGTTAAAGACCTTAAAATTGAAGTTAATTAGTGAATCTCTAGGTTTGTTCGCGGATGTGATACTGAACCGATAACGAATCAATCCAAGTTGATAGGATAATGAACGAGTTTGACAATGTTCGGAAGTAAGACGAGGATTAACGAGAACCCACGAAAATTGTTAGTTGAATTGAACATAGACAGACGTTGATGCCTCGTTTACACGAGCCAACTTTAGTTGATCGATCAAAAGTTGAATGAAAAACCTAGTGTGATGACTCGTTCAAACTTTCTTCGATCCGCTAAAAAGTTGATCACGGTTATCACACGAGGTTCTTCATTCAACTTTTGATCGATCAACTAAAAACGGTCAACTAAAGTTGACTCGTGTGAACGCAGCATGACAGTGAAACTGGATTTTGAATTAGCTACAATTTAGCAAACTGCGCATGAGTAAGAGAATCGAATTTTTCATTCTAACAAAAATCTGAGGATCGCTAGAACCAATTATGAATCGGTAACGAACGCATTTCGTGTGAACCGCGAATAACGGACCGTAACTAGGCTCATAAACTTGCATACGCTCCTACATCGGTCTTGAACTGATTCGTTATCGGTTCAGTATGGTATCCGCGAACGAACCTTCTAACTTCTCTACATGCCTGAGTCAAAATATCCTAATGAATAGCTCGTCTTCAGAACTTCAACGATTATGTCAGATGAAATGATTGAAATATAATTACTTGGTCATTTTGGGGGTTGCTAATTATATTTATGGTCATCACAAAGTTCCTCAACGTACTTCGAAATCAGTCTTCTCGTCTTCTTTTTGATAGTTAATTTTCGGGATTTTTGAGGAAGTTGATTACAAAACTATCGGAAAACAACCTTTCGGTGGGTTTTTAAAACTGCTGATGACCTTTTGTTCACGGTGTTTCTTGGTTATTCTTGATCAAGAGCTCCTATTGATTTTATGATCAACTTCCTTTAAAAGCCCGAAAACAAGCAATTATCCATGAGGTCCTGGCCTCCAGGTATAACCAGGAATTTTGTGACCATTTTATTCGTGATCAGTGATCCCAAAATTCTAGAGGAATTGTTTTCTAACCATTTTTAAATGGAATTTTCTAAATTTTCTTCCACTTTTGTTTTCGAAATAAAGAAAAAAACATTCAATTTTCATGGATCTGCGGTTCGTTTCTTAGATTTTCAAAGGACTTAATGAATGATCTTCGTCAGTCCAAAAAGGTTTATTTATTGAGATTTACAATGGAAATCAATCAAAGACACCAAAAGAAAATCCGCTGAAGACTTGTGAAAATTTAAGAGCACCAGATTTAAACGTTTTATTTTATTAACCCGAGTAAGTTAATGGAAAAAAACAACCTTGACAATTTTCTATCGATAGAACGCGACGCGTTGAAAGAGTTATTCTAAACGACGCGTTCAGATCATGTGGCTTCATATCCAGGTTGAATACGGGGGCGCAAGTTTATGAGGTCGTAAATCGAGACGCCGTTATTGAGAGATCCGGAAGCTGCCTGAGTTATATTCCTATTTTCATATCCGCCTATCTTCCAGAGATTCCATAAAATCTGACACTGACAGAATGGAGACACCGCCCGTGGTCGAGTCACCGCTCGAGAACGCTTTATGTACCTCGACGTATTTCTTCGTCACGCTTTCGTCATTATCTTGTTTGAAGCATTTCACTTCAAGCTTGTTCCGATTTGTTCCACACATATAGGTAGTACAAGAGTTTGAGGTTCAAACGGTAGTAAATGTAACTATTAACTAATAACGACTGGTGAATAGTTGTGATGAAAAGATAGGAAATTGGTTGGAATTGGATTTTTTGAAAAATTATTTTCTTTTTAATTTCAAAGAAATTCTATTTGAAACTCTCAAAAAGATTATTTGTTAAAAATTGAAATACTTGTCATTGCCTTTGGTTGATATAACTGAAGAAGAGGGACTACAAAAATTGATATTTAAAGATGAAAAAATGATAGAAAATCTACCTTTAGCAATGATTCTTCAGTAACGAAGTGTAAGATATCGAAGAACTAGAACAAAATTTTTGCAATCAAGTCAAGAAATACCACGTTTCGTATAAACGAGAAAATATAGTTGCAAACATTCATCAAATATTGACATCAAACAAAAAGGGAATTTACGGTGGGTTTCATCAGTGCACAAAAAAGAAAAAAATTGCTTCAGCTCATTTCTGTTAATTAGTGCTCCATATATAGACGCAGACATAGAGATAGAGTCATCTATATTATATATATGTTATACTCGTATGTTATAGAGAGAATTTCGAAAGAGTGAGGCGAGAAAAGTTAAACTACAAACGAGAAATAGTGTCGTGGCGAGTCGTGAACTAAAATAGTGCTTTGTCGCTTAATTAAATGTAATAGGTCAAAGGGACTGTGAGGCACAACTCATTACACCCATGCACATTAGAAAAGATAACAAAGTCAACGTTCTTTGTATGTTTGTATGTTCGTATATTCATTCAACACTTCTTCCATGCTCTCTTTGCATCGCTATCTCTAGTTTCTACTTGGTCCATTTGTGTACAAGGTTTATATAAAATGTGGAAAATGAGAGAACCAAATAAACGAAACGTACATTGCACTATTATTTTCAACCATTTTTAATTAACTAGTCTATACCAATAATAATATTGAAGATTTCTGGGTTTTGAATATCTATATAATATATAATGAAAACGATACGTGTTACCTGCGCGAGGGAACATAAACGGAATTATTTTTCTCAGCTGAGATTTTTATCTAATCTTAAAAATGTAAGGTTTCTATAAAAAAATAGATGCCATTTTAATACCACTTTTACCCCATAAAAAACATTGTTTGTCCAGGATAAACTTGAAAACGGCTGAACCGATTTCAATGAAATTTTCACAAAGAGTTATTAAATATTCCAACTTACATTATAGGCTACTTTAAATTTCGAATAGTTTTCCCTGTCTGTTTGTTTGTTCTTGGCAAACTTGAAAACGGCTGGTCCGATTTGGACGATATTTTTACTACAAGTAGTAAATACTAGCTGATAACCGCCCGCTTCGCAGAGCGTATCTAAATTAATCTAATTGAAAAAAAGAAAATTTTACCCAAAATAAAATATTAAGCTATTTTACAAAAAAAAAAAAAATAGATATTTCTAGACCTTTATTTCAAAGAAAGTTCATGAAAATCTGTTAAACTCCTTATCCAGGAATAGATATAAGCTATCTTATAGGTAGGATCTTTACGTTTTTTGAATATTGTAAAATATTAAGAAAATTTTAAGCCTTGAGAACCTTTCACACCAAATGTCATATGAAATCATTGATTAATTTTAGTAGAATGGATTAATAGCTATCCTTTAGGAAGTGTACCTTTTTTAGGATCAATAATATTGTCACAAATCTAAGAGACCAATTTGTGTCTGGCGCCCGAAGGGTGGGGTTAAACAATCACCAGCGATAAGAATTGTACAAAAGGATGGACCCCCTGAAGTAGTTTTATGACCACGGATTAATATTACAAAAGAGAAGACAAGGTGCGCATTGTTCTAGTATTTTCTCCATTGATTTACCAATGGATGAGAGAAAGACAGGCGCTAAGATTACAAATAGAATTTTCTAGTAACGGATGATTTATGGTTTGGAAAGTTCTCGACTGATGATCGGTTACTATAAATAATCCGAAAGATGGGCCAACAAGTCAGTATTCAAATAAACCACGGAGAGTATTAAAATAAATCATCGAGTATCCAAATAAATCACCGAAAGTGTTATATAAATTGTTGCAAGTGAATAGTGTTAAAGTAAACAGTGTTATATAAATTGTGAACATTGTTAAATAAAGTGTACATTGTGTATATAGTGAAATATAAACAGTACTGTGACTATTGTTGACAGTGAACATTGTTGTAGTGCATAAGTGTTAGATAAATAAATAAACAATTGTTATGAAATAAATTTGTAGTCATTATACAAAAACCAACGAACCCGTAAAAACGTTACAATATTTAATGTGTTATTTTAAGATCTGAGGTATTAGGTTTGGTTGGTTTAGGTTCATTATTCTAGGACATAATATAAAGTCCATTGTATCTTATCGGCAAGTCTGCTATTTCCCGAGGTCCAAGATTAGACAACGAATTCTTATATATCTTGCTAAAATAAATTGAAAATTATGAATATAGGTTTTTGGTAAAGAAACAACGCGATTGTCACATCTAAGTCGCTATTTTCTCTTGAAAAATAAGTTGAGCTGGATTTCTTATTGTTCTGGGGGCTCTGCCTAACGGCTTCACCTCTCTTAGTCAAACTCCTAATCGGGATCACTTAAGTCGTACTGTCTGTTTTGGTCATTTATTCTTACGGGTCTCATTTTTGAACAAAGATATGTATTTTTATGAATGAAATCATTTTTACTGCAGAGGATTTCCTTTTCTTCCCTCGACAATTCGAACGTTTACTCAGTTGAACTATTGATAACATATTAACTACTTACCTGTAAATTCACAATGGAGTTATGGTTTCTAGGAATTTAATCTATCGCTATACTTCTATCATCGTTATAATTTTCAAATTTGTGAACATTAATTTATAAGAATAACAAATTACACAATTTAAAATTTTGTCGTCTTTACGATATGTTAGTATATGTACATTGTATCACAACTGCCTGCCGATGTATGTTTTTCATTGCGCAGTTTTTATAGTTTTTAATTTTTTGCTCAGAAAATCAACATTTTTTTTTTTGGAATAAAAAGAATTTTAGAGCACTTTTTGTAATATTTACTACTTGTAGTGAAAATCTCGTCCAAATCGGACCAGCCATTTTCAAGTTTGCCAAGAACAAACAAACAGACCGGGAAAACTATTCGAAATAAAAAGTAGCCTATAATGTAAGTTACAATATTTAATAACTTTTGTGAAAATAACATTGAAATCGGCTCAGTTGTTTTCAAGTTTACCCTGGACAAACCCTGTTATTATTCTGTTTTTTTGGGGAAAATTACAATGTAAATGGCATTTATTTTTTTGTATTAAATATATGAAAATGTATTCATTAAAGAATATTCAACAAAACACCTTAAATTTTTTGGATTAGATAAAAATCTTTGCTGGGAAAAATGATTCCGTGTTTCGTTCTCTCGCGCAGGAGAGATGGAACGTTTTTATTATATATGTAGGTATTCAAGTGTTAAAAATCTTCAATCTTATTATTGATATAGATTACAAAAAGTGCTATAAAGTACTTTTTATTCCGAAAAAATGTTGTATTTCGGAGAAAAAAAAATAAAAACTATAAAAACTGCGCAACGAAAAACATTCATTAGCAGGCAGCTGTGATATAATGTACATATACATATCATATCGTAGAGACGACATGATTTTAAACTATGTAATTTGTTATTCTTATAAATTAATGTTCGCAAATTTGAAAATTAAAACGATGATAGAAGAATAGCGATAGGTTAAATTCCTAGAAACCATAAATATATTGTGAATTTACAGGTAGGTAATTAATATATTACCAATAGTTCAGCTGAGTAAACGTTCGAATTGTCGAGGGAGGAGAAGGAAATCCTCTGCAGTAAATATAATTTCATTCATAAAAATACATATCTTTGTTCAATAATGAGACCCGTAAGAATAAATGACCAAAACAGACAGTTCGACTTAAGTGATCCCGATTAGGAGTTTGACTAAGAGAGGTGAAGCCGTTAGGCAGAGCTCCGAGAACAAAAAGAAATCCAGCCCAACTTAGTTTTCAAGAGAAAATAGCAACTTAGATGTGACCATCGCGTTGTTTTTATACCAAAAAACTATATTCTTAATTTTCAATTTATTTTAGCAAGATATATAAGAATTCGTTGTCTAATCTTGGACCTCGGGAAATAGCAGACTTACCGATAAGACATAATGGACTTAATATTATATCCTAGAATAATGAACCTAAGGCAACCAAATCTGATACCTCAGATCTTAAGATAACACATTAAATGTTATAGATCCTAAAATAGGTACACTTCCTAAAGGATAGCTACTAATCCATTCTACTAAAATTAATCAATGATTTCATATGACATTTGGTGTGAAAGGTTCTCGAGGCTTAAAATTTTCTTTATATTTTACAATATTCAAAAAAACGTAAAGATCCTACCTTTAAGATAGCGTATATCTATTCCTGGAAAAGTAGTTTAACGGAATTTCATGAACTTTCTATGAAACAAAGGTCTAGAAATATCTAATTATCTTTTTTTGTTAAAATAGCTGAATTTTATATTTCAGATTTTCTATTAATTAATCAGATTAATTTAAATACGCTCAGCGAAGCGGGCGGGTATGAGCTAGCTATAAAAATATTTTTTCCTCTATATTGAATCCACATTTCAGTTCTTTGTGTTGTAAAGTTTCATCATCAATTGATAGCAAATTTAAATTGTAAATGACATGTTGTATTTTTCATGTTTGTCGAAGAAAAGTGACGAGAAAGTTTCCAAGAAAAATTCATGTCATTTGAATACCCCATATATCTTGTTATTGATCTCGCAGATTTGTCGATTTGTCGACGAGACAATGCCAAACTTGTTTCTGTCAAGTTATAAATACTACACAAAACATGAAAACTTGAGACTTCAGATCGAATCGTGAACCTATACATACATTTCAAGATTGTATCGTTAATGAAGAAACGACTCTCGAGATTTTGGCCATTGGAAAATATTAAACTAGGATGTTTCATTATTAAAAAAAAACTGCATCTTATCATTTTCTCATTGCAAGTTTTAATAAGACGACAAAAAAATTATCTGTGATTTTCTTGTGCTCGTTTTAATTATTTAAATCTAGGTTTATTAAGGACGTGATACGACTCGACCTGTTTAGTTATTAATGCAATATTGAAAATTACAAGGCGTAACGTTATAATAAATGAAAATTAAATACCCACTTTTGACATTTGTCTCTCGAACTTTTCTCTTCACGACGAAGAAAGTTGGAATCCCGCCGGAGCCATGACAAAAAAGAAAATAAAATTTGCAATTTAAAGTATCTGAGTGAGCTCGAGTAAGAGCCTGATGTGAAGAGAAAATTTCTCTTTGCAACTTTTTAGCTATTATATAAATATCGTTCACTATGGGAAGAAATTAATTGCTCTTTTCTACAATATTCATAACACAACTAGGTAGGTATATACACATCGTGGCTCTATATATGTCCTTTTGTGTTGACGGTACCTACCACACATAAGATGATACTTAGTTTACAGTATGAAAGTTTGAAATACGCACTTCTCGCGCCTTTATTACCCCACTATCAAGTTTTATCATCGTTAAAACGACCGTAGAACATCAAGCTCTGTAAAATGTTTGAAATACTCGCAGGAATTCACCTCAAAATTTATCTCTTTTTATATTATATGTTAGAATATTTAACTACCTCAAGCTCATTATTGTTAAATTTACGTAGTTGGTACACATTATCAACGACTTTTCGTCACTTTCGCTTTGAATGTTAAATAACTTGTGGCTGATAAAAATTAGCCAACTTTTCAACGTGCCACCCTCCAAAAAGTTTTGACTTGTCTTGTGTAGGTGAGGCCTTTGATAAGGCGTAAGACTTGACAATTATTGAAACTCAAAGGACTTTAGAATGGTGTTCAAAGAAATTATAACCCCTAAGAAAATACATGCACGAAATAATTAATACATTCACCTAATTAAACTACTTAAAATAAAAATGATAAGAAAATGAAAAACCGACTTCAAAATAAATAAAAAATCTAAAACAAAACTGCACTAAAAAGTAAAAAAAAATGCGTATCTTTGGAATATCTACAACCTACAAACTATTAGGATGATATAATGTACAACTATTGTTATTTTTGGAGTTGGTATCAGCCATCCTAAACACGATAATTGACTAAAAATCAAGTCTCTATTTGTAATTGAAGACTGGACATTCGCCATTCGGACAAGTGCCATTTCCAACAATCATGATCATTAAAAAGTTGCTATTAAAGGTTAAATCCCGAATTTGAACATTCGACCCGATTACTGAAGAAGTATCAATGCTAAAATACATACTCAAAAAGGTGGGTCGTTAAATAAGTATCTGGACATTTTATGAAATGAATACAACTTAATATTAAGACATAGGCCCATTCATATTCAAGTCTTGACTCAATGCTTAAGGGGGTATTCTAGTCTTGAAATTTGAAAAAAATCGATTTTTCTTTTCTTTCATATTCTCCAAGTTTAAACCTTTAAGAATTTGCCCTTAAGAGGATTTTTCAAAATGTTCAATATTTTTGGACCAGGAATCGCTGATTAAAAAATTTAAGTATTAACTACCATTGTATATGGGCACTGGATGTAACTTTACCCGAAACTTTAAACGCGTTTTTTCGAAACTGTCTTTTTCAAAACGATACCCACGATTTCTCAGGTTTTACTGGACCGATTTACCTGAAATTTTTAGAGAGTCTTCTTTATAGACTTGTCTATACCTGGAACTATACCCATCCCCAAAGTTTAATCATTTTTAAAAATTCTAAACAGTCAAAAAAGTGGTACAAAAATTGTTTTTTTTTCAGGCAGTCGCCATTTTGTGAAAAAAAATTTTTCCAACTTTTCCGTAGTTCCAGACATTACGACATTATTCTAGATTAATAATTTTTTTTTATCAGTTGCTAATTTTTGAAATTTTTAACTTTTTTTGTTTTTTTTTTAATTTTTTCTGTATTCTTTTTTTCAACATTTTAATGTGCTTTAACTGTATGGTCATTCTTGTAAGGTTAATAAATAACTAATAAAAGAATGTATAGTAAAAAAAGTGGTTGCGTGTACTTATGTACGCGCGTGAGAAGTTATACTTCTTTGGCATCATTAAAAATTACTTTTTATTAATTTTATTCAAATAATCAATTTTAAAAAAACTGTAATTTAATATTTAATAATAATAAATAATATATATATTTAAAGATAATTATTAAAAATAAAATTAAGAGAATAATATTTTAATTTGTATAAATAAATAATATCCAATGAAAGCTGCAAGACGTTTATAAAATTTGTCAGGATCATTTTTCTGGTTAACAATTTATGCATGTCATGAAAATGAAGCTTCATAGAAATTACGAAATGAAGTAAGTAGCTACTTGTCAAAGTAAATCTCTTAATCTTATTCATATCTTGTGTTACTAACTTATTATTCTAAGATGGTTGAATCATTTCAGAATCCCAGATTTCGTGATAACTAAGAATATGCATGGAATGCAGACGTCATTTTCATCATTAAATTTCAAATAATATAACAGCTACTGCAAAATTCCAGAAAAGTAATAACTTATTTTTTTATATGTGTCATTTGTATATATAAATATTTTCTAAATAAAATATAAAAAATATATTTAAAGAATTAATTATTTTTAATTTAAACAGAAAAATAAGTAAATAAATAAAACAAAAATTCAAACTACGCGCGCCTAGTTAAAAATACCGAGCCGTTTTGCGGGCAACTTTATCTTGTTAATTTATGATGATAAAATAGAACGCTACTAATGCTTCTAAACCGCGCCGCGATGCAGACGTCATTTTCATCATTAAACTTCAAATAGTACCTATAACAGCTACTGCAAAATTCGAGAAAAATACTTCCTTATTTATTAATATGTGTCATTTGTATATATATAATTATTTTTAATTTAAATATAAAAATAAATGAATAAGTAAATAAATAAATAAATAAAACAAAAATTCAAATTACGCGCGCCAGGAAACCCAGTAGTTTGGCGGCTAACTTCATTTTGTTAGTTTTTGTCTCAAGATGGCCTTTCCACTCTCATCATTTTTTCATAACGCGCCTAAAGAAGCATAACTTCAATAATTGCCTTTTTTATGACACTTCAAAAATTACCTGAAATTCATGCCTCTAGACTAGAATATTGCCTTAAGCTTATCTTCATGAAAATCGTTTTATTTATAGGACAGTATTCGATGGTCAGAAAAAGTCAATAAAGCTAGTAAAATAACCTAAAAATTGGAGAAAAAAAATTTAATAGAATAGTACTGGAATTACGTAAGAAAACTTTTTTCACGTAATATTAGTATGCAAGGTGAAAAAATTCGTTAAACTTGCACAAAGTTTTGTTATTTTCTTTTTCATATCGAAGTGAAATGTTCATTGCATGCTATGAAAAGTCTCGCCCATTCCACGCGATGTTATTACAAAACTAATTTTTAAATGTGTGCATTTTCCATTTACGCGAAAATCAGACGAAACCAATCCGAAACCCAGTTAAATTGTCAACGGTGCGGCGCATACAAGAAACACAAAACGGCAACTCTAAGAACATTATGTAATCAAATAGAAAATATTTGCCTATTTTAAAAAAGCTGTAAACTGAGCTTTTCGTGTTTTTATCTCCAATTTTTTTGTTGCCTCTATCGTCCAACTAAGAGTGAAACTAAAAACATTCTCTCGTATATATAAATACTTATGTACGAATAAGTTTCTGCTTTCGTAAAACTTCCCCATTGTGTTTTGCCCCGTTGTTTTTCTTTCTGTTGTTGTAATAGGGTTTCGGATAAATAATGTACAAAACATAATTTTAATCATTGTCTTATAACTTTTGCGTTAATGTGTTTGTGCAAAGAAAAAAAGGCACATGGAAATGGTCGGGGAAAACTTGGCGTTTGTATATTTCAAAAAGCTTATTTCTATTAAGTGTTTTTTTTTCGCGCTTTTTCTTATTTAATATTTGAGAGAATGTCCATATTTCATTTGAAATAAATACATAATGAAATATCAGATTGTTGGTGTGGAAATAAAAATAAGAACTGGGTCGATTATATTTTAAAGCCGAATCGAACAAAAAGAATTGTGCTAAAAACTCGCCTCGTTTTGTGTGTGTGTGTTTGTCACAATTTATGCCGATTCTGGAGAGATGAAAGAGGAAGAAAAAAAAAATCTCTTAATTCAACAAATCTTTATTACCGTATTAACGCGAGAGAAAAAGCTTTCAAGTTAATAAATTCTAAAATTAAACTACTCATCACAGTTATTTGAACAATATAAACGAAAAACTATACAAAACCGAAAAGTTTTACTTGAAAAGCCACAACGAGTTTCGTTATAGTTTCGAAACAATTTCTTCCACATTTCAGAAATAAATTCAAACAGCTTTTGTGTCTTGATGTTATTATATATATATATATCTTCTTGTACGATAGTTTGAAAAGTAAATGTTAAATGTTATTTCAGTTATGAGAAATATTTACGTGATTATATGGGGCTTGAATATAATCATTGTGATGTTTTATATATCATTTTCTTAAATATATAATGTATAGAAAGGATAAGTAAGTTGTTTAACGCAACAAAACAATATTCTCCAAAAACGAAATATGTCAAAATTCCAAACGAAAGAATTATTTTCTTTGTTATTTTTCCTCGAAACGAGCAACATTTTAGAAATTCTTCAATATTAAGCTTGTTTTTAGCCACACAAAGGTTTCATGCTAAATTTTCCAAACAAAAACTATTAGATTTAATTTTTCATTGTACTATACTTGGAATGTTTGAGGCATATTTTATATTAATAAATGCAATATGTTAATAATTGAAATACTAATGCAAATTTTTTCTCACTGTTAATCTATATATGGGCAATTCTCATGAAATATCGAAATTATCTATCAATAAATTAATGAAAAATATTTAAATTAATTCATCTTCATTTGCGCTTAAATTTGTACTATTTATCTTATTAGAAGTAAAAAATATCGAGGTCCCCAGAATAAATGAGTTTTGACGATTTAAATGTGAGGGAATGATGATTATATTTATTTTTCATATGAAATTGTATCATTTATTTTTTAAATATATTTAGAATTTGACTAGGTTATATTAACTTACAAATTATGATGGTAGAATTTTTGAAAAATCGATTTTTTTTTTCTTTCATTTTCTTAAAGTATGATGTTTTAAGAATATTTTATGAAAATTTCAAGTCAATGTGATGAATAGTTTCCAAGATATTTAGTAATTACTGAAGCAACATTAAACCTCTCGATTGGGACTAGAGCAGGTAACGGTCGGCAGCTGCAACTTTAAACGCGTTTTTCTCAAAACTGTGTTTTTTTCATTCTTTGACCCATATAACTCGAAAACCATTCGGTGAATATTGATGAAATTTTAATATTATCTTTTTGGCATTAAGAACTAGTCTTTGATCGAAGGATATTGATTTTTGTTGACAATTACTATACTTTTTAAACAATTTACTTTTAACTTTTATCGAAAATCAGAGTCCAAAGTTTCGAATGCTACCATTTTGTGAATTTTCAAAAAAAAAAGAAAAAGCTTTGATTAAAGACTGGATTTATTATTAAACTAAAGGTTTCACCTTGATTTTTCGAAATCAAATGATCCAGAAGGCTGCTGTGATGGTCACCGCGAAGCACTACTCGCGGGAGAGGATCCAACCAATATGGCGATATTTTAATAAATAATAGGAGTATATTTTTTTTATTTTTTTTTTTCATAAATGTTAAGTTAAAGCATTGTATAAAAACTCTGTATAATTTATTTTGTAAAATAAACATAATTACTGTAAAAAAAAAATTTTTTAAAAGAGACCTTTTTTTACGCTTCTGAGTGCATTTACCCCCTTAAAAAGTTTCTGTAAGCAACGATGTACGAAAACCGAGTCGATCTAGTCTGAAAGTCATTACCTCATAACTCATCATTCCCTCACTTTTAATCAAAATGAGGAAATGACGGTGAGGGAATGACAAAACAAATCATAACCTAAAAATCTCGCAACATAACCGTTTGTTACCAGCTAGCTTATTGCAACGCTTTCTCTACCTCTAAAAACATACTTTCGTACGTCATCGAAATATTATAACTACCTTTTTTATTCTTCACTGTGAGGAAATGATTGAATAAAATGTTATCTTTAAAATATTGCAATGAAACCTTCTTCCAACAATTACTCTAACAAACATGAAGTCAATTTGCCATTCCGAACCCAAGTAACCGTACTACCAACTGTCAAAAACTAATGAGAGTGTTACCAAAGTCCTCAAAAATATACCTACTTATCGACTGTTGGTTTGAGGGAATGATTATTTTTCATGGGACAAGCGTTGAGTTAACATTAGACAAATTGTTGATGACTTATGATCCTAAATTCAGAGAAATTTTGAAAATTTGTTGTATTTACAATAGACAAGTCATAGTTACAAATGGATTTTTTAAGAACTTCTCGATAAAAACTTTAGGCAATGTTCTAATCTGGAGTTTGGGACATAGTGAAGGAATGATTTTCAGAGTACTATATATTTATTATTCCTCACAAATCCCCGTACAATCTCAAAGTTATTACCAACATTTTTAGCCTTGATGATGTTCTTTCGAAAAAAAACATCTTAAGTCGGTTAGGTTTATTCTAAAAATTGCTAGGACAGGAATTTCAAGATTTCATGAGAATCATCCCTATATATTTAAAACAGTACCGTGATTGACTGGTAGAAATGTTGAAGACAACATGAAAGTGTGATTCCTGAGAGACATATGACGTATAGGAGGGATTGTTCGAAATTTAATCTTTAAGTAATAAGTTTTAAAAAATTTAAACGAAGTCATGGGTAGCCACTAGTTTAACAATAAGACTTGCAATTGTGAACAAAATAAATATCGTTTGATAGACAATTTGCTGAAAATTGAAATTTACGGAAGGCATCCAGAGCAAGTACAGAGAGTGCGCTTCGTCAGCGATTTTGGATTTATTCGTAGGTATATGATTATTCGAGAATAAAGAGCGTCATATTAAAAACTCAGTGCCTTTCCTCTATCAAAAATGTCATGACAAAACTATGGTGGAATCACGTCGTAAGCAAACACCCGGCTCATACATGTCGTGCGTGGAAACGAGACGCGACCAACCACAAGCACGCCGTGTGCCCATACACCGTCTCGCTCCACGACAAGAAAACGCGACACAAAAAAGCTCTGACTTCAATCATCGGTGCAGTCAGAGTCTTTCCAGACGCGATCAAGAATTGAAATCGTTTGCTGAATATTAAAACCATAACTCTTCTATTGATATTAAGAAGAAGGCTCCACGTCTATATATTCTTGTACTCTATCGTGTATTGATCTTTAAGTTTCAACAGCTTTCGTATTTACTTCGATGTCGTCTTTAAGTACCATCTCAATTCTTCCGAGAAATGCAACTTGATTACTGATATTTACAAGTCAAATTATCGTCCGGGAAAGAAACGGATCGCGATTTCAGTAAACTAATAATATCCTCCGTATGAAAGTTGTCACTTAATTTTTAAACTTTTAAATCTATACTGGTCAAATCTACTGTTAATTATTTGCAATTTTTTGACTATTTTTTCATTACCTATATGACTTTCGAAGGTTTAAAGAAAGCCAATTTCATCTAATTTTTCGAATATCATAAAAAGAGTTAATACTAACTTTTAACATAAAATGTTTTCATTGAAAAATTTTTAAAATTTTGCCACGTGAGTCTAGTTTTTGGAAACACCCGTAAGGCCTAAATGAAAGTATTTCTGTACATTGTGATTTTCGATTGCAAAGCCTAGCCAAAAAAATTAAAATTATAGTTCTAGAAGAATGAAATATGAATAGTACTTATACCAATTAGTGGCCTATACTAGGGTTTACCAAACTATAGGTCGCGACTCACTAGTGGAATTTATTAAATTATTTTTATTCATTAACACATTTATTAAAACTACACTTAAGGTTGTATATATAATAAGTAGATCTACACTTTTTGTGCTAACACTTTTTTCACATAACCTCAAAATGTATGTGAAAAATTCCAGTAACCAAGTTTTTTTGATTCAAAATATTTATTTTTTAACGCCATAATGACTTAATCGAAAAAGCACCCTAATTTTCAATCGAAAATTCTCACGTCAAATCATCTCATTTTAATACTAAATTCACTCAATAGTAATGTAATTATATATTACAGAAAGTTGACAATAATTATATATATAAAAAAAAAACTATAATTTGCATTTTCTGGTAACATTTAACATTGTATTGTATATTTTTTGCACCATCAGAAGGAGATTTCAACTAACAAAAAGGCACCGACTTTTTTAATAAAGTAGATTGACGTGAGAATTTTTGATTGAAAATTAGGGTGCTTTTTCAATAATACGTCAAAATAAGGTGAAAAATAAATATTTAAGAAAATATTTAATATTTAAAATATTTAAGAAATATTTAAGAAAAATTAAAAACCAAAAACTTGGTAATTTGAAATTTTCACATAAATTTTGAGGTTATGTGAAAAAAGTGTTAGCACAAAAGTTGTAGATCTTCTTATTACCTACAACTTTGCTATTTAACTTTTTCCATAAGACTTGTAGTTTTGTCGAAAATCGAGATAAACCGTTTCTACTCTTAACCCCCCCCCCCTCTCTACTCCCTGACCACAGGTCGACCGTAATTTATTTTTGTTTTATTCTCTTCTATTTCTAATAGGTTTCATACTACTATAATTTTTTTTGGGTTCAAAAATTATCGACCCTGGTCTATATGAGCAACGGTTAAATTTCCTAGAGGTGGGTCCCGAGTATGTAAAATTTAATTAGATGGGTAGTCCAGTTAACATTCAGAACTACTGGCCTTTTTTTTTTGCTTCCAAGTACTTCTGAGATTTACTATTTTGAAATTTTTGTCAAATAAAAAGTGTACGTGAGTATACGAAAGTAAAAGTTTAGACTTAAAGAGTTATAGAAGACAAAATAAGTTTAAGTATGCTAAGTGAATAAATATCAATAAGATATCTAATTTAAGTTACTGAAACAAATAACAAAAAAAAAGAAAAAACGACAATGTTTCTTCATTGATTGGATCTTAAAGAAAAGAAAAGAAAATTACTAAGTTTTATGAATCAATCAAAAAGCTTGACTCACTGCTTTTATAAAGTTTAAGTACTATATGTAAATTAAATTATGACTTGTATGTGATATTAAAATTAATTGGAAAGTTAACTTAAACTAATTTAAATTTATCCTAAAATAATCAAAGTTCTTAGTTACTACCCAAAAATTTAAATTGAAATGTTCCAAGAAATTTCATGACTTGATTGAAGGAGTATAGGAGTTTCAATCTGAAAATCAAACAATTATTAGTTTAAATTACCTTAAGTTATTCTGAAAAAAGTAAAATATTAATTTGAGAAATAGAAAAAAAAACTGTATAATGGAGAGTGTAATATTAATTTTAAAAAGGGTTTTGATTTAATTTAGGTTAACGCTAAAACAACTAAAGGCTAAGCTAAGCTAGCTAAATATTTGTTAGATTTGATCTAAATACTACAATAAATAATTGAATATAGTGAGCCATCTTCGATTTTCTATGAATTTAAACCGATCGAGAAAAGTGGAGCTGATTTCGACCTGTAATAAGAACACAATTATTAGTGAAATGAATAAGTTTAAATACACTTAACGTTGCAATGCAGGTGAGAAAAAAAAAGAATATTATAAAAATCTTAGACAAAATAAGTTATTGAAATAATTAATTTTCAAAATTTAATCTTAACTAGGCAAATTGGAAAAAGTATTGATTATTTTTTTCAAGTTATTGACAGGTTAGATCAGTTTAACATGTATGAAGAGATTATGAGAATCCTTGATCATTCAGCGAATCTAAAACGAAACAAAAAAAAAACAATTAATGTGGTAAATCGACCAAAAGATTTTACTCACCTTTTTGTCAAGCTAAAAAAGAATTGAACAAATTAAGATTTTGTAACTAAAATACTTAAAATTGTTACTCTTTAATCTAAGTATTCAGGCGTTGTACGAATTTTTTTTTTGGGTGTTTTAAGTCGCTTTAACATCTAAGGTCATATCACGACTGTAAAAGCACAGAGAATTTCTGTTGGTCAATTTTTACTTAGGTCTAAGATCTTAAGTCTAGGATTCAACGGGGATCGAACCCAGAACCACTTGACGCATGAAGCGGAGAGAGCAGTTGCTCTAACCACAGCGCCAATAGGTGGCGAAAATTGTTAAAATAGTTACATTAAAAAAAGTTGTTATATAGCATTCCAATCTGAAATTAAAAAGAAAATAATATTAGATGATTTTGAAATAAAAAAAATGCAAAACTCAATTCAGAAAAGGAAAAAAAAAACTTATGAAATAAGCTACTTCTAAAATAAAGTTTAAAAAAGAAATCAAAGCTTTAATTATGCCTAAGCTAATTCAATAGTTGCCATATAGACTTTAATAAAATACGATATAAAGGAATCGATGGTTCTTCGTCAAATTCTTATTGATTTAATCCAAACAAGAAATGTAAATGATTCAATCTGCAATAAAAAAGAGGGACAAAAAAGGATTTAGTCTTGCTGATTGATTGGATCTGAAAAGAAAAAAAAGTTAATTAGTATTTTATATCAACCAAAAGACTTTACGTACCATTTTTGTTAAGCTGAAAAATTGAGAATTTTTATATAAAATTAGTAAATAATAGCTTAGTGCGTAAACTTAAATACATTGAAACGTATACTTAAAGTAGAGATAAATATAAAAATCTATTGGTGACTTAACTAAACTAATTTAATTTTTACTCTTAATAACCTAAATCCCCAATTACTAACAAGAGGCTAAATAATAAGACGTTATTAAAGAAAATTGTTTCTTGCATTGATGAGAAAAATACGTGATGTTGCACTATTCATCTGAAATAAAGAAGAAAAAAATTATTTTTAACAAGATATTAGATTAGATTAGATTAGATTAAAGAAAAAATTATTTGAGTTAAATAAGCTAATTTAATTGCTAAGCTAACCAAAAATTCCAGATTTGGCCTAAGTAAATTAATTCAAATAAATTTACCTTTGTTCATCCTAGAGTCCTTACTAAAGGAATTCACATGTAAAAGAAATAAGAGAATTATTCCATTTTGTTATGAGATACCTTGACACATGATGAAATCTCCAAATGAAAGTTTTCTTATGACATTTTCGCATTAAGTTACGGACCACATGTTTTCATTATGACTTAAATCTTCAAACATCGGCCACAACTCAATATTTAAGTAAAGAAATTTTATCATTATCACTTAAAAACATACCACAGAAGAAAACTTGATAATAATTTCCAAACTTTTTCAAAGAAAAACTCTCGAAAAAAAATAAAATAATTCACATTACTCCACAATCAACTGAAGATGACAAACAACCGGCAGTTTTTGAAGCGATCGTTTTTTTTTTTAACAAATAACGTACTTATTTATTATTGAACGGTTCTTTTTGATTCAGAATCTTTGATTAACAGACTTCTATAATCCATTTAAAATTATGACAATTAAAAATATTGTTTGTCAAAAAATTACAACGACTAATTTAAATTTAAACATTAAATGGCCTAATTTTACGTTAAAACCGGAAACGGGTAACTGATTAAAATTTTGAATAATAGGATAATTTTATGGGTTTGTAACAAGAAAAGTCTAGGTAATGAAGCAGCTTCAATCTGAAATAAAAAGATAAAAATAATTAAAATTACGTGTGTATTTATAATAACTTAAAATAAAAGAAAATAAAAGTAATGTGTAAAAAGGAACAACTTTAAAATTTAGATAATATGTACATAAAGATTTATTTAACTCTATTTACATGTTTTTAATAATTTTATGAAGTAACTTACAAAATAAATAGAGCCTTCCTCTAGTAATCACACAAATTAAAAAATTAAAATAAAGTCAAATAATCTAAAATAAGTTTAAGTTCTTATGTTTCACTAAATATATAAGTATATTAGGTATAGACCAGAGCTAAAGCCTTTGAAAATGGTAAAAAGTGCAAAAGTTATAGTAAGATGAAACCCATTAGAAAAAAAAGAGAACATACCTAACAAAAATGAAAGGAAAAATAAATTACAGTCGATCTGAGGTCGGGAAGTGGAAACGGGGAGGGGGTTTAAGGGTAGAAACAGTTTATTTCGATTTCCTACAAAACTACAAGTCCTATGGAAAAATATCTGCTGCGAGGCGTCACAGTACTTTCTTTTACTTTCATTTATGAAACTCGCTGTTGGTTAAAAGAAATATAAGTTCTTTATAACTATACATATAAACAGAACTATATATGCATACAACCTATATACATATGTACATACACGAATTACCAACCTTCACCCTAGAATCGTCCTTATTCGAATTTTCCCAGGAAAAAGTTTCAAGTAAAGTTGTAGCCACTAATGAGTCTAAGAACTTTAGTAAGTTCAAAGAAAATCGTTGGAGCCGTTTTCGAAAAAAATTAGAAAAGCTTAAAAACGCCTAGAATAAAGTAGAGCTTTCGGTTATCCAATTTCAACCAAAAGCTTCGCGGCACAACTAGGTATAAAATGGAGGTCAAATTTCAAGTTTGCTGAAATTCGGATAAAGCTTTCGATACGATATGACTGTCATACACAGACACACACACAGAAATTTTTAAAACCACTTTTTTGGACTCAGGAGACCTCAAAACATGTATTTCCGGTGAAAGCTCGAATTCGAAAATTCGACCCGATTACAATACTTCCTTTACTATCTATATAGTAGTAAAAGAAAGTAATATCTGCTGCGAGGCGTCACAGTACTTTCTTTTACTTTCATTTATGAAACTCACTGTAGGTTAAAATAACTATTAGTACTTTATAAATATACATATAAACAGAACTATTGTATATGCATACAGCCTCAATACAATATACATATGGATATACGAATTTCAAACCTTCACCCCAGGACCGCCCTTATTCGAATTTTCCCAGGAAAAAGTTTCAAATAAAAGTTGTGGGCATCAATCAGTCTAAGAACTATAGAAAGTTTAAAGAAAATCAATGGAGCCATTTTCGAAAAAAACTTTTTAAAGCTCAAACACCCCAAGAATAAAGTAGAACTTCTGACTAACCGAT
Source organism: Sisyra nigra (assembly GCA_958496155.1). NCBI lineage: Eukaryota > Metazoa > Arthropoda > Insecta > Neuroptera > Sisyridae > Sisyra > Sisyra nigra. The sequence continues at coordinate 55,161,718 of OY292314.1, forward strand.
TTCAACCAAAAGCTTCGCGGCACAACTAGAAATAGTATGAAGACAAATTTCCAAGTTTGGTGAAATTCTGATAACGCTTTCGATGCGATATGGCTGTCACACACAGACATGTTTCTAAAAACCACTTAAGGAAATATTGTAATCGGGTTGAATTTTCGAATTCGAGCTTTCACCGGAAATACATGTTTTGAGGTCCCCTCAGTCCAAAAAAGTGGTTTTTAAAAAAATGTCTGTGTGTGACAGCCATATCGTACCGAAAGCTTTATCCAAATTTCACCACACATGGAATCTGGCCTCCATATTATACCTAGTTGTGCCGCGAAGCTTTTGGTTGAAATTGGATAACTTAAAGCTCTACTTTACTTTTGGCGTTTTTGAGCTTTTCCATTTTTTTCGAAAACGGCTTCAACGATTTTCTTTAAACTTTCTATAGTTCTTAGACTCATTAGTGGCTACAACTTTTATTTGAAACTTTTTCCTGGGAAAATTCGAATAAGGGCGGTTCTGGGGTGAAGGTTGAGAATTCGTATATTATATAGCCCTATAGGTTGTATGCATATGTATTGTTACAAAGTGCTTATATTTCTTTTAACTAACAGCGAGTATTTTCATAAATGAAAGTAAAAGCAAGTAGTGTGACGCCTCGCATCAGATATTTTCACATAACCTCAAAATTAATGTGAAAAATTCCAATAACCAAGTTTTTATTTTTAAATTTTTATCTTTTACAAAAAAAAAAAAATTTCTCGATGTAATATTTCATCCCTTTGTTTTCAATCCCTAAGAAGTGAATGATTTCCTTCAAATTAAAATGGGACCACACGAGTAGCACCAGCTTTCAAATAACAAAAGAATCATCAAAATCTGTTCACGCAGCCGAAAGTTTTGAGGTAACAAACATAAAAAAATACAGTCGAAATGAGAACCTCCTTTTTTTGAAGTCGGTTAAAAAAAGATTAAAGTGTTTCCCATCAAATATATAATGTATTTTAATTCTTTCACTTTCACGTTGGACAAAGTTTATAAGTTGTTAATTTATTATTTACATTACTGTTTCAAGTTTTTCATTTCACCAACGAATCAAAAAAGCTCAAACTGAGCAACTATCGGTGAATAAATAAGATTAAGCAAATGATAAAGTGTACATGCGATTCCTGTACATTCAAATTAATTTAGACGTTATTTCGAAATTGAAGGGAAAAGAAAATAAAACGATCCCTTATAATATAGACTATTAAACGTTTTGTACGAGCCACTTTATTGCTTAACATAATAAATTATATTTATGATTTCTTTGACCCAATCTTTCCTCGTTTTGATATTATGTTAATTCGGTTTGAAGCTTTCCATTTCCTAACTGAACGACACAACATGAAGAGAGCTTTTATAAATTCGATAAGCGTTTCATGTTAACAAGCGAAATCAGGCTAATTCACAGTTGTCGAGCCATATTTCACAGCGGGCATATAACAATTAAAAATGTTGGTGGCGCGGCGGTGGCAAGTTTTCATTTCGTTTCGTTTCGTTTCGTTTCATTTCATTTTGTTTCGTTTGTCCTGTCGACAAGTGTATTATTCGTATACGATTGGTTCAACTGTGTTGGAAACAGAGTTTATCTCTGTATGTATGTATTTTGTGTGATGCTTCGTTTCGAAATAAATGCGACGACACCGGGTACCAACTGGTACGAGGTGTCACCTCAATTTGCGTCTTCTTTTATTTAAGGCCGACGTGATTTAGCGGTCTCACTTGTGGGAATTCTTTTTGCACAACTTCTGGGGAACTAACCAAGTAGTTTTGGCTATAAATAATTTTTCATATAACGCGGTGATAATTCGTGCCGGCCTCCGGAGTCCCGGAAGTTTAATGAGAACGCCAAACTGGAGGCCCCGCACATTGGGAAAGGAGAATTTATTAGCTCACACGACCTTACCACCCCCCTCATCCCACCCCCCAGCATTCGCAATCTCGGTAGCTTAACTCGATGTATTATTTGGGTGTACGAAATGATGATAATATTACAAATTCATAAAATAAGATGTTCTTTATTCATGTTATTATTTTCTTATCTCAACGCCTTATTGTGTTTGTTCCTCAGACGCACAGAAGTGAAATCGAAAACATAATAGTCTAAGACAGTGATTCCCAAACGTGATCATGGGGTGCTACAAAAATATCTTACAACACTTGACCCAATGTTGTAAAAACCATCAAGTGCCTGCTCTTTGGTACATTGATAACGAATATTTTCATCAATTTGATGAAAGTGAAATGTGAATTGTAACAATCCAAAAATATAATGATTTGAACTCTTTACAGACAAATTGTTTAAATTCTATTTGTTACTAGCTGGTCCGCGCCCGCTTTGCTGAGCATATCTAAATTATACTGATTGGATAATAGAAACTTTCATCCCATCAACAAAAAAGACAGATAGATATTTCTAGATCTTTGACTCATAGAAAGTTCATGAAAATTCGATAAACTACTTTTGCAGGAAGATATTCCATATAGCTATCTAGAAGAGCTATCTTATAGGTTCTATACCTTTTTATGAATATTATAAAATACCTTTACTTGTGTTCTTTAAGTAGCAATACAATTCGAAAATGTTGAATGTATTGTATATTTAACTGAGTTTTTCGCCAAGTTCAAATTTTTCAATAGTTTAAAAAGCTGAGTACGTGGAGTAATTTTTGATTGTTTGAATATAATTTAACACGTGTACCTATTTCTAAACATTATAGACATTCAAAATTAACAATGAAAGAATTTTCAATGGTTCAAAATTTTTCATTATTAATTTATTGATGTTATCGGATGTTAGATTAAAAATCATATTTTGCAGTAAAAATTGTCATTTTTATTTCAACTTTTTTGGAGTGATTGTGTTAAAACGCTATTTCACGAACTTTAGGGAAAGCTTTTTTAAAAACACGATTCTTGGAGGAGGATAAGTACAATTGTTATGCTATCTTTTGAGAACCGTGCATTATTCTAACATACGAATTAATAATCTATATTATTATCTGACGTCTCAACTACCCTATTGCAAAAAAATCATGTCAATCTGCTGCTCTATGAAAAACAAAAACATATCTATCCCACGGGAGTAGTAAATTTTTCCTACATAAAAAAGAGATCTGGCCTTCTTGAGGAAAATGCGCTATAACTCTATTTCGCCGACTTTAACGAAACTTCTTTTAAATACACGGTTTCTGTAAGATACAATTGTCTTGTGAACCCACGGGAAGAGTACAATTATGTCGATTTTTTGCTCTATGAAAAATAAAAACGTATCTATTCCACGGGCCCGTACATTTTCCCCGGATAAAAGGTAGATTAATCCTTCTTGAGGAAAATTCGTTAAAACACTTATCCATGACCTTTTACAAAACTGCTTTTAAATACTCAGTTCCTGAAGAATACATTTCTTATCCTATCCTACGGAAACTGTGCTATATTCTGACATTAAAGTTAGCCTATATTTATTCTCTGACTCTTAATTAACCACCACATTGTAAGAAATTATGGTAATCTTTTGCTCTGTGAAAAATAAAAACATATCTATCCTACGGGAACCGTACATTTTTCCTGCATAAAAATAAGACTGTAGGATAAGAAAATTATTTTTTGCCTTGAGGACATTATGAGTTATTACTATTAACACATTATAATCAGCTAACAACGTTTAGTTTCAGCATGATTTAAACCAGTTTTTCTATTTTTCCGATTAAATGAGAATTTTTTCCAAAATAAAACGTAATCTAGATAATGATTCGCATAATTAGCTACTATCATACTTAAATATGATCAATATTCATTTTCAACCAAAAATGTAGTTAAAGCATAATTTTTGTTCCAACCCGTTTTTCAATTTCCCGGAAAAATGAGACATTTTTCCGTAAAAAAAGTATTCTATTTAATGACTCAGATTGTCATTTATCATCATACCAAATTTTATCAAAAACCGTATTTATTTGGGTAAGAATTAATAATATGTTTCTAAAAACAATTTCCCAAATAATGAATTATTTTTGAAACAACTGTAGTAACCATTAAAAAGGTTATAGCGGGAAAACCTTAAAAGATAGACATATGTCGTCGTAGACTTTTTTTAAGAACTTTTTAAGAGGAACAATTTTGCTACATATGATTTTTGCGTAACTTTAACCATTTACACAGGGCAGGCAACAAACGCTCTCAAAAGGAAAAACTTTTCCTGGTTTTGCAACATTTTCCATCGATGCTCTGGTCCTATTGACCATAGCGTGATCTTGTATAGCCTAAAGCCTTCGTCGATAATTAGGCTACCGAACACAAAAAGAATTTTTCAATTCGAACCAGTAGTTCCTGAGATTAGCGCGTTTAACCAAACAATCAAACAAACAAACTCTTCAATTTTATATATTAGAAGAATAGATTCAAGTCTATTCCTATAATGGGTTTTGTTACATTGATCTAGCAGTTAAAATTGATCACTGTTAAGCTCCTAAAATAAAATCTCTCTTCGTAATAACGAAAATTATTAATTTACACAATTTTGTATTAAAAATATATGAAACGTAAATTATAAGTCATAATTCATTGAAAATATTGAGATTTCTAGGCAAGGTAAAAATACGAAGATATTTATTTATCTGGAAAAATTACGATTCCTGAGGAATAACTATTATCTTTCTATGCCAACATAGCTAAAATGACTTATCCGTTTTGCTTTAACGGGCTCTATTAATCAATCAGCTTAATTGCGATATGACCAGCGAAGCGGGCGGGTATCAGCTAATATTTTTTTTATAATAGCTTGGTGAAGTATGTTTTCAAATTGGTAATTTAAAAGAGAGACAACATTTTTAATTTTAATTTAAACAAGACATTTTTTAATAAGTATATCTATTTTGATAACAAAAATGGAATTGTTTATTTTCACAAAAAAATATTTCGTTTTTAAAATATTTATAAATTCAATTTTAATAAAAACATCACAACTTTATTATTTTAAATTTCGTCTAAAACATTTTTTCTACGACAAAAAATATTTAAATTATTTTTCATGTTTGTATTCTATTGAAGTACGGTTTAATAACAATATATATTAAATTTTTGTTTTCAAATGATTTTTTTTTGGGGTGGTTGTTTTTATTTGGAATTAAAAAAAATCGGTTTTTTAATGTAAAAGAAATCCGAGGAAGTGTAGCATATTATGGAATCTACTTGACCAGGGTCGATAATTTTTGAGCCCAAAAAAATTATAGTAGGATGAAAACCATTAGAAGTGAAAAAGTGGGGGGGCTTAAAGGTAGAAATGGTTTATCTTGATTTCCGACAAAACTACAAGTTCTATGGAAAAAAAGTTAAATGGCAAAGTTGTAGGTGATAAGATCTACAACTTTTGTGTTAGTACTTTTTTCACATACCTCAAAATATATGTCAAAAATTCCAATAACTAATTTTTGGCTTTTTAATTTTATCTTTTACAAAACAAAAATCTCATAAAATTTGATAAAAACACGGTAAAAAGCACCCTAATTTTCAATCAAAAATTCTCACGTCAAAATATCTGATTTTTTTAAAAGTCGGTAAGCATTTTGTTTGTTGTAACCTCTACTTTCTGATGGTGCAAAAAAATATACATTACAATGTTAAATGTTCTCAGAAAATGCAAATTATAGTTTTTTTTTTATATATATAATTATTGTCAACTTTCTGTAATATATAATTACATTACTATTGAGTGAATTTAGTATTAAAATGAGATGTTTTGACGTGAGAATTTTCGATTGAAAATTAGGGTGCTTTTTCGATTAAGTCATTATGGCGTTAAAAAATAAATATTTTGAATCAAAAAAACTTGGTTACTGGAATTTTTCACATACATTTTGAGGTTATGTGAAAAAAAGTGTTAGCACAAAAAGTGTAGATCTACTTATTATATATACAACTTTGCCATTAAACTTTTTTCCTAAAGACTTGTTGTTTTGTCGGAAATCGATTTAACCGTTTCTATCCTTAACTTCCCCCCCCCTTTCACTTCCCCACCACAGATCGACCTTAATTTATTTTTCCTTTCATTTTTGTTATACTCTCTTCCTTTTCTAATAGGTTTCATCCTACTATAATTTTTTTTTCTGTTCAAAAATTATCTACCCTTGTCTATTACTTCTTTCATTAAATTTAAAAGCAAAAAATTTCAACCCTTAAGAGCAAAAGGGGATAAAGTAGTAACTATTAACATTTAACGGTGCTGCCTCATATGAGCAGCGCGTTTAGTAGGTCTACCCATATTAAAAGAAATAAAATCAGTTATCAAACTTTAGATCAATAAAAATCGAGAAATAAATAAAAATTATAACAACATGAAAAATCGACTTCAAAATAAATTAAAAATGTTAATCAAAAATGCACTAAAAAGTAAAAAAAAAGTGGTTGCGTGTACTTATGTACGTGAGTGCGAAGTTATACTTCTTTGGTATCATTAAAAATTAGTTTTTATTAATTTTATTGAAATAATCAATTTTAAAAAACTGTAATTTTATATTTAAAAATAATAATATATATATTTTAAGATAAAATTATTAAAAATAAAATTTTGAGTATAATATTTTAATTTGTACCAATAAATAATATCCCAAGAAAGCTGCACGACGTTTATGAAATTTGTCAGGATCATTTTTCTGGTTAACAATTCATGCATGTCATGAAAACGAAGCTCCTAGAAATTGCAAAATAAATTAAGTAGCTACTTGTCAAAGTAAATGTCTTAATCTTATTCATATCTTGTGTTACTAAATTATTATTCTAAGATGATTAAATCATTTCAGAATCCCAGATTTCGTGATAACTAAGAATATGCATGGAATGCAGACTTTATTTTCATCATTAAACTTCAAATAGTACCTATAACAGCTACTGCAAAATTCGAGAAAAGTAATAACTTATTTATCAATAATATGTGTCATTTGTATATATAATTCTTTTTAATTTAAATATAAAAATAAATAAATTAGAAAATAAATACAACAAAAATTCAAATGACGCGCGTCTGGAAACCCAGTGGTTTTGCGACTAATTTCATTTTGTTAATTTTTGTCTCAAGATGCGCGCGCATCTTAAAATTTTTTACACTCTTTTTTCATAACGCGCCTAAAGAAGTATGACTTCAAAAATAATTGCGTATCTTTGCAGTGTCTACAACTAACAAATTATTAGAATGATATAATGTACAACTTTTTTTATTTTTGGAGTTGGTGTCAGCCAAGAAAATATATACACTGCCGGCCAAAAGTTTGAGACCAGTTGTAATATATTTATGCTATCACTTATTGTATTCAAAGTTTCGGTAATAAAATAAAAATTGTTGTCCATACATATTTTTAAATTACTGATGAACATCTAAAGAGACTTTTGTAGGTATTTTTCTCAGGTACAAATAGAATTAATGGGTTCTGTTTAAAAACATCCAAGACCGCAGGGTGTCTGACCAGTGGAAGGGTCATCATTATATTTAAAGTAGCTCCGTATTAATTGTTCTTTAATTCTATTCTTCTTTAATTTTGCACTGGCTATTCTTTGTTATTATTTAGACTTTCTAAAACAGGTTATTTTAAATTTTTTTAATTAACTTGGGGTTTCTATAGTTAAAACGTTTTAAAAATGGGAAAAGTACGAGAAATAAATATCGAAACTCGATCTGCCATTGTTACTTTACATAATGAAGGCAAATCCGAAAGTGAAATTGCGTCTCAACTTAAACTTTCGAAGACTTCTATTCATCGCACAATTATTCGGTTTAAGGAAACGGGTAGTTTTCAAGATTTTCCACGTTCAGGAAGACCGAGAGCTACTACTTCTAGTGAGGATCAGTTTATCGTTATTACCAGCAAAAGGAATAGACGCTTAACAGCACCAAAAATTCGTGCTGAAGTGAACAAATCTTTAAATAAACCAGTTTCGCTTACCACAGTGAAAAGACGGTTGAGGAACGCTAAACTGTTTGGTCGTGTTGCCGTTCGGAAACCTTTACTAAGGCCGCAAAATAAGAAAAAAAGGATGCAGTGGGCCCTACTCCATCGAGATTGGACAGAAGATGATTTTAAAAAAGTTCTTTGGACTGATGAGTCAAAATTCCAAGTATTTGGCTCAAATCGACGAATTTACGTTCGGCGTAGCGCCGAAGAAAAGATGTTACCAGATTGTGTAGTGCCAACTGTTAAGCACGGTGGTGGTTCAATAGTGGTCTGGGGTTGTTTCTCAGGCCATGGAATTGGAAATTTGGTTAAAATTGATGGAATTTTGAAGAAAGAGGAATATAAAACAATTCTCGAAAAAAATGCTGTACCATCAGGCTTAAGTTTAATTGGCAATGGGTTCATTTTCCAGCAAGATAACGATCCAAAGCATACTTCCAAGCTATGTAAAAATTATTTATTACAAAAAGAAGCAGCAGGAGTTTTAAAAATCATGAAATGGCCACCGCAAAGTCCGGATCTCAATCCAATCGAGCTTTTGTGGGACGAGCTTGATAGGAATGTCCGAGAGGAGTGTCCCTCTTCACTTGCAGACTTGTGGAGACTACTACAAGAAAGCTGGAACAAAATTTCTCAAGAAACCATAAATAAATTAATAAGTAGAATGCCGAGGCTAGTAGAAAAAGTAATAAAGTGCAAGGGAGGATTTTTTGATGAAAAAACAGTTTGAGTAATTAGTTCATTTTTTTTTATAGAATAATTTTTTATGTTTATTTTCTATACTAAGTATGTTTAAAGGTTATAACTATAATATTAATAAACATTTTTACTGTATTTGTCTTTGAATTTTTAAAAATATTTCCTTTTTTTGGCTTAAATCTATATGGTCTCAAACTTTTGGCCGGCTGTGTATATTAATGTTCCTTTGTTAAAAGGTTTAATTAGTTATTGGTCTTTTTTAGTTCAAAAGTCGCTAGATATTGTCACAGTACTAAGTATATTGTACCAATATAGTTGTATTTTCTTGGCTGACACCAACTCCAAAAATAACAATAGTTGTACATTATATATGTACAATATAGCATCCTAATAATTTGTACGTTAAAGACATTGCAAGTGTACGCAATAATTTTTTTAGTTTTTAGTGCATTTTTTGCTTAAGATTTTTTTTTTATTTTGAAGTCGGGTTTTCATTTTTTTATAACTTTTATTTATTTTTTGAAATTTACCTCGAGATTCATTTTTTTGGCTTGAATTGACCTAAATTTTATTTAAAATCTTAATTTGATTTAAATATGAAGACCTCTTTTTATTTTTCCATGTATTATTAGGCTTAAGAAATACAAAAAAAAAAAAATAAAAGCACATACAAATTGTTGAACTTGTCGAGTTTCATTATTGTTGGTTAAACAATGTTCTACTCGAGTTTAAAATCACCTTCTTTAACGAGCAAGTTAATGCAACATCAGTTTCCAAATGGAATAATTATTTTCGAGCGACTTTAGTTTAATAATCGCACAAAGTGAAACTTTTGAGGTTTTGTTCATTACATATAACTTTAAATGGAATCACAAAACTCTGTCGTTACGACTGTGAAATTTTCAGATGTGAATATACAATAATTATAAACAGTTTACTCTTGAAATTTATTTTTTTTTTTTTTGTAAAGCGATAAAATTAATATCGATTTTTATCTAATATATGAGGATATTCTGCGAAGAATGTGGCAAACGAGTAGTTAACATTTCCGGTTGAACGTTTCTCTGTGGGACCAAATGCTTCAGTAGTTTCAGTTTCGAGATAATTTCCATCAATCAACAAATTCCATTTTGTTCCATTATATGAAAACGTGGCACATTGAAAGCGTCATTATGTGAGACGTTCTAAGGCCACCCATTTGCGACCCTTTCACTCGTCGCAGAAGAATGTTAATTTAAATAATCAAAATCGTTTCCAGTTAACGCCAAGCCAAAACCAAGAGCTCGTTAAATGGCTTTCGCAAATGTGTGCTGCTAGTTGAAAATTATATATAATATTATTATTTTCGATAAATTGAAACATCAACGTAATGCCTTGTATAATTAATGATGTTCAAGTGAATTGTTATTGAGTGCTCAATGTGTATAATATAATTTGGAGTCAATTTAAAGATCGTTTTAAAAGCTCCCTGATAATAGTCAGACACTCGAAATCGGTGAGATGATTAAATATCTGTTTGAATTTCGGAGTAATTTTTCATCAAACAATCTAAATTTTTATTTTTATTATTCAGCTAAATAAAAATTCAGTTAAATTGACATACGTATTAATACGATATTAATAATATGAAAATACATTTTCCAAAACTAAAATCATTTAATTCTTCTGAAAACAGTTTTCACGATGGTCGAGGAGTAAATTAACGTTAGCTTTGAATCTTGAAAGCCTCCCAACCTTTTATAAAGATACCATACAAGTTAAATTATTTAACTTAAGTCATTATAAGGTGAAAAAATTAATATTTTAAATCAAAAAAATTACAGTGTGTTTGGGACATTAAAAGGTACATTTTTACAAAATTTCATGAAAAATTTTTTTTTTTTGTAAAAGATAAATATAAAAAACTAAAAACTTTGTTATTGGCATTTTTCACATAAATGAGCTTATGTGAAAAAAGTGTTAGTTCAAAAGTTGTAGACTTATAACCTACAACTTTGCTATTTAACTTTTTTCCATAGGACTTGTAGTTTTGTCGAAAATCGAGTTAAAGTTTTTATACCCCCACTTCCACTTCCCTACCTCAGACCGACAATAATTTATTTTTTCTTTGATTTTCGTCTCTTTCTAATGGGTTTCATTCTACTATAATTTTTTTTCTGTTCAAAAATTATTTACTCTGGTCTAAATATGTATTGTTACCATTTTCCTGGGCTTGTATTAAATTGGCAAGAGTATGGATAGTTAGGCGCTTTGAGTATATTTCTTTACTTTATCCAAAAAGCTACAATCGAAATGTTAAGCGAAAACGATATCTTTTGACGTCAGCACGTGGCCTAAGCAAGCCGTTTGCAAAATTCAAGGAATGAGTAACTATGAGCACTTACCAACTGAACCATTTTCCTCAAGAAGACCTGTCCAAATTTTACACAGTAAAGAAAAAAATCTCTACTGAGGTTAAATGAAAAAATTGACAAAGTTTACTAGAAAATAAATATTATGAATTTCAATTAACACCCGATAAAATGAATAATGAAATTTTTTTATTTATTTGCATTTCTTTATTGTTCATAATTAAAAATAAACGTATTAAAATAATATACTAAGTTTTAAATAATTAATAATTATTTAACGGAACTAATTTTAATGGAGTTTTGTTAAAGATACCTCAGATCTTAACATTTAAATACCATTTATCCTAAAAAAAGGCACGGTTCCTGTAGGATAGCTACGAATCTATTATTTTTATTAAAATAGCCGATCGGTTATAAATGACATTTGAAATGAACAATTTTCAAGTCTAAAGGAACATTTTATATGTTAATTATTGTATAGTAATGAACCTGTAAGATAGCTGATGATGAACTGAAATGGATGAACTTATTTTGGATCAAAAGTCTAAAAGGACCTATCATCTTTTTCTTTTAAAATAAATTAATTTTTAAATTACGTTCTGAAGGTAGGGAATCAATTAATCACTCAATTAAATTGCAATTGGTAGTCTCAGCAAAGCGAGCGGGTATCAGCTAGTATATAATATTTTAAGGAACTAATTTCAAATCCTTCTTTAATCTTAAGTGAAAGAAATTTTTAATGTTTTTAAAGTTTTACGCAACTCTCGAGTTCGACAGAACCTATTATATATTAAAAAAACTCACCAAAACGACAACATTAATAATGCACCGTGTAATAAATCATTGCATATAACACCTTTGTGTATCAAAAATATCTTTGAAAAACAAAACTTTATTCACAATCGTACACGGAAAAAAATAGTGATGTAAAATTTACAACACTAAACTAGTAATATTTTTACTGTATTCAGCTTTAACGTATTGTGTTTTTTACTACTACAGTGCAGTGAATATATGTAGCTGTTACAACTGCTGAGTGTTGTACAATTAACAAATTTTGGCGTTTGCGAATGCGTACAACATAACCAATAATTTTGACAAATAAATGCAACTGTCAAAAATTTAACTACATTTTTACTAGTTCGTGTTGTAAATAATACTACAGTTTTTACTTTCTTTTACTACTAGTATAGATAGTAAAGGAAGTATTGCAATCGGGTCGAATTTTCGAATTCGAGCTTTCACCGGAAATATATGTTTTGAGGTTCCCTGAGTCCAAAAAAGTGGTTTTTAGAAACATGTCTGTGTGTGTGTGTGTGTGTGACAGCCATATCGTATCGAAAACTTTATCCGAATTTCACCAAACTTGGAATCTGGCCTCCAAATTATACCCAGTTGTGCCGCGAAGCTTTTGGTTGAAATCGGTTAAGCGAAAGCTCTACTTTATTCCAGAAGATTTTGAGCTTTTTCAATTTTTTTCGAAAACGGCTCCAACGATTTTCTTTAAACTTTCTATAGTTCTTAGACTCATTGATGCCTACAACTTTTATTTGAAACTTTTTCCTAGCAAAATTCGAATAAAGACGATTCTGGGGTGAAGGTTGGGAATTCGTATATGTTATACATGTACAATGCACGTCATATAAGTTGTATGCATATAGTGCTGTTTATATTCATTGTTAGAAAAGTGCTTATATTTCATATATATTATACCAACAGCGAGTTTCATAAATGAAAGTAAAAGAAAGTACTGTGACGCCTCGCAGCAGATATTTTAATTACACTTGACTGTTAAACGTTACCACACGTGGTGTCATCCTATTTAATACTAGTTAATGTAGTAAAATTAACAAGGAATGTTGTTAAATCTACAACACATTTTTTTCCGTGTATCTTCAGTTATACGTTTTCACAAAGACCCGGACGTAAAGCGTCAAACTTCAAAACTCAATCAAGTAGTCTTAAAAATATCTTCCTTAATATCGAAAAAGCACCCTAATTTTCAATCGAAAATTTCACGTTAAAACATCAGATTTTTTTAAAAAATCAGTGGGTATTTTTTTCGTTAAAACCTCTATTTTCTGATGTTGTAAGAAATATATACATTACAATGTTAAATGTTCTCAGAAACTGCAACAATTAAAGTGTAAATTTTAATAAATTGTTCAAAATTTTGTTATGTACAGTTGTATTATATAAAATTTTAAAATTATTTTTGTAAAAGATAAATATAAAACACTGAAATAAACAGTTAAAGCACTCTAAATAGGAAAAAATATATATAAAAAACCAAAAACTTGGATGTCGGAATTTTTCACATAAATTTTGATATTATGTGTAAAAAGTGTTAGTACAAAAGTTGTAGACTATAACCTACAACTTTACTATTTAATTTTTTTCCATAGGACTTGTAGTTTTGTCGAAAATCGAGATAAACCGCTTCTACCCTTACTCCCCTCCCCCCTTCCACTTTTTTTTCAATGGGTTTCATTCTACTATAATTTTTTTCACTTTTTACCATTTTCAAAGGCTTAAACCACTAGTCTAATTATACTGGTCAACGGTATAGCCAAGACTTATGTCTAGATATTGCAATAATTTGCTTATTTAATTACAGATTGGGCACTTAAATGAGGCGGTAGATTCGAATTATGTATTTGTATATTATTAATGATCGATTGGATCGTCTCAGAGTAAGAGAAATTTTTTTCAACGAGGAATCCCTATGCTGCAAGAAAGATGGGTAAAGGTCTTAGCTAACTTAGCTTCAACTTCTTTGAATTATTTCCTAAAAAATTCTTAACTAAATATTGATAATATTTCCTTGCTTTTTATGCATAAATTTATTTTAATACATGTTCATTACACAAAAACACCTATCGATATTCCAATTATTCACCTTTTACTGCTCAAACGTTTTTCTAAAACTATTATCCACGTGTCCGATTTGCAGAGAAAATTGAACAATTTGTTAAAACATTGTTGTTGTGGCTCTCATCAAACGCGAATGGGTTTTTTTTCTCTAGTTCAATTTGAGTATATATATTTTTTTTTTTTATTAAAACAATGATCAAAAATATTCCGAGCTGTTTAATGCATATACATATATAGAGAAATGTTTGTTCATTTCATTTAGCTCTTGATACATCTGAATTCACAATTATCGTGACGTACACTATTTATATTGTGCAATTGAAAACCGCATCCTTTTCAATAATCTATTTACAAAAAGCTATCAATTTCCGTTTATGATCGCATTGATTGATGTAAATTTTCTAAATGATTTGTTGTGTTTATAATTTCATGTAACGATTGAAACATTTACTCATATATGCACATGCGATCATGACGCGACGCGGGAAATGAAAATCATTTTTTTTCTGAAAAGTTGATTTTTACCCAACTGATTTTCGATTAATTAAAATTGTTAATCAATATTTGTTGCATTATAATTTTATGAGTTTGATTGAAATTCAATATCTATTTAATAATATTATATTTGCAAACCATGGGTAACGAGTGTTAATGCTTTTAAGTACAGATCAAATAAGCTGGAATGAGAATTTTGTTATAGTTAAATCAATTTATGGGAAAACATTTCATTTCATTTGATATTCGCGGAATATTGAAATCATTTTAAAAAATTATATTAACAGATTTATTTATTTGTTGATTTTTTTTTCAAATAATCCAATATTAATTTTAGTTACATTGAAAATAAATATTTTTCATTCTATAAAAAAAATTAGATAGAAATCAAATTATATAATCCAATGATTTGTTGATTCGTTTACGTTGAAATTTTCTATGCAAAAATAGGAAAAAATTTTAATTTTTTAATTTCCAAACATTTAATTGTAAAAACAATTTGACAGAAGAAAGTTAAAGGAAATTTCATACTCTACAAAAATAGTTCTGAGAAAAAGTAACTTAGATCAACCTTTTCAAAGATATCATCGTTGAAAAATAACACTACTTAATTAAAATTTTTTAACATTTTCCAACCAAATTCTAAAAAAATATTTTTCATGTTTTGTCTTATAAACCAATTTTCTTCCTATACCTGTGATTGCAAAGCTATTTGAAAGATTGCTTTTTAAAAGTCTCAAGATAATAATTGAAGAAATAAATCTGACAAATTCGCATCACTTTGGTTTCCGTGAAAATCACTCCACTATAAAACTACAGAATCACCAACATAAAAGAGGGTGAACTAGAGGAAAAGAAAATATGATCCAGTGTGTTTCTGGACCTATCTCAGGCATTCGACAAGATGTGACATCAAGAACTCCGATTCGAAATTCATAAAGACCTTCCAAAGTAATTCGATGAAATCCTAAGCCCTTACATAACTGAGCGATAGGTACTTCAGAGTAAAATATAAGAATGAGTTCTTGGAGCTGAAACTCGAGCGTACTCGTACTAGTTCTCTACGTTCTATACACCGGAGATATTCCCCAGACAAAAGCAGTTGGTATGGCAACTTTGCAGACTACTCTGCAATGATATCAGGGGGGAGCACTGTAGAGAAGTCAACGGGTGCCTTGCAGAGAGCTTTAAACAAATTCACTAATAGAAGGTGCCAAAATATCCCCGTGTACTCAAACATACAACGTGTTCCTTATAGTAACACTGCCAAACATTTATTTTTGGGACTAATGCTTGACACTTAATTGCGTTGGAAGGAACATGTGAAAGTCAAGAAGTGGAAATTTCAAATGAAATACAGAAGGATGCAGTGTCTGCTTGGAAGACAAGCAGGATTAAGCACACACAATAAAGTTCTACTTTATAAACAAATATTAAAATCCAACTGGGCATATGGCATCCAGGAAATGGAAAATGATCCTAATATTTCAAAATAGAGTGCTCAGAGGCATCGTCAACGCACCCTGGTACGTTAGGAACTCTGACGTACACAGATATTTAAATATCAAAACATTTGAAGAAGAAATTAAGAAAAATGCGGGAAAGCACCAGCAACGTCTTTGAGTACACCCAAACCTTGAGGTCCAGAAGATGCTGAATGAGCCTGACTTTGGAGGCTGTTCAACAAATTTTTATCAGAAAGAGAAGTTGCTAAATGAGCCAAGCTCAGGTGCAAGAAATTGGCTCAAAAATAAATAAAACATGTTT